>MU856870.1:49945-164924 GCA_033296705.1 Chaetomidium leptoderma | reverse complement strand
GGGGCGTTTGTGAGAGAACTGGGTGGGAAACTGGCGCTTTGGTTTTTTTTGGTGGTTTATTTACTATTTAGTGCTGCCCCGGCATAGGTTATTATGGGCAGGAAAAGCGACTTGTTGGGAAAGGATGGACTTTGCGATACCCCCAAGGTTGTACAGTACATCGCATCACTAGGAGTTAGTTACTTGGGGACAAACCATGTTATATTCACCCATTCATCGTGTAGGCGGAATGCAACAGACGGAAATGTACAAGACCTTACTCAAGTCGGCCATTTAACCCACATCGGTTTAGTGAAGTTTCTTGTTCTGTGCTGTGAGGCCCAGGATGAGTACTTACACGATTCGACTTGGCGTGGTTGTTTACATGCCCCTGAGTCGGCGGTTTTTTGGCTACTTACGTGCCGTGTGGAGTCGTAGCTCAAAATCAGACGAGATCAGATGAGCGAAACCATATAGAGCCATCATCGCCAGATATTCTATGCAACGTCTATGCTATGGCAAGAATAAGCGAGTCTACTCGAGTGAAATCATATCACACTCACTCAGTCCTAGTCTTCATCAGAGCCAGTCATGTCCGACCCGTCCTCGTCGTCGTCCTCATCATCCTCATCATCCTCTTCTTCCTCCTCCTCCTCCTCACCATCCTCCTCATCCGCCTTCAGTCCATAATCATCATAGAAATGCGAGAGCGTCTGGACCTGGGTCTTGTACTTGGCAGCAGCAAGCGCTTTGACAATGTTCTGTTGTATCACCAAAGAAAATGGTCAGTCACTGCATCAAGGAATTTTGTAAAAGGGGAGGGAGGAAAAAAGAGAAGTCTTACCTCCTCCATGATGGGCGCACACGTCACGACAACGTTGCTCTTGCCGGCCTCAAACACGGGCATGATGACGTCGCGCATCACGGCGCGGATCTCGTCCTCGGTCACCTCCCGGACGCGAGCGAGAATCTCGCGGTTCCAGCCCGGCTCAAGCCCGCGGACGACGCCAATGACATAGTTTTGCTGCGCGGCGGCGGCCATGGTGGCCTGCTCGTCGGCGACGCCAAACACGACGCCGCTGACGGCGCCCTCGACCAGGTGCCGGTCCAGCGGCTCCTCGCCCGACGCGAGCCTGGCGACGGTGGCGCGGCTGGCCTCGATGGCCTTGCTGGCGTCGGGCGAGCGGTACACGCGGAACTGGATGTAGCCGCCGTCGACCTCGCGCGAGAAGGACACGCCGTAGGCGAGGCCGTTGCCGCGGACGGCGTTCCAGAGCGGGCCCTCGACCGCCTCGAGGTAGCCGAGGGCGACCAGGTAGGCCGGCAGGCGGGGGTCGGAATACGACTTGAGGCCGGTTGCAGTGCTCACGCTGTACGAGCTGTCGAGGGTCGTCATGGGGATGATGACGCTGCCGAAGGAGCCCGGTGACTGGCCCTCGGCGTTCAGCATCGAAAAGGGCTGCGTGATGGGTAGGACGTCCTTGGTTGCGTCGAGGCCGGGGTTGTTCTTGATCAGTTCGTCCCATGCGGCGACGGGGTTGGCGAGCTTGTCGACATCGGCAGTCACGAGAACGCGCATGTTGGAAAAGGTGAAGAGGCTCTTGCGCAGCTCCTCGAACCACGCCAACACGGTATCGGGCTCTTTCTCGAGGAGCTTCTTCAGGCGGCGCAGATACACGGCCTTGACGAGCGTCCGCTTTGACGCGAGGTAGGATTCGGGCTTGAAATGGAGAGCCATATCGACCTCTTGAGCCATGGCTCGTCCATCTCGCTTCGCCTCGGGAATGTCTGCAAGCGCCTTGACGATGGCCGCCTTGATCCGGACTGGATCAAAGACGATGTCGAACATCAAGGTCCGCAACCAGCTGATGATGGTGGTGTACTTCTCCCGATCCACCTGGAACTGGATGGCCACGCCCTCATAGTCGCCCAGGCGGGCAGACGAGCTGATCTGGTAGCTGATGGTATCCTTCTCCAGCTGCTTGACCACCTGCTCGAAGTCCACGCGTTGGCCGTCCCTCAACACCGGAGAGTTGAAGAAGTTGTCGGCGAAGAGAGGCAAGAGTGGTTTGTATTTCATGGGAGTCTGCGTCATGCCCACATGGACAGTGAGATGCACAAAGTTGGTAGGGACACCCTCAAACTGCACAAATAGGGGCAGGCCTGGGGGTGCTGCGTCGATGACTTTCTGGGCAGAGTTGTCCAAGACGCCCAGACTCCGGGCCTTGCCCGACCTCGCGGTTGCGGACTCGATGAGGTGGATCGACGACGTGCCGGGGACAGGCCACTGATCCAGCACCTCGGGCGGAATCAATTTCTCGTTGTTCTTCTTCGCCTTCTCGAGCTTCTCCTTTAGTTGTTCGAGACCCTCTTTCCCGAGTTTCTCTCTCCTCTTGGCCAACCGGGCCTCCTCGTTCGCCTTCAAGGTCTTGGCGAGCTTCATGGACGGTTTTCCGAGGATAGAGACGTGGTGGGCGTCCGAGATCCATTTCTTCAAAAAGTCCCTCCACTGTGGTTCGGTCCAGCCATCGAGAATGTTGTATTCGTCCAGGGTCTCCAGGTCTTTCAACGTGGCGCCATTGCGCTTGCCAAAGAGGTAGTCGGTGATGATGTTGGTGGCGTAGAAGCCCTCGGAGCTTTCGGCTTGAAGCTTCACCTGGCGCAGCTCCCGCTGTATGCACTCTTTGATATAGCCCATGTCGAGAGGCTTCGATGCGACCTCCTTGAGGAGAGCAATCAGGCGCTGCTCAACAAAGGCAAGCTTCTCGGTGGCAACGCCAGTCGGCTGGAACCAGATGACCGAGTTTGGCCTGCTATCCCACCAGTACGAGACGGAACTTGCCAGTTGCTCCGTTTCGACCATGACGTTTTCGATGACCGAGACGGACGATCCGCAGAGGTACGTCATGAGAATGTTCACGGCTGTGGCTTCGACCTGATGGACGCAGCTCGGGCCGAAGAAAGCCACGACGATCTCGCCAGTTGACTCGTCTTCTTCGGGGAACTCGACCGTCTCGACAATGGTCTTCTCCAGGGGCGGAGGCTGGGGCGAGTCCACGAAGGGACGTTTGAACTGGGGATTTGGGGGTGGGATGTCGTCCTTGATGCTCTCTTCGAATGTGTCCAGTATTCTCAGGAGGTCGTCGTGATCCGCCTCGCCGGTGATCACAATGGCCAGGTTCTGGGGCTGATACATGGCCTTGTGGAATTCGCGGATTCTCTGTGGGGTCAAGACTCGGAGTGCTTCCATCATGCCGCCAGTCTCGTAGCGGAAGCCAACGTTCTCCGGATACAGCAGTCTCCGGGCGCGGAGGTCCATGAGCTCGCTGCTGCTGTACTGGAGTGCTTGCATCTCGGAATAGACGACGCCGGCATCGTTGCCCTCGCCGTCGATGTGGTGGACTTCGGTTACGCAGGCGTCGTCGGTGATGTCGGGGACGACGACATGTTCGAGGTAGACGGGCAGGATCTGGGCGAAGCCATCCCAGCCGGCCGTCTCGAGCGTGTAGGCCGTGTGGTCGACGGCGGTCCAGGCGTTGGTGTTGGAATAGGCGCGGCCGGCCAGCTTGTCTAGCAAGCCCTTGTACCGGTAGCTCTTGGAGCCCATGAAGACGAGATGCTCCAGGGTGTGGGGGGCACCGGAGTCGTCGAAGATCTCGGTGGCGAGGGTGAAGTAGCCGTTGACCTTGGGCCCCTTGCGGTCGGCCACAATGACCTGCATGCCGCTCCGCTCCGACTCGTACTGGGTGATGGTGGTCGGGGCATAGTCGGCGCGGAAGCTCTGGACCTTGCGGAACCGGGGTCTCTGGTGGGCCGTCATGTTCCTGTTGGTCACCTTGTGCATAAGACCTTGGAGATAGCTGGAATATTGTTAGCGCGCAGTAAACACCTCGGGATAGAACGTGGTGTGGGTGAAACGAGCAAAGTCAAAAGTCTGTCTCCCTGTGTCAGGCATACCCGTAGTCCAAGGTTTCTCCCGAGAGGAGGTACTGGGCTGCGACAACAGCGATGAGCGCACCAATGGCTCCAAAGAGCAGCATCCGCCAGATTGAGCTCCGGGGAGGAGCCATCTCGGCGTGAGATGTTTTGGGCCACGGGCCGGAATGCTCATGGGGCGGGATGACAGTAAGACGGCGGGGAAGGTGAAGAGCGAAGAAATGTGATCATGTCCCAGCCCAGTGTGAGCGAGCTAGCGGTGCTTGCCGCTGACATGCTTGTCCATACATACCGGGTTGGCAAATGCAGGTGGCTAGCAAACGGTCGCCTTGCTGCCTGGCCGCAGAGCTGAAGACCAATGGCGATGCAACTGCCTGCTCCCGGCTGATCGGCCTGGGAAGCGGGTAGAATTAGGTAGGTATCCGGAAGGAGCTGAAAGGGCTGGACGGTTGAAAGTCAAAACCGCGTCTGGCGATGATTTTGGGAAATGTTGGGCCTTGCGGGGGGCAGTGTGATTTTTTGGGCAGTTGGAGACGGGAAGAAAGCTGGAGAAGATGGCTTTTCTGACTTTTAATTTGGAAACTCTTACGGACCTAACACGGCAGTAGGGTAGTCTACGTAGTAAGGTAAAACTTGAAACAGACACCAACAGACGCGCTTCTTTCACAATCAGCTGTGTTCTGACTTTTGAGTCCTGAGTCCTGAGTACGGCACGGCTCGCACCAACTGGCAGTTGTGAATCCTGGAATGGCGGGGCAACTCGGTCCAGGGTGTGGGGATTTGGGGGCCTTGATGGGGAAACGGGCTCCGATTGGCCCCGATCCGGCTCTGGGAGGTGAGACGGAGCGGATGAGGGCGCGGGAAAGCAGGTTCGGGGTTATCCATGGCTGCCGGCAGCTGTTGTTTTATAAACACGCCTGGCAGTATTGTACCTCGGGCTACATAGAAAACTGCCTCACGGGCGGGCCACATTCTCAACATAAGATCCCAAGGAAGGGTAACCACGAGGTCGATTCTGGTCTAGATAACTAGCCCCTTCTGGTGCCAAGCCAGAGACGATACTTGGGAGAGCAACGCTCTCAATAATATCGTAATTCCTCCCCAGAATCCGTCATCAGATCCATCGGCGTCCTCCCCATAAAGTCATCCCAGGAAGCGACGTTACGCTTAGTGGCCGGTACGGCGAGACTCGGCGATGACGCGGTTCATGTCCTCGACCTTCGCCTTGGCGCGGCCGAAGGTACCGAGCTACTGAGGGTCAGCCGTGATCCAGATAGCGCAACCCGCCGGGAATTCCTACCTTCTTCTTCGCGAGCTTACGCGCACGCTTGTCCTTGCTGTTGCGGAGGAGTTCGATGATGCGGCGCTCATAGGGAGCAAGGCTGGTCACTGTCGTTAGATTTTGCCAATCCACCCCATCAGTCTGGAAACGGAGGGGGGGGAAACGTACCCAGCAACCTCCTTGACGAGGTCACGGACAAAGGCAGTCCTCTTGCTGAGGTGGCCCTTGGTGCGGCTCACGCGCGGCTTGCTGACGCGGGCGGTGGTCTTCTGTATTCGGGGGAAAGCAGACATAAGTCAGCCAAGAGTCCATCATCCGCGATTATGCTTCGATGTATCCCCGAGAGGATGAAGCAAGTGCAGAGATCCTCCACGAGGTGAGACAAGAAGGCTTATCTTACGTGGCCCTTGTTGAGACCCTGTGAAGGCGCGAATTAGCATTTTGCGACTCCAAATCCAAATTTGCCAGCGTTCCGAGCAGCGACTGCGGAATTGCGAAATCGCGCAGTTTCGGGCATCCCGCGGGAAAATGGTTTGAACTTACGGTAGCCAGACCGGAGCGAGGAGTCTCCTTGGAAGCGGCCATTGTGACTGGTGGTGCCGTTGATGGATGTCGTCGTGACCTTGATCAAGCAGGAGAAAGGGAGGAAAAAAATCGGGTTTAGTTTTGTGTGTGCAGGGCAAAAGTTCGAGGAAAGTGGGGCCTTGACACCAGCTGGCAGCAACTGGGGAGCTGTGGGCCCCTTAATCCTAGCTCGCGAGCGTTAGGTGGGGACCTGCAGTCGCAGTCACAGGGATGCCAAGGTCCGGAGCTTTGACATCAACTTCCAATTGGAGACAGCTTCATGACAAGTTACAGATTCTAGCTAACCTGACAACCCGGAAGTCCAAGTCATCCTCGAGCTTCGACCGAGTCACATTCCCAAAACGTCGCCCACGACCCGTCGCCATGGCTAGCATGGACCCACCGGCGGCGCAAATGGCACAAGCCCTGGCCGATTTCTCCCTCCACGGCTCCTTTCCTGAGGACAGCGTCTCGTCACTACCCCTCGATGCCGAATACCTCCCCGCAGCTATCAAGGCGCTCGCAGACGCCAAGGCAAAGCTTCAGGTAGGGGCACATACCAGCTGGGCGTTGGAGTGTTGGGCTCATGCTAAACACCCTCCTCTGTAGGCCGAGATCCACGCCATCAACGAGCAGACGGCCGACGACGTGAGCACATGGCAAGCGAATGCGCAATCCGTCCAGGACGACATCCTCCGGTCCAAAGCACTCGCAGCCGAGATCATCAAAGCGTCCGAGGCCCCGGCCGTGTCAGGGCGTACGGTGGACGAGATCGAAGCGAAAGCGGACTTCTTGATCCGCGAGCTGAACTACAATACCCAGGTGAAGGAGGCACTCAAGGGTATCAAAACCGTGAATCGAACCCTGGACGAGGTCGAGCAGGCCCGCGATGAACGGCGCATACTGGATGCTCTGCATCTCCTTGAAAGTGAGAAATGTGCCTGCGAGATTAGCTGGGCGCTGCTAACCTGCCAGAATCCTGGAAGGAACTGGATACTGTAGGAGTGAACAGGACCTGCCGCGCCGTCAAGCTCCTCGACATTAGGGCATTTGAGCTCAAGTCGGATGTGCATGAGGTCTTTGACCATGTGTGGAACACACTCATCCATGTTGATCTTGAGAACCAGAGTGTCTCAATAAGTAGCGCTCGGGAAGGTGGGTTCTGCCAACGCGGCCTTGCTTGTAGACATCCTCTGACTCGCGTAGATGAGCCCATGAGCCTCGAAGACGGAGTGATAGGCCTGAGGGCATACAAAGAAGTCGACCAGCGCATGGACCAGCTCTGGAGCAACATCAACAGTGCCATCCTTCTTCCGAGAATGGACATCACCAAAGACACATTGCCAGGCATCCATGCTCAAAACGTGAGTGCACTGTTTTCTGTCTAGTGATTTCTAGTAACACCCGATACAGGGCATCCTTGAAGTACGAGGCTCAGCAGATAAATCCGTCCATTCCTTGTTCGCAGACCTCGAGCAGGTCTTCACTTTCCTGGTTCAACGCCTCCCTGCCGACCTTGTCGAGACCATCTCGACTACCCTGCTACCCGAGACAATACACAGCATCACCACAGTGTGGCTTGATTCGGCCGTCCCAGCATCCCTCCAGGACATGGATCGGTTTCAGGAGGTCATCGGGGCTGCTAAGGATTTCTGTGCTAGGCTAACGGCCCTTGGGTTCTCAAACCTTGGCGGCCTGCAAGAGTGGACAGAGAACGCTCCCAGGGTGTGGCTTTCGAAATGCAGGGAGGCTGCGCTGGATTCTGTGCGGATCAAGCTTTCACAAGGCCTCGGCGCACCGAAACGGGTGGAGAAAGTCGAAAAGCAGATGGTCTCAAAATCGGAGGGCCAACAACTAGTTGCCAACAGTGCTATAGCGTCTGCCGATGACCATGGCTGGGGCGCATGGGACGATGGGGAGCAGGGCGCCCCTGACGAGCCTGCAAATGGTGATACGGATAAACCGCCAGGGGGCGATGATGACGGCGCCGATGCGTGGGGGTGGGGCGCGGAGGAAGCCGCTGCAGATGAACCCATGGAGGAAACTCAGGGGCCTCAAGAGAGCAAGCCAGACGACGAGGAGGACCCGTCAGAAGCTTGGGGGTGGGGTGACGAGGCCAACGAGGACGACACCGAACCCCCAGAAAAGCCCCAAGTGGCGGCGCGGTCAGAACCTCAGACCAAGGAATTGGTATTGAAAGAGACCTACAGCATCTCTTCAATGCCTCAGCCAGTTCTGGACTTGATATTCGCCATAGTCGAGGATGGCGCGGCATTGACCCAAGACAGCTATGCCGGCAGCCCCGTCGCAGCCCAAGCAGCAGGGCTCTTCAGTCTACCCACACTTGCCCTCGCCATGTTCCGGGCTGTTTCGCCATACTACTATGCCCCTGGAATCGGCGGTAACATGTAAGTTCAAACCCCTGTGTAAGCAAGCCCAAGCTAACTGGTATAGGTACCTCTACAACGACTCAAGCTACCTAGCCGAGCAACTCGCCGAATTCGCCGCCGCCTGGAAGACACGCGACGACATCAGCACGCGCGCCCAAAACATGCTCCGCCTAGACAACGACATCAAATCCCTCCAAAGCTTCGCCAACCGCGCCTACACCAACGAGCTCAGCATTCAAAAGACGGTCCTGCGTGACCTTCTCGGGGGTAAGCGCTTGCCCTCTTTCCCCCCAACACCCATACTAACACACCCCCCTTCTAGGCGAACACAACCTCATCCACCAACCCGACACGGCCTCCTCCGTCTCGGCCGCCACGGCGCACGTACGCTTGCTCGCCACGGCCTGGGAGGCGATCCTCGCGCGGTCGGTCTGGCAGCAGGCCGTCGGCAGTCTCGTCGACGCGGTCGCGGCCAAGATGATCGGCGACGTCATGGACCTGCACTCGATCGGCCAGGACGAGGCGTACAACATCGCCAAGCTGATCGCGTCGGTCGAGGAGCTGGACGAGCTGTTCCTGCCGAGCCGATTGCAGGGCAGGCCGGAGGAGGAGGACGAAGAAGAAGAAGGGGGGGGCGAGGTGCCCGTGACGGCGCAGTTTGCGGGCAGCTGGTTGAGGTTGAAGTATCTGAGCGAGGTGCTGCAGAGCAATCTGAGGGATGTGCGGTTTTTGTGGGTCGAGGGGGAGCTGAGTTTGTATTTTACGGCCGAGGAGGTGGTGGATTTGGTCAAGGTGAGCTTTGAGGATAATGTGAGGACTAGGGAGGTGATACGGGAGATTAAGGGGAATTGCAGGCCGTTGGGGGATTGAAGGGGGGTGGGTTATTTATACCCTTAGGTTGATGCAGCAATTTTTGTATTTACAAGTTCCTCCTGCCTGTTCCTGGGCGGTGCTCTTGGAGACCAACTGAGCCCCCCCAGCCGCCTAAAAATAAGGACAACGACTTGTCTATGCAAGCAACGCCTTGACTCCGTTTGCCATGGCTAGGCCAACCATCTGTGCGAAAATAGACAAAAGGCTCATGCCAGCATGACCTTGGCAACCACAGCGGCCAGAAGAACGGCCAAGGCCACAATCAGCCGATCTAGCCATACAGGCACGTCATCCGCTACCCTGTGTTGGACCTGCTGCAGCGCCGGGCCAGCAGCCGCCACTGGGAGTGGACTCGGTGATGGTACTGTCCTTGTCGGCGGCGGCGGCGGTACTGTACTCCCTGCTGCAGCTCGTTGCCCTGTGACCGCCGCCTCCCCCCCACTTGTCCCCGACCCCGACCCCGACACAACAGGCGGCGCGGTCTGGACAAACCCCTCAGCCAACCGATCACTCTCCTCACTCTCCTCGCCATCTTCTTCCCCCTCCTCCTTCTTCTTGCGCCCCTCTTCCATCTCATCCCTCCACCCCATCTTCAACTCCTCCGGCACCTTCACCTCTTCAACCCCCCCCCCCCCCCCCCCCCCCCCCCACCGGCCCCCCACCCTCAGCATCCCTCATCTCCCTCACCCGCTCCTCACACTCCCCCAACACCTCCCCATTACTCTTCCCCCCACAACAAACCCCACACCTCCACTTCCCACTCTCCCCAGCCAACCGCCTCCTGACGGCATCCCCCATCTCCATCCCGCCCAACTGCCCCTTGACATCGGTCTCCATAAACGACCGCAGCGCCACCAGCGCCGTGCGCAGACCCCACGCCGGCTGCCACGTCTCTTCGTGGTGGCCCGAGATGCTGAGACAAATCTCGCGGTTCGTCTCGAAGCGGCCCGAGGGGGTCAGAAAGCGGAATGAGGGGGGCCGCAGCGGGTAGGTGGGCGGGAGCACGATGCGGCCGTGGTAGATGCCGGATTCGAAGGCGGAGTTGGGCGGGCCGCGCAGCGTGAAGTGCCATTCGAAGAGGTCTGTTTCGAGCGGGACGGCGTGGTAATCGGCCGAGGGGGTGGTGGTTAGTTCGTGGGCTTCGCGGACTGGGGGGGGTAGATAGAGAACGGGGGGAGAGAGAGAGAGGCGTACGGATGCGGCGGATGGTGGGGGATTTGGAGTTGAATTTGGGGGTGGTTGCCGCCATTTTGTGGCCGAGGGTGTTGGCGTGTGTGCGTGTGTGTGTGTGTGTATGTGTCGCGATGTTGTGTTGAGGTTTGTTGGGTTGTGAAGGTGTGTGGGATCTGTCAAGTTGATGGGCGGCGTGGGTGCTGACGGCTGAAGCTGATGACGGAAGGTGCTCGAGCGGCGGATAGATTAACTGTGTGCTAGGGTAGAAAGACTGTGTGATGCTTGCCGGGAGCCACGTATATCACTACCTAACCTTCCAGTCGCTGGGCACAGTCACTTTAGCCGCCTTTTGGATGCAGGGGACAAAGCGGCCAAGTTGCAACAAGCATGCGAGCTGCGCTGTGCCGCTGCAGGGCAGTTCACAGTACAGAATACTGCCAGTTTTAAAGTGACGTCTCACCTTTGCGGCGTGTGAGTTGTGAATCTAAAAATGACACATCTGGAATATTATTTCAATTTCCTTAGCCTTGCCCAGTCTTTCAACAAAGACAATAGCAGTGCACGCTCTCCATGGCGTCCATGCGCCGGCAGCGCAGTCGGTGAAAGTGGGTCCTGGCCGGAGAGAGTGGGGCTCGGAGTGAATTGTCCCGGTGTTCGGCTCCGGGGCCCGAGACTATCAAGGTGCCCCGCCGGCCTCAAGGGGGACTCGTGTTGACAAGCAACGGGTTTCTGTGGCACTTGAAGTGTGAAACTGGAAGGCCGACTTCTTGAGTACCCTTAGGTTGTTGGCCTTGTATACAGAATACACCCTGGAGAATACCAAACCCATATTCGAAGACCAGGGGCTTCTCATTGTCGAATATGTGCTAGAGCTCTAGATGTTGACTTCCAAACAAACACGGACTCTAAAGGCTGTATTAATCAAAGTCATGTTAGGGCTCTCTGGCCATGGTGTTGTGATTTGTTCATTCCGAGGAGCATCGTCGTGCCTCCCCTGAACCAAGAACGGTGCGGCCAGCTCTTGCCCGGCGTCCCCGACGTCCCCGACGTCATCCGGCAGCCTTCCAAAGGGCCATCTCGTTCCTTCCTTGCATGAGGGCTCCTGCTCGCTGAGTCGTCAAGCCCTGATGGCGGGGATTGCATCCACAGCCTGCAACGGATTCTAAGTTTCCCATTCTTTCCATTCTTGTTTCTCAGTCTTCCCCTCCACCTAAGCATTCCCGAGATCCCGCAACTCCTACACCTCGGACTGACACTCCTCTGATACTCTCATTCTTTCGATTCCGCCGCATCCTACTGACAAGATTCGCCAGACAAATCCTAGACAAGATGGTCGTCACCTGCAGAGAATGCAAGCTCGAGGTGGCCAACAACACTGCCCTCGTGGTGCACTGGGAGGAGCAGCGGGATCTTGACGCAGGGCACTACCACTGCTCGCAGTGCATGGACCTCTACCACACTCCCGAAGCCGAGCACCGCCATCACAAAGAGGTAAAACAAGTCGGGTTTTCTTGGCCTTGGATGGGCAAGCGAGGCTAACCTTCTCCTTCAAGCGGCACGCGGCCAAGCAGGACCTTGGCTGCCCCGGTTCCGATGAGCGGTTCGTCACAGCGAGTGGTCTGATCGAGCACATCGAAAAGAACCGCTGCAAGAAGGTCAAAAATGACGACTATGCTGCCCGCCGCGAAGAGAAGCTCGCGTTTGCGAGAGGGCTGCAGCGCCGCCATAACGGCGAAGATGTCGATCTGGCCGACCATCTGTCGGTCGCCAACCTAAGCTTGACCGAAGAATCCATGGCCACCCAGAAAGGACCTCAGAACTTCACACAGTTCCTCTCCAGAACCAAGGATGTCCCGGTCGGCATCCCCAGTCTCTCATCGCTCCGTCCCAAGGCAGACCGCACGGTGCGGCCGAACCCCGTCACGTTTGCCATGATGAAGGTCGAGTTTCCCCAGCTTGGTGGAAAGCAAACCGATGGCCTCAGCGGCGGCACGGGTGACGGGGCAGAGGGCCAGACTGGAAATGCATGGGCTCAGAAGAAGAATCTCTTCCCGGACGCCCCTGCCGCCGTGCGCCCAACCGCCGAGAAGATGGGAGCCCTCCAGAAGCCGGCCGAAACCAAGCAGCCGGAATGGCCGGCGCATGACCCTCGGAACCCGCAGTGGGATCCCGCCAAGTACTACGTGAAGTATATCAACAAGTACAAGTGCCCCCACGACCGCTGCCCGTAAGCAATCTCGTTCGACATGGCGGGGCGACAGATACTGACAGGACCAACAGAAAGTCGTTCCCGAGCGCCGCCGGTCTCCGCAGCCATCTTCTCTCGGCGAAGCACGCCGGCTTGCTCAAGGTGCAGTGCCCCCACTGCTACAAGTGGTTCGATAGTATGGCGGCCATTACGGCGCACGCCGAGTCGCAGGGCGTGCGCTGCACCATCCGCGAGACAAACGGCTATCGCCAGTTCATCGACCAGCTGACGGCGGGCATCGTGGACACAGCGGGGAGCCACGGCGACGGCACCGAGAAGTACGTGGTCCCCCAGGAAGCGCGTCAGGTGTTTGGGACCTCGCAAGGCCGGTGGGTCCTGGAGCAGCTTAAGCAGCAGGAAAACCCGTAGGACAGGCTGGAGGAGGAGCAGAGGCAAAGACAGGAGCAGGACTGGGGTTGGGATGCGAGTGAAACCGGGGAGGGAGCGAGGTGGTAGAAGCGAGTGGACTTTCGGGCCGAGGACCGCGTAGCTTTGTAAAGCGATTGTACAGAATAGAAACAAACAGCGCTCAATCTTTGCCTTCAAAACACACCGCTCATGCTCCGTTCTTTTTTTCCCTCTGCTGGTGGGCCAGAAACGCGAAACGAACTGTCAGGGGAAGCGGATACTACCGCACTAACTGCCCGCACAGGGGGTCTCGGGGTCCTTTTGACTCTTTTCAGGGACATTCTGGCCCGAGCGTCCCGCGGACGCAGGCAGTGTCTCCCGTGGCGGGTCCCATTGGCCAGTGGTTGAGGCTGACGGCAGTCGCGGCGCAGCACCCCTGTGCTGTGGTTCGAGTCCCAACTTGTCGGGATTTCTGCTGAACCTCATCTCCTTCCCCCCCAAATAATCAAATAACCATGGGCATGGACCAACGATAACCACCGCGCGCACCGACCTCCCCCTCCCCCCACCGGACCCGTAACGCCCGCCGACTGATGGATGCGACGCCGCCGTCGCCTTCACTCTCCGATCCCCCCTCCGCTCCGAACATGGCGTCGGCCCGCCGCTGGGCCCGCAGGCTCGAGCGCTCATGCTGTACCTGTGTCAAATACTTTCCGCTCCTCTTCGTCTACGGCTTGACCTCGTGGGCCGTCTTTGTGGTGGTCACGCTCTGCACCAGCCCATCGAGAGTGTCTTGGCTTAGTGCGTGTTGCTTGCTGCCCCCGTCTCTGCTCTGCTCCTACTAACTAACCCTTCTTCCTCCCCGCTCACAGGTACACCTGCTGCCGTCGTCGGCACCTCTCTATTCCTCCTGCTCAACTGGTCCTACACCGTGGCCGTCTTCACCCCGCCCGGCAGCACCACCAACGACAATGGCTACAGCACGCTCCCGACCCACGCCGCCCCATCCGCCACCTCCTTCACCGTCAAGTCCAACGGCGAGCTACGCTTCTGCAAGAAGTGCCAGGCCCGCAAGCCCGACCGCGCCCACCACTGCTCTACCTGCCGCCGCTGCGTGCTCAAGATGGACCACCACTGTCCCTGGCTAGCCACATGTGTCGGTCTGCACAACCAAAAGGCCTTTGTGCTCTTCCTCGTCTACACCACCCTCTTCTGCCTCTTCTGCTTCGCCGCCTCGGGCGCCTGGGTCTGGGAGGAGATCTTTGTCACCAACACCACCTACGTCGAGAGCCTCATGCCCGTGAACTACATCATGCTATGCATCATCGCAGGCATCATCGGCCTGGCCATCGGCGCCTTCTGCGGCTGGCACCTCTACCTGGGTGCCAAGGGCCAAACGACCATCGAATGTCTCGAAAAGACGCGCTACCTTTCCCCGCTGCGCCGCACCATGCACCAGACCTACATCAACCAGCACACCCCGGGCCAGGGCGTAGCCCTCCCCTCGTACGGCCAGCAGCTCCTCGACATGCACCAGAACGCCATCCCGGGCATCACGCGCCCCGAAGAAGGCGAGGAACTCCGCCCCGAACCTTCCCACTTCCCACGCCATCACGACCTCGAGTCCGGCGCATCTTCCGAGATGAATCCCGAGCTGCAGGCCGGCTCGCGGCGCTTCACGTACGACGAGATGGAGCGGAACCGCGCACGCAAGCGCTACGAGGAGTACCTGGACGAGCAGGACTCGAGAAAGCTGCCCAACGCCTTTGACCTGGGCCCCAAGCGCAACCTACTACACCTGTTTGGCCCCAGCCCGTGGCTGTGGCCCGTGCCCGTGTGCAACACCACAGGCGACGGCTGGAACTGGGCGCCGAACCCGAACTGGATCGACGCGCGGGAGCGCGTGGCTAGGGAGAGGGCGCTGCAGGCCGAACGGGAAAGGGTCGCGGGTTGGGGTGCCGAGGGGGATGACTCTGCTGCTACAACAGGGGATTGGGATGCGCAGCCCCAGCAGGGTGGTGCCGGAAGGCATTACCTACACTCCCAACCCGTACGATACAACAGCGGCGGGAGAAACACCTCCACCAACGCCAACGCCGCCAACGGACGAAAAGCCCCCAGCAAAGCCGACCGCATCCTCGGCCGCGACCCCAATCTATACGCCGACAACAACAACAACCCACAGAGGGGCGAGTCTGTCTCCATGCGACGGCTGGGTCCCACGGGGAGGACAATCGAGGACGAGCTCGACGAGCTGGAAAGTGACGACGACGACGACGACGACGACGACAACCTAAAGGATGGCCACCACAACGAACAAAATGCCTTGTTGGGGCGTGGTGGTAGTGGTGGCGGTCAGCAGCAGCAGCAGCAGCAGCAGCATCAGCGGGCTGAAGCCGAGAGGCGAGCGCTGGATGTGGTTACCAACAGCCGCTGGGGCCGGAGTCCTGGTGCTGCTGCTACTAGTGGTGGGAGTCGAAGTCCGTCGTTGGCGGGTCAGTTGTTGAGGGGGCCTGGGGGGTCGGGGCCGGCTTCGCCTAGGTTGATGGGTGGGGGTGGGTGTGGTAATAATGATGATGATGATGGGGTTGATTGAGTTTTTCGAATCTAATCTAGGATGGAGGCTTAATAATCTTTTGGCTTTTTTGGAGGTTTGTTTCAAGCGCCGCTTTGAAGCGATTTTTTGTTGCGTGTGTGCTTGCTATCTGTCTGTCTGTCTGTGTTGTTGTTGTAGGAATAGATGGATATGTATGGGTTAGGAATAGATGGATGGATGGGTGGTTGGGCCGGGATATATTGTTCCCTCTTCTGGAGCGAGCAGTTCTTGCGCGCGGCATAGTTAGCGCTGCTACTGTCTCGCTGTCTGTGCCGGAGAGGGGTTGTTCGAATACAATGGTGATTTATGGCCTTCACGGCCCTAGCAGTCCGACACTTTATTTCTGAGTTATCTGGATCTCTGTATTCTTCTGTATTGTCTGTCCCCCTTCGACTTCCAACGGATATTTTTTGGAGGGACAGCGTTGTATATTGTTAGGTGTCTGTCGTCGGCGACATCTTGTGTCACGTCGGGTAGCATACCCAACCCGCCAGACATTGTTAAAACCCAGGAGATATAGTGTGTGTGTAGTGTGGTGTCACAAAGCAAGGTAATCGTCAGCTGATCTCACTGGCCTCATCCCCGTCCCGTGCCATCCATTCGTTTTTGGTGGTCTTGTCATCCCGCGTTATGCTGACTGATACGGCAAGTTGGTGGTGGCGACATATCGTTTTCTTGGGAGGTTTAGATGTAGATACCTAGTTGGTTGAGGTGCTTGAATATGGTGTAGGGGGTATGTAACAATATTTTATAGCCAGTTGGGGGGAGACAAGGGCGGCTTGGGGCATACATGTGTGTGCAGTATCATATCAGTCAACGGCAAACGAGGTACTCACTTGCCGAGAGCAGGATACATCAAGCACAAGACAAGGAGTAGGTACCTAGGCATCTCACATTTCGCAGCGCGAGCCGCGGATATCAGTATGTAGATCCTATGAACAACACCAACACCAACACCATGTGTGTGGTGGCCTTGGAATGTGTGTAATGCATGCAAGTCAACTCCGTAGACCCCGCCTGATAAACCCTCAACAATGGCGATGGTGCCAGCCAAACATGCTGTGACAACGATGGTCCTCCCCAGCCTGCAAATGCAATCTCAACGAATCCGACCAACAAAGGAGATAGATGATGATGGATGGACCCTGAATTCATGACATGGAGCCTCCAGAAAAGGTCATAAATAAAACGCCGATTTGTGCCGCCCTCCCACCGGGAAATATCAAAATAATGCAAATAACCACCTTGCCCCTCCTATCAATCAATGAGAGAGAAATGTGGCTATAGAAGTTGGGATGCTGACTGGCAGCAAAAAAGAAGAGAAGATATCTGGGCAGCGAGCCCGCCCTGCCCGGATGCATTGGCGCCCACCCAACCTAAACCGAAACCCCTCCGATGCACATGCCCAGAATTTCCCGCCGTCCAGGGAGGGGAGAGACACACTGCATTCCCCAGCCCAATGCTTGTTTATGTTGACCTATCCGTCCCTATTTTGTCGCTGTAGTAAAAGTTCCCACAAGGGGGAAAACCCCATCCTCAACCACCGAACCAGATGACCACCATTTCTAGATGGATAAAAAGCAGATGAGAAACCCTCCCCGGTAAGAGAGAGAGAGAGAGAGAGAAAGAGAGAGAGAGGGAGAGAGAGTAGGGGAGGAGAGAATCTGCCGATAGAAAAAGAAAACATGATTCATCAAAGTAACAACCGCCATTTTTTCTTGCTTCTTCTTCCCGTCTATAGCCCTCGCGCCGGTTCATAAAAATGTGTAATCCTCGCAATGCGGGTATCATGTGGTGGTATCAGAGTCCGTTCGGGTCGCCAGGACGTGTCGACGGCGCATGCATGCAAAATGTCTCGAATCCCCCCCCCCTCCTGGGTAATGCCTTCCGTTGCACACCAAAACGCCGCCGGTTATGAAAGACAAAAAATGAAAAAATGTTGGCCATGTCCGCCTCGTTGTGGCACCCTCACCCTCACCCATCTCCCGGCCACGCGGAAAAGAGATAGTAAGGAAGGGGGTCAAACAACGCCGAGCCGTGGACTCGAAACTGGTGGAGATTGGCGAAAAGCTTGTGGAATATGGTGTTGGTACATGCCCATAGGATCCTATCCTCCTCTTGCGGCCAAAGTAATGGCCACACACCTTTTCGAGATCGGACATTTTAGGTCCGGCCGCTGTCCATGCTGGACTTGGGGCTCGTGTTCGTGAAGACGTTCCTGCCGATGTTTTTGAGTTTGTTGGCATTCTTGGGAATATCCTCCTGATACGACACCATGATGTCGGTGACCGTGCCCTTCTTGATTCTGCAGAAGAGGGTCGAAAACAGAAAGCGCTCGCCCTTGTCGGTGTACAGCGGGATCGTGCGGTAGCCTTGCTTGAGGTTGCTGAGCTTGGCGGTAAAGGTGGCAAAGGGTGCCTTGTCGTTGTACCCCTTGTCGGCCAGTCGGACGCTCCACCGCACAAAAATCAGGTCGGGATACTTGGTGGTGACGTCGAAGGCGCACGTCTGGTTGAACTCGGGGTTGAAGCCATTGTCGCGGACGATCTTGGTGCGCTGCTTGAGCTGCATTTGCTGAGCCGTCGCATACGCGGCCGCATCCGCCTTGTTCCGCTTGTCGTCTGCCATCAGGACCTCGACCTCGACGTAGGGGTCCAGCGTGCGCTTCTCGCCCAAGTTCCAGGGCCGCATCAGCTGCTGGGCCGAGATGACGTCAATCTCAAAGGCGACCTTCTTTCGCGGACGCTTGCCCACGCACTCGTCCGGGGACAGATTCGGCATCAGCTGGATCTGCCGCCCCTCGAGCGGCTTGAGGACGTAGCCGGACTGAGCCGCGCCGCCGTCAAACATGGCTTGGTTCAACTGCATGCCCGTGTCAAAGGTCTGCCAGTTGAGGGCCGCCATCTGCACGCCACGCTTCCAGTAGAGGAGGGGATCAAAGTTGCTCGACGAGATGCGCCCGCCGTTGGGGTAGACGCGCATCAAGTAGCGCATGTTGTGGCGGTACAGCGCTCTCTTGCCGGCTCCCGCCTGGCTCTTCTCGGCGAATGTCTTCTCCTTGAACGAGAAGATGTGGTTGAACTTCTTGGCGTCGGGGCTGTCGAAACCGTCAAAGTGGATGCCCATGCAGTACACGCCCAGCTCACCCAACACAGGGTGAATCTTGCTGTTGACCTTCTTCGCCGCGCCCAATTCGCCGTCGCTGTCGCACTCACTAGGGCTGCTGCTGACAGGCTCGTGGACCCTGCCCTCGGTGATGGTATTGATTTGCCGGTTCGACCTCGACGCCGGCGACGGGCTCAGGAGCGGGCTCGACGGTACCGGCACAGGCATACTTTCCATCGCCAGCGCCCGCTGATACGGTGATGGCATGCTGTTGCCACGCCTCCGCCCGGGCCGGTCGATGTTCCTGACGGACTCGTCCGACTTCTTCACCTTGATGAGGATGCGGTCCATCAGCTCCGAGGGCGACGGCAGGCGGTCTGAGGAGGGGTCAAGCGGCGCCCGCAGAAGCTTGTCGCCGAAAATATCGATCATGATCTTGGCCATGTTGATCTGCGTGATGGGGCTGCAGCGCACCTCGAGCGATATCCACAGGGGGAAATGGGATTTGGCAAAGGCGTACTTGTTGACTGTCTTGATGACCTCGAGGAACGAGATGCTTGTTGTCAGTGTGTGGCCGTGCGTCACGACTGGCTGGTTGTTTTCCCCGTCCCAGCAGTCGATCTCGACACAGCGGCAGCCCCGCAGCAGCGCCGAGATGTAGCCTTCGTGGCTCGAGATGCTGGCGACCTGGCGGCCGATCAAGTACGTGTTGTGCGAGCTCGAGATGTAATACTCGTTCATGGGCCGGTCCAGTGTCTGGTCCGGGGCTTCGCTGGGGATGACCTCGTTTGAAGTCGACGTAAGGAAGCCGGCAAACGCATTTTCCGACATGGTCAACGCCTCCTCGCCCGCGGCGCCCTGCTTCTCGGCGTCCCTCGGCCTGCCCTTGCGGGCGAACCGTGCGAAAACGCACTCCCAGGAAGCCAAGTCGTCATCGACGTTTTCGCGCTGCACGTGGCGCAAGAACTGGAGAAACTCGTCTCTCGTCATTCCGCCATCGGTGTCGTTTGCGTAGCCATGGTAAACGCTTCGGATGTCTCCGCGCGTTTTCATCAGCCGCACAAATTCGAGGAAGCCGTCAAAGTCGAGACGGGAGTTGCACCTCAGGCGGGATGGCAGATCGTCCGTGCTGGCGCGTCTAGCCTTGGCCATACCAAACTTCCTGCGTAGCTCCTCGGTAGAAACGTGGATGTGCAGGCTGCGGCACACGCGCTCAACGCCAGCGAAGTCAATGTGCTCGTCCTCGGCCGAGCGCACCTTTCCCAGCTGCTTCTCCATCTCCATCCCCCAATACGCGCGGACGGCTTTGTCGTTGAAAGACATCAGGCTCGTCGCAAAGTCCTGGCGGTGCTTGGAGATGGTCTCCAGGGCCTCGATCCATTGCTGGAACGACTCGTCGCTATCGGCGATGAGATGCAGCAGCTTTGTGTTGGTTTTGCCGGGAAGTGTGTAGATGAGCGAGAAGAATCGCTGCTCCACGGTTTCGTGAAGCGCGGCGTCGAGGCGATATTGCCGGATGTCTTCGGCTGTGCGTATTTCCTTGATGTCGTCAATGTAGAGGTACTTGTTCCTGTCCCACCAGATCTTAGCCGTGTCGGGATCGAGGTACAGCGTGATTCTCTTGGTGCTCTTCTTCTTGGAGACCTTGGTTAGGGCCATGCCCTGGCGAAGGGCCAAGGGGATCAATCCGAAGCCGTCAGACGAAGTTGGGAGGCCCAGTGGACTAGCTTCCTGGATGGACCCGTCATCACCAGACCGTTCCTCGGTTGCAACGGCAACCTCGTTGTCCGAATCGCTCTCGAAGGGGCTGATGTTCTCGAAAGGCGTGTTCGGGTTGCTCATGCTCCCTCGCCGGCGCATCACGCCCGGCCCAACACTCCCATCCCGGCTCCTAGGGTGGGTGGACGACGGTCGTCTGTTCAACAGCACGGCGGCTGTGCTGCGAACCGTATTCGATGCGCGCCGGACGATGCTCATCTTGACGCCCTCGGCCGTGCCGGAGCCTTTGAGCGTGGTGGTTTGGCTGAGCGAGATGGTACTGGCTTTTTCAGACAACTGGGTAACCGTCTGCTCGGGCGTCTGCTTGACGCTGATGGACTCTGGAAGCTGAAACGGGGTAACCAGCGAGTCGATGTCGTCAAGCTCCTTCTCTCGGCATGGTTCCAGTGGCTCAGGGGAATCTTGGAAGGAGCTGCCCGTGGTCATGCCGGTCCCGGTAGTCTTGATGGACGGGGTCGGCGAGCCGCGTTTCGAGGCAGGCAAGATGGATGTATTGTGGACGGCGGGGGGTGGTATGACGACGAGCTGGGTCTGCGGGCACAGGTCCGCCTTGACCTGGCCGGGCCGGGCCCGGCGCGTCTGGAGCGACTCAGTCGTCATGGCTGAGATGACGGTGGGTAACGGGCCGTTGAGGTCGACTGAGGCAGTCATGGTGTCTGTCGGTAGAGGCGAAGAATAGAAAGCCCCGGGACGTTGAGAGCCGGGTCAATGGGACTCGGTCAGCCGCTCTCTTGGTGGGCCAGGGGCTTGGGGGTGGAGCGCCACGGTCCGCTTTGAGAAGAGGATTGCTGAGGATTATATGGGATGAAGCGCGTTCCGCCGCATTTTCCGAGTGCTGTCTGAGATGCTGGCCTCTCTCTCCCTGTGGACAATGGCAATGCAGTCGAAAATGCGGGGAAAGTTATAGACGGTCCTGGTGATGCCGGCAGCGGCGGGACCCCGGGGGAAGACGTCTTGAGGGCGAGGAATGACCAGGCCGGGTCGACGCGAGATCAGCACGCAGCAGGGCGCACCCGAACCAGTCGGCGTGCCGTCGCGCAGCAGGTGTATCTGCGGGTACAGGTACGAAAGGCAACCCAGGTACCGACATGTACGACTTGCTGCGTCGATTCTCTGCAGAGGATGGGCCGGGAATGGCCCGTGTGGTGACAGCCCGGGTCGCCCACGGCAGAGGATGAGGTGGCAGGACGTATGCAAGTTGCTCGATTAGGGCAATTCCCAGGATGCCGGTTCTGGGGAGGGTACGGAGTAAAGTAGTAGCTCGGTGAGATCCACTCAGAGACTAGTTAGGCGCTGAGCAGCCACGCAGACCGAAGGGAGCGGAAAATAAAAATTTGTCGAAATTCAATCCACAGCGCCCGCGAAGGAAGAGACCGAGCCAGCCGCCGTGTCGGGTCTCCAGCGCCGGCGTCTGCTGCTGGATCGAACAACAATAAGGCGACCTCCCGTGTATCCTTGTTGCGGGTCTTGGCGCTCGCGATTGAGACGAGCGCAGGGCGTCAAGCTGCAAACCGGCTCCGGGATGTTTGGAGGGGGGCGCCTCGAGTTGCAGCTGTGTCCGGGTAGCTGCGTGCTTGGCGAAACAACCCGTCGATAAACCGTCCTCAACTTCTATGCTGCTGCGCAGATCAGATGGATCCAGCAAGGGCCGCGTTGTTGCCGCCGAGAGTGTCGACGGTTGTTGAGAGGGGACGAGTGTGTTTTTTGCTGCCGGTTGACGGCGACTACTACCTAGCCCCCCGGTTACGTGTGTGACGGGGCCGCAGCGTGGCTACCGAATATGGGATGAGTGATGGCTAATAAGGCAATGTTACGGGGGGGTCTCGCGAGAGTTGTTGTCCGATGAGTGTGGTGTTGGTGTGTGTGTGTGGTGTGGTGTGTGGTGTCTGTGTAGGTGTAGGTAGTGATGTGCGTGTGCGGTCCCGATAAGGTGTGAATGCGTGTGTGACTGTTGTTGCTTGCAAACTTTATTTCAAGGGCGGCGGTGGAGGGCGGATGGTCCTTTTGTCTCGCGGTGCTCGTTCCAGCAGGTAATGCCCGGAAATTATCAGTGTGGACGACGAGCGCTCGTGGACGACGGTGTGGGCGGTGCGGGAGTCATGGCCGGGACAGGGGCGGTTGGGGCGGTTGGCGGACGGCGATCATCGACAGGAGGAACAACGGTCAGGGACGAGGTGAAAATTGTGTCATCCGTATATTATATGTATTATATAAATAGAATACAGCAGGTACCTCGTACGGGCAATTCTGCCATCACCGCACAGCCAATACGTCAAAGCGTGGCTTGCGAGGTATTCTTGGCAGGAGGCAAACCACCTAAAGGCGATGGGATTTCCATTGCGAGTTGGGCGCTGCTGGCCAGCGCCCCCTAACTCCTTTCAAGTTCTTTCCCTTTGGAGGAACTCAGGCGGAGTCCTCTCGGGCTGCACGAGCACTGGTGACGGGAGCAATTGGACCAACCGGACCGAACCTCCCTCCTCTGAACCTTCCAGGTTCCCACTTCAGCTGCAGTTCCTTCCTTACCCATCTCGGGCCTCCCTTATCCAACTTACCTAAGGTACCTTGGCAGTTGCTGCTAGTACGTACCTACCAGAGAGGTGTTTCAAAGGCAGAGAGACCTGGGACCTCCCACCAACCCGGCTGCTGCTGACGGTCCAAAACGGCCAAGTTTCTTTGAGGCGGGGGCTTCGATTGGAACGCACGGGGGGCACCGAGAAAGCAACAGCAGTGCAAATTTTCAATGGGCACCAATCGGCGGAGCTGTGATGTATTCCGTACTTTCCAGGTTGTAAGGTAACGTTAATTACATACAAACGGGGGTACGATGGCACCCAGCTGCCAGGTCTCCAGGCCAGTGGTCCTCGGCGCCGCCCCCGGACTCGGCCCAGCTCGCTTCTGTGGAGTGAGGTCAGACCGCCCCAATGCGGTAAAGCCGTGTCACCTCTACAGATACCGGGATACGCGTAACAATCGGTACTTGAATGAAAATGGCTCCACGACTCCGTCTCCACAACCCATTCTCGTCCATTCGCCCGTCTTCCTCGCCAACGGCCGATGGAGAATGGGGAATTTGGGGGGACGGGATGAGATCATGGGAGGCGGCCCTCCACAAGAAGCCACGCAGGAAACTTCTGTGGGTCAAACATGGAGTCATCCTCTGCCACGGGAATTCTACATCCATCTCGAAATGTCCAACAGGAACGGCCAACAGCTGTCCGTTCCTTCCAGCTGATCCGTCTGGCTCGTCTGGCTCTCTTCAAGTTCCTCTCTGGTTATTAGGTTCCAATGCCATGGATGCTGCCAGAAGACGAACGCAAGCTGGGGCCTCGTGCGTAGCCAGTGCTTTGTGTGGTCAGCGAGAGGTGGTTCAAAGAACCCCGCTCGCTCCCAGCGCGCCGAAGAAGCGAACCATTCTGACGCCAGGATGAGGTTTGTTCGCAAGCCGGGGTCAGAGCGGTGTCAAAGAGGAGCCACGGTCCACTGTCCCATTAATCCCGTCCCCTTCACCGTAGGGATTCATGGAAAAGGGGGAAAAGTACAGAAGAAAAAAAAAAAGGGTACATAATTACCTCCAGCTCCCTGATGGGGTGGGCAACGCCAACAAGGACAGACAAGGAAAAGCGGAATTGACCGGTTGGGTAACGTGAGTTTTCGTGGGAATGCAGCCCTGCGTGCACTGATGAATGCCGCCCACATGGCCCGGGGTTGTTGACTTGCCCCTCCCTCCGTCCCGCGACGACGGAGAAGCACCAGCCGCCCGTGCCGGGCAGCCGTCCGGTGGCAGAGACAATGCTGGTAAACGGTAGTTGGACCCCGTTTGTTGCACCAACAGTCCGCTTGGCAGGAATCCTCAGCCCCCAAGCCATGGTGTTGCAAAGAACCCGGTAACACGGCTCGTTCTGTAATTATGGTGTGTACTGGGTATTACTTCGTATTTATATACATTACAGAGCTAAAGACGTGACGGCTCCAATTGCTGGCCCTTGGACTAGCTTGCTATTTTTAAAATCGACTAACGTTCACGTTATCTATGCACACACAAATATCGTGGGAATCAAAAATCGACTTTGACTCGGGGTTACCGATTTGCATCCAACCCTGGAGTGCATCCCTGCGTGTGTGTTTGGGCCATGAAGTAAAAAACACATCAAAGAAAATCGGTTCATCATTCCTTGTCCGAAATATTACACGCACAACAACACATTCACCGACATTTCCGGTTCAGCCACCAAACGCCCGCTGGACCCGTGGATCCGGGCAGGATTCTGCCCACCAGGCAGAGCCTCGGTTTCAGCGCTTCTCTGCCCGCCAAACAGGCCAATCGCCCTCCGCAGCGAAACGCGATGCACACAATCCCGTGACATGCACGGCATAGCTAGCATCACATCGAAGCAAAGCGCACTCTCACCAACACCCAATCCGGCCATGGTGTGTGCCGGTCGATGGTGATCTGTTGCTGACCCCCTCGCTGGCGTGTGTCACGTCCGACCAGAGATGAAGATCGCATTCTCCCAATTCACCACTCTTGCCCAAGGCCCCTGATGAGGCCCCAAGCCGCAAACGGCGGCAGCAAGCAGCCAGTGACACCGCAGGAATGCGGGCACCATCTCTCTCCAGGTTCACGTCTTGATTGGACGGCTTGGTTCTCGGGCAGTTTGGCGCTCGGTACGAACAGAAGAGCATCACGAGGGCAGAAATCTCGGCGTTTGGCGCCAGTCATCTGCGGCTCACTAAAACGTCTCTTTTGGGGGAGCGAGCGATAACTAAAGCCCTGGCTGTTGCGGTGAGCAGGGGCTGGATAAGATCCCACACACCCCGACAATGATGGTGACCTGCCCAGAGATGATGCCGTCTCGGGCTCTCGGCAGAGCTGTTTCCAGCAAGCCGGATGCCGTCTTTTCCAGCAGCCAGCAGACGTGGATTCGACGTGCTGTCCATCCCCCCGCCCATCGTGGAGCGACCGGCGCACAAACCAGGGAGTCTCCCACCACAGCCTGCAGGCATCGCATGCCCCTCCCTCTCCTCCGACCGACCGTGACGCCAGAGAGCGAGCGAATAGCGCGATGGCGCAAATGGCCGGGAAGCCCACCACGTGCTCCTCCGCCGTGCCCGGAGTCCCGCCGCAACGGCGATGCGCCCGGCTGAAACGGCAGCTGCGCCGATCCTCGATCAGAAAGGAAGGGAGCTCAGGGGAGGAATGCCAAAAGTGCATTCTCCAGCAGACCGCCCTTCCTGGAATCCTGGTCCGACCAGCCGACTTCACCATCACGCTGGAATGCCGAACACCGCCGCCACCTGATGACCAGCCCGGGGCGGGCTCTGAGTGGCCGTCAAGCCCGGCGCCCCACTACGGATCGGCGAGAAATGCGGTTAGGCGCCGTTGCCCGACCCTGGCTGTTTCATCCCTGATCCGTTCCAGGGTCCTTGACAATGACGTCCGTCTCCTTCTCCGAACCCTTTGTTTCCCATTTCGTCACCTGCGCAGCCAGAGCAAACAGCTTCGGCATTGGCATTGGCTCGAGTTTAAGGTTTCAAAGGAGCCAAATTTACCCCTCCATCCGGCAAATCCAGAGAGAGAACAAGGGCTCCGCTCATCACCTCCGACCGGACGGACGGCAATTGGGTAGGAAGAGAACTTCATCCGCATCGCTCCCCTTACGGCGTCGGCACAGACGTTCCATCTCCTCCGCTAACTATCGATACGTACATACGTACATACCCTAACCTACGAAGTCGACGGCTCGATGCGATGCGACAATCACCCCCTATGCGACTCGACGCGGAGACACCAGCTGCTTTCAGCTAGCCGGGGCTTCTGAGAGTGATCCCCGCGGGTTTTTGACCTTTGGTTCTCGCGTCGTACGGGCCACCCAGTGGGTCGCTATGCTGCCGTAGCGGAGCCGGGGCGAGCGGGATGATGCCGGGCCGCCGCGAGGTAGAATACAAAAGGGTACTGGACCGCAACCATCGCCACACGCGGGCGGCAACCATCGACGGGAGGGGCCGCTGCGCGCGCCATATAGCGACATTTGCAGGCAGGTTGCAGGTGCACTTTTTTTCTTCTTCTTGAAAGTTTCTTTTTTTTCCCTCCCGTCCCTTCACAACATGGGCTGGGTCGAGAGGCGAAGCTGGCCCGGGTGTGCCTCGTTGATCGATCCCTTGCAGGCTCGCGGAAGCTTCCCCAGGTCCCCCCCGCGCCCACATGCACGAAATATGCAAAGCAACTTTACATATCAGGAAGCCCGCCGCGCCGGCCCAAAGATGGAACTTGGGTCGTGTTCCCAGTGATCTCCTCCGCGGCAGTTGCAATTGTTCAACCACGGAACGGTACCGGCTTCTGCCGCTCAGGTGCTGATAATGTTGACAGGGCGGGTGTTGAGAAGAGACGCTGATCGGCCTCGAAAACACGACAACATAACAAACCGCCAGCCTCCCACCAATGCGGACGCCCTCATCGACGCATCCCACGGCTGTCTGCGATGGTCTGCATCCTGCAACCTCGAGCACCCCACGACACGTCCCTCCACAATCTCAGCATGACGTTGCCGAGATGCAGTAGGCTGACATTGAATCTCCAACTACTACCGCGAGTGCCTCCCAGCAGAAGAGGGGTTTGCGGCACGTCGAGGAAGCATCGCGAGGGGTCACATTTTAGCCCTCTGCAATTGGGCATTGGGCTTGCCCCCCGCCCCCGCAACCAGACAGACCTTGCCTGCATCGAGCTCAATTCGGCAAAAAGAGGGAGGTCACGAGCGGCCTCGGTAGCCCTGGTGCCTTGAAGCTGCCTACGTGGCCGATCCACGATCTCGATCCCGTAGCATCCTTCTGGATGTCCTGCGCGTGCTGGTGAGATATGCAGCAGCTCGTATTCAGTCTACTAGGCAGAGAGATGCCACTTTTGCCAAAAGGTCAGGCAGGGGGGTTGAATTTTTGTCATCAACATGCCCTCTCAGGTCGTCGATGACCCCCTTCTCGCGTGGACAAACAACAAAACACGGCCAATGAAACCCCTCGTGCAGTTGCGCAGTGCGACAAACCCCCGCGACCCTCTCTGGCGTGCTGCACATCATTTCTGCTGCAGCGAGCAAGGATGAGTGGGGATCGTCAGCCGGGGGGTGGGAGGCCCCCCCTCGTTTCACCACGGCGGACCTCAAGCAAGATCAACGAGATGTTGATGCCAATCCAAATCTCAAAGTTCCATGCCGCAAATGCATATTCATGAGGGCGACCACCACCATCGGGGCTCTAGTTACAGGGGCAGACCTTGGCCTTGCCAGGCACCATGTTTCAGAGGCATATTGTGTTTTCCGGGGCCTCGGCAACGCGTGGTTCTCATTCAACAAAAGCCAGTTCGTCCAAGTTTGTCATGGCCCAATCATCCAATCACCACCTCGAGCCACGCACCATGACCATGTCCAACCCGCCCGAGCCAGCCGAGAACCAAGAAATGGCAGAAGGGGGCTGTTTTTTTCTTTCTAGAATCCTTCCAAGATCCTAGCAGGGCTCCGCCTCCGCAAAAGAAATCCCTGCAGACCCAACCACAGAAACCCGCCAGTTCGGCTGTGTCGGAACGGGCCAAGAACGCTGTTACAGATGACGTAGCAGCACGTGGTGGAAGCCTACCTCTGCCTGGCCGCCTTCCTTGGGGCGTGGGTTAGCCACCTCAGGGGCACTCATTCCAATCCTAGCGGGCGGTGAGGGCATGGAACACAGTGCACTATCAACTATCACTGCACTGTAGTCTCCGGCTTCAACACTGCCAGTGCCACTTCCATGACGGGAGTTCTAACCCCTCCCGGGTAATAATGGAAGACAACACATCGGGTCCCCTGGGCCGACCTTAAAAACCATGCATACCCCTTTGGCGACTTGCCAATGTACAGAAGGGTCAGGTGCTGATTTCTGGCGACCTTGGGTCGGCCATAGGCTCTCCCCGCTTGCGCCTGCAGAGTGTTTCGTTCGTTTGCAACTCATCATCTCCACTGAAGTCTGACTCTGACCCCGCGCCGCAACCTTGTGTTACACCAAAAGGTCCAAAACTGACTGAACCCTTCACCTTCCCCACACCTTGGCTCTTCTTGCTTGCAAGGTCCTCCTCACCTTTTTTTTGGCCGTCCATGCAAGGTCACCAAAACACACAGATACCTTGCCTCGGGAAATGCATGAGATTGTTTTTGGCCACGGTGCGTAAGCTTGCGAGGTCAGAGACCTATTCATGCCATGTCACCAGTCCAGCCCGCTTCCCTCGATCAAAGTGTGCGCAATTTAGAGACTCGATCCCGAGGCCAGTTCGGCGACCTAACAACAACAACTCTCCAACCAAGACAGGCGGCCTGTCGTCTGCAAAACACACCACCCCCAACCCCTCAATCCCCCGGGTCGCTCTCCTGTCACGTAAGTAAACCAATCCCCCAATTTCACAAGGAAGGAAGCCCGGCAGATAGGAGCACGCGTGCACGTAACTCGAATGGGCGCGAGTGTTTCGATGCAGTCAGCCGCAGCAACCCATCTCCGGCATGGGGCGTTCCTTCCAGGGGTGACTTAACTTGACTTGACTTGACTTTGAAGGGTTTTGTTCTGCCGTTTTGGGCGTTGCGCAGAGAAAGTGCATGCTCCGGGCCCGAGAAGGGAGGGGCGTCGTTCGGCCCGGGGCTGAGTATCACAACCATCCATCCATCCCTTTTTTTCTTTCTCGACCCGAGCAACGGCACACGCCACAGACGGCCCTGCAGATCTTGGGCCTTGTCATCCTTGGTACCTAGACTGTACGTACACTACCTTACACGCATTGTGTAGATGAGGTGGGGAAGAGACTTTGCATCGTTTGGGTCTCGTTTCTCTGCTTGGACAGCCCTTCTTTTTTTTCCCCTTGGTTTCGATGTTGTCGTCTTCTTGCGTCAGACTCGCCCGTGTCGATCGTTGTTGATCTACCTTCTTCCTCTGGCTGGGCGCGGCAGCCACACTTCATGCGTAATCCGTATGTACTACAGGGCATAGGTACGGTACCTTACTGCTTGCTTGTGTAGTTACGTGCACTCCAGGTTCTCACTCAACAACTGGCAACCACACAACCTCTCCCCCCGGGACCAGAACCGACCATGAATCCGGCGTCCGCTCACCGCAACTCCACGCCATTTCAGCTTGCCTCTTCACCGAACCCCCCGGCGGCGTCACCCAATAGCCGCCAGCCACAGACCCGGTCTTGTGTAACCTGACGCGCACCTGCCCACAGATTAGGGTTTCATTGCAAGGCTCAACCCTCGGACTTGCAACCCGACAGATCAGCAAATCAGGGGACTAATGAATGACCTTGGAATAGAAGCAGAACGGCGCGGTGGGCTACGAATACTCGCGCCGGACGAGAAGAAGAAGAAGAACAAGGTCATATGAGACATGATGCTGACGGCGATGATGATGAATGTAATCCCATCCTTCCTCCCACAGTTCTTTCCAAGAATCCTGACAACTAAAATCCTTCTTGGCACCATCATCTCTCTCATTCACCACACCCCAGCAGTGCCCTGCTTGCCCGCCTATCTTACCCAAGGTACTGAGCCTCTACAGGGAAATGTCTGTTGGCAGACGCATACATACATACCTACATCCAGACTAAGTAGGGTAGTAGGCCTGTCAGCCAGTCAGTCAGTCAGCTAGGCAGCCACGTGCAGAGCAGAAGGGCGGAAACGACGTGCTGCAGGAGGAGCTTAATACATTTACGGCGACGATGTCACCCTGTTATCGTTGTGTCTGTTCTGTCTGTTCCCCATTCCATCCGGATCCGGGGGTCCCGGTGCCCTTTTTTTTCTCCTTTATCTTTGGTATCCGTGGTAGAGCATGGTTACGGGTACCTCACCCTGCTCCTTCACTCCCTGCAACCCCCCCCTCCCTTACCCCTTTGGAGAGAGAGAGAGGTTTGATCGCTTATTAGGTTTTGGGAGGGTGTACATGTACATACGTGTCAGTCTCAGTGTCAGCCTCTCGAGCTGGTTGGCGGTGGTGATGACCTGGTGCGCTTTGCGACTAAGGGAACAGGATTGGTTGTTGGGTGATGAACAAGGTTGACAGACTGACTGCTCTCTGTCTATCTGAGTCACGCGAGATACCCTTGCCTTATGGTTTGCCATTGAAATTAACTCATCGGTAGGCTGCCTACCTTTGCCTAGGGCTGTCCTACCACGCTCGGCTACTACCGAGACAGGGTGAGTGGCCCCCCCTCCTTTTTTCGTGTACACACACTCACACACACACACCCCTTCGCGGCAGCTGGTCCCAGGCCATGGGACCGCGTCCCTATTCCGCTCGGTACCAACCACTTAGCTGCCTGGGAGTGGGAACACCAACCCCAGGAACCCGTTCTTCTGTCCGCTGTTTTGGTTGCCGGGAGGCTGGCTGGTGGTAGCACCAAGAAGGGGGGGCAGGCAGGGGAAATAATTTCATGATTTCCGTCATTCCGGTGCATTCAGTTCCTCGTCGGGGGAGTTGGTTGTCACGTCACTGGACGCGTCATCTGACCAGCCTGCCTGCCCGGGAACCCCCTTCCAATGACTGCCTGCCCATGTCTTGTATTAGACACCGGGGGTTTCTTATTTTGGCACATGGAAATGTGACGATATGCAGAGCCTTTGCATACAATGGGTCATTGTCGGAGGCGGGCAAGACCCAAGAAGGACTGACCTGCCGTACCCGAATCATGTCTCCCCATGGTGGTGTACATCCATATACATCCCATCCGCCACTCTCCTCCCTCTGTCCAAATGCAGTCCAGGCATCAGCAGCAGAGCCGCGGTTGAACGTCGGGTCAACTCAACAACAACGCACTCGGAATCTCCAAGTCCGTTGGATATATCGGTCTGGGATAGTATGTACTGGATAGATCATGATGAATAAGAACGTGAAGGCGTCACGTCCCACAACATCTGTCTGTGCATCTGCCAAGCTGCAGTTACCCGTCTTGCCCCCCCCCCCTGACGCTCACTCGTATGTACACGGCAGCGTGGTTTCCAGAGACGAACAGAGATTATACGGAGTCAGCTGCTGCCAGTGTCGCCACACCAACCACACGACCTTACCTTGATGGCCCATCAGATAAGCGAGTGGTGACAAGGTCACAAAGGGGGGCAGAGAGCCCACAGAAGAAGCCGGCTTTTCCTTCAGGAGTTCCATCTACGATCTAGGGGGGAGTCATGTCAGGTTGTCACCGCTTGTTGTCTGCTATCATATTTTTCATGCAGCCGCTGCAAGATTTGGTTGCCTCGTCGGTTGGCTGCCTGCCTCATCGTCCTCGATTGGGCCCATGCCGTGTGCGTCTGCTGCTGCTTTATCTGGCGCTGTGCTGCTACTACCCCCTCGGGTTTCTTCTTCTGGGGGGCATGGTCAGCTGAGGATGGTTGAGTTCCAGTGCCCTGTCCTGGACCGAAACTTGGTGGCTGTGTATCTCTATCTGTTGATTGAGTCTGTTTATAGACCGGCATGGCCAAAAATGGAAACCCTGGCGCGGACTTTGTCAGACTTGATCCGGAGTTTCCGTATGAATAGGGGTTAGTCAGTAAACGTACATACGTATAGTTGTAGTCAAGACAAGGACTTTGCGGGATTTGGGAAATGTTTCAGTCAGTGATACCGCTCATGTGCCAGCTTCCGCTTCGAGGTCGGTGTCGTTGACAGGCCAGTTGCACTACATTCTTGCATCACGTTGCTTGCTTACACTGCATTCATGAGACACATGTCCCCGTTCTATGCCCAGAGAGCAAACGTCTCACCGGCCCAACACCTGACAGGCGCAGCAGCAGAGAGGAATTATCTGACATCAGCGAGGGATGATGGGGGGAATCATGGATCGAGGTTTCGCCTTCGGACCGACCGGTAAGCAAGCAAGCAGACGTGGTCAAGGTCAGGGGCTGTTGGTACCTGCACATGCAGCGCGCGGTGATGGCTGTTGAAGATGTGGAAAGGAAAAAGTGAGACATGACTGCGTTGGACTCGCATGTTATCGTGCCATTTCCCAGGGCTGTCGAGGAGGGGGGGGGCACAACGGGCAAGGCAAGCAAGGACAGGGGATGCGGGAAGCGGCGACAGGAGGCGGGGCATGGCGAATGCCAGTCAGGAGTCCAGGACGAGGACAGGTCGCTCAACGCTAGACTGAGACATGTCGCACACGGCATCAGATTGTCCTGTGTTTACCTTGCCTCGCTTGTCAAGTCGGGCCGCCTGCCTGGGTGGGCTAACACTGAAACATGCATGCAGGGCCTGTCCTTGCTGAGCATGTTTGGATCAGGTATGTATTGTATGTACCTACACTACATTCCAAGACTATCACAAGGAAAGGAGACTCGTTGATAGTATGCCGTGCCATCTGCCGTCCGGTTCCAGTCGCTTCCCATCGGGAGGAAGGCCGTGTGTCTCTTTTCGTGTCATGTCCGCCCCTGTCATTGCTTCTCCCCTTTGTCTTATTCTTGACTCGGGGAGTCCACGTTGTGTCGTTGTCTCGAGTGGCACAAGGCTTGGTTTGTTGAATGTGGCTGGATGATCGACGGGCTCTGCGTTGGGTTTGTGTTTGTTGGCCCAATAAGAGACCGGAAGAGAGATGGTTTGTTGAATCTCCATTCCTATTCCCAACTCTCTCAAGGCCCGAAGGGGGGTGAGGAGGAACAACAAGTCGAGTTTGCTTCGGCCGATGAGCTGAGACAAGGGCCGATCTTACCAGGCAACTACCAGGTAGTTTGAGCCGAGGACTCGCATGGTAAAACGGGTACTGTACAGAAAGCTAGAGCGGGAAGCAAGAACTTACCGTTGAGCAAACAAACATGCCGCATTCTTAGCTCGCCGTCTAACCAAAACAGACAAGCCACCACGCCTCACCGGTCACCCGAAGCCAACGCCCATCATGCCACGCTACGCCTCGCCGTGCTGTGCATAATCCCATCACCGGCACGCCGTCCAATCCAGCATCAGGACGCGAGACAGCCCTTTGCTTTCCCCAACATTCGCGGCCCAATCAGCAAAAGGTCCTTCCTGACGGCCTCTGCTCTTTTCTCCTTTCAGCTCTCTCACATCCGTCGAGCCATCCTTCTCGCCTTCCCTCCCGGCAGCAAGGGTGAGACACTCGCGATGCATGCGTTGGCGTCGCCACAATTCGCATGAATGAAGCTCACCCAGACACGTAACAAGAGGCGGGGAGAAGGCAAACCTGCAGGATACGAGGCGCGAAGGAAGAAAAATAGTCAGGACAACGAGTACCAACTGAGATGGGCATGTAGCCGTGGAGGCGTATTCCGTACTGAATACTTGCTGGTTATCTTAACCTAACCCCTGTGCAGTTGTTCAAACTGGGTGATTCGCATATTCGTTTGGAGATACGAGTTGCAACGTAGCATGGCGAGGGTGTCTGTCGTCTATGTGATTTCCTCTCTCCTCCGCTCCCCGTTAGAGGATAGAGTGGGCAACGGAAGCGTATGTGTTGTTGGGATTAGGGTTGGAAGAAACCTGCAGTCGGGTTAGCATTCATTCTGGAACTCACGCCGCTAATACATACCTCAAGATTCACCCAACCCAAAATGAAGTGGTGATGGTGTGGGATAAACCGACTTCAGGAGGCTGGCTCACCATCCATAAACTGACCAAGGTTGGGAACAACTCAACAAGCAATGTTAGCAACCCCAAGTATCCCAAATGCAATCTCATTACTCATCTATGTGCCGACGCTGGTCCCGCTCGCCACCAAGTTCTAAGCCTGCCGCATCTATGCCAACCGCTAAAGAAAAGACGGCCGCTGCCCTGCCCTCCCGTGCTGGATTCTCCAGCGGAGCGAGAATGGAGCGCCATCCCACCGCTGTAATGCCTCCCTCCCTCCATCCCTTCCACTCCCTCCCAAAACGCCGCCAACCTGTTGTGTATGTATATATATATATTTATCACGCCATTATCCCGCCACCGCAACCGTAATGTGTATATGCACGCATCCATCCACACATAGGAAAGAAAATAAAACCCCGGCCACAACTACAAACCACCTGAACAAGCAAGGGTTTTTGCAAACCCTAGTTAGGTAATAAACTAAGCCTGCGCCGCCGACGACTCAGCAAGCGCAAGCGCAACCAACCTCTCCCGCCACGAGTCACACACAGCCTCAAACCCGCCGACCACCTCGCCGCAGACGAGCGCGCACTCGCGCTTCTGCAGCCGCTCGCCCCAGTTGCCGCGGTCGAGCCAGCGCTCGCCTTCCTCGCGCAGCTCCTCCTCGCGGCGCAGCTCGGCCACGAGATCGCGCGCGCTCTTGAGCCGGCGCGTCGCCGTCGTGGTCGTCTGCCGCGACATGTGCAGCGTGTCCGAGAGGTAGTTGAGCGTCTGCACGAGGTCGGCCGTCAGGGTGTGCAGCGCCGACAGGGACTGCAAGGGTGGCGTGGTCGGCCGCGGCATGAGGTCGGTTAGGGTGAGGAACATGGGGAGGAGGCTGTCGATGGTTTCTGGGTCTGGTGGGGGTACTAAGGGGGAGAGGAGGGGGAAGGTGAGGTTGTGCAGTTGGCGGGTTTGGTGGGTGAGGTGGGTTGTGAGGGCGTTGTGGGCGGTTATTAGGCTGGATGGGGGTTAGTTGGTTTTTGAGGGGGTGGGGGGAATAGGGAGGAGGGGGGAGGTTACCGTGTGGCGCCGCCTTCAACACCGGATTGTGAACCGAGGTCGCGGAGGCCGTCGGTGACACGCTTGAAGGCCCCGTCTGTTGGTGAGCCGTTGTTCTCTGTCCCTCGGCGGGCCAGGGACTCGACCTCGTCTATCTTCTCCACCAGCTTGGACGGCATCCCGGGCGATTCTAGGTCGGACTCGCTTCCGTACTCGCTCCCGTCATATTCGCTGCCCATCCGCCGGTGTCCCCGTCCATTCGGCGTCGGCAGTCCCAGGCTTCCCTTGCTGTTATGCCCCCTCCCCGTCCCGGACGGGCTGCTCTCCACATCCACACCGCTGTCCCTCACTCGGTCGTCTTTTGCTCCTCCCCTGCCGTCATCCTCCATTGTGGTATCCTCGAGGTTTATCCCTGGCGCCCGCCCTTCGCTGCCTTGGTCATCCGCAGCTTCCTCGTCGTAGTCCCCGTCTTCATAATCGTCGTAGTCATCCCCCCCGTCGGAGAAGGCACCCGCCAGCTCATCAGCGAGATTGCCCAGTCCACCGCTCTCGGCCCCGGCCCCGGCCGCCGCGGCACCGCTAGAGATTCCCAAGTCCATGGACGAGTCGTTGAAGGAGGACGCCTTGGACTGGCGGCGCTCTTGTTGGGGGGAGTAGGAGGCGTATGAGGCAGCCGAGAAGTCGAGGGACGGGTGCGGGGAGTGCCGCGGTGTTTGGGGTGACGACATTTTGGCGGCTCCTTCAGGTTGGGGCAGTTGTTTCGTTTGTTGTTTTCTCTCTTCTCGCGCCCGTCGGTGCGGGTAAGTGGTGGTGGGTGAGTTTGACGCTCTGTCGCCTGGCGGTCCCCGGCGGAAGTGTGATGGTCGGATTCTTGAGGACTGCGTAGATGGTTGCCGTGGTTATGCACAGGGGTAACGGGTCGTCGTCGAAGATGGAAGGTATATCACACTTGCGCCGTCAATAGCGGGCAGCGCGGATCGATCCAATGGGACAGTCGCAGGCGGGCCTGGAAGCTAGGGGGGAGAAAAATAACTATGGCTGATGTCAGAGGTTGACCCTGGACTGTTTCATTGATTGGGGCTAGCAAGGAAGAGAACGGCGTGCCGTCGAGAGAGAGCATTTGCTGTTTTTTTTTTTTTTTTTTGTACATGTACTACACAGAGCGTTTGTTTCGGACTCTGAGTCGAGTCGTACGGAATACTTTACTCAAGTCTAGCAAAAGTCCCGGTCGCGCCGCGTGCATGTGTTAGGTTCCGTGTCCCGTTTTCGGCACCGGCACAGCGGCCTGACAGGGAGGGGCCAGGGCGGTCGTACACTAGAATTGCAGGGCACCGACAAGGGTTGCCCAGGGGCCAGCCAATCACAAACCAGCGGATCGCGATCCTCACAAGTCTGATCAACAGTTCAACAGCCCCGCGCTGTCTTGAACCACCTCCAAAGTCTGAACAATCGAGGTCAAGAAAACGATTGTTGACTCTATTTTGCCGGTGCAATGGCCAACTTCCGCCGGTTCCGGCCCGACGACCTCAACAAGCTGTCGAAATGCAACCTCGACCCCTTCACCGAGACGTACGAGCTCAGCTTCTACCTCCAGTACTATGCAAAGTGGCCGTCGCTCTTCCAGGTCGCCGAGGACCAGCACGGCAACATCATCGGCTACAGTAGGGCCCGGCCACTTTTGCTTTTTGCGTCCCAACGACGTGTCGCTGACCCCTCATCCCCTCGCAGTTATGGGCAAGCTCGAGTCGTCGCCCGACGTGTACCGCTTCTCCGAACACTACCTGCCCTGGCACGCCCACATCACGGCCGTCACCGTGGCCCCCGAAGCCCGCCGTCTCGGCATCGGCAAGTTGCTGACCGAACAGCTCGAGGTGGCCGCCGACGCCAACGACGCCTGGTTCGTCGACCTGTTTGTGCGCGTGAGCAACCACAAGGCCATCACCTTCTACAAGAACATGGGCTACAGCGTCTTCCGCGTGGTCAAGGACTACTACGGCGAGCACTCGACCGACCCAACACTGCTGAGCGAGGACGCCTATGACATGCGCAAGCCCATGAAGAGGGACGTCAAGAAGGAGCATGTCCGGGAGGACGGCGAGAAGCACGAGGTCGACCCCAGCGATGTGTGGTGAAAAAGTCGGCCGAAAATGGACCATCCAACCGCCAGTAAAATATGCTTCTTGGCTTGTGAGGATATGACGTGCCGAATTCGTATTTCCGGCCCTCAGGAGACCCATGGCTGCTGCAACATTATGGCGACCGAATGACGCTCCCCCCGCTCGTTGAGAAGTTGGCGGGTTGGCTGCTGTGTAGGTGCCCTCGTGCCCTATGCGAGCACCATTTGGCGTGGCAGTTCTTTTCCGGGACAGCTGACATGTGTTTACCTGCCTCACAGTCCGAGATGCAGACCCCCCAATACCAAGCGCTTCTCCGGCCCCTACGAGTTCACGTCCGGAACTTTTCAAAAACCCGAGTGCAGTGCATGCCCAGCGGTAGCCTGTGTGTGCGGATTCGTGCGTGGCACATGCTAGTCTGCCCCGAGGGAATAGCTACCTAGGTACGCTTCATTTGACTGCTTAGATGTCAAGGCAACTTGGGTCGACCGCATCCGGCGATAAAACCCACTTGACTCGCAGTCCGCTAGCCGCAATGGGGAGTGTGACGTCCAATGCCCCGCGGTTCTGTCTGAGGGGTAGCAACGGTCGAGTCGAGTTGAAACCCGCGCCCCACGCTGAGCAATACCGAGGAGATAAGGGTACCTGTACCCACTGAGCTTCCATTGCTTTAACCCCCCCGGGCCCCAACCTCCCTCAGCCTAAGCCATATTTTGAACACACACGATCGGGGACGGCCCAGATACAACAAAAATGGGGCATCTCGTGACGGTCGCGACCTGCAGCCTGAACCAATGGGTTCTCGATGTGAGTGGCCTCGCAACGGCGGCTATCTATCTAGCTAGTATCGCATCGCATGCTGACCCTGGTTCCAGTGGGAAGGGAACCTTTCTCGCATTGTCGAGAGTATCCGTCTGGCCAAGGCGGCTGGTGCACGACTCCGTGTTGGTCCTGTGCGTTGTGTGTTCGATAGTAATCGTATCGATCGAGTGCATGCTGACCTGGTGTCAAGGAACTCGAAATCTGCGGCTACTCAAGCCTGGACCACTTCCATGAGCTCGATCTCTACACGCACAGCCTGGAGATGCTCCGCCAGCTTCTGCTGGACGAGAGCACCCACGGCATCCTCCTTGATGTTGGCGTGCCCATCCTGCACCGGAACCTGAGATACAATTGCCGCGTTATCTGTCTCGATGGCAAGATCCTCCTGATCAGGCCCAAGATGTGGCTTGCCAACGACGGCAACTACCGCGAGATGAGGCACTTCACGCCCTGGATGCGGCCGAGGCAGACAGAGCTTTTCCATCTGCCCAAAATGTTGGCTGAGGTACAGGGAGATACCCACGTTCTCTTTGGAGATGCCGTCATCTCCACCCCAGAAACCGCCTTTGGCGCCGAGACTTGCGAGGAGCTCTTCACCCCCAGAGCGCCACATATCGACATGGCTTTGGACGGTGTCGAGATCATCACGAATTCCAGCGGCAGCCACTTTACCTTGCGGAAACTCGACACCCGCCTGCAGTTGATCATGGAGGCCACCCGCAAGTCAGGCGGTGTCTACCTCGTAAGTTCACTTTGTCCCTCTTCTATGGCTGCCAGACTCAAACCACTAACTTCTATGGCTATAGTATGCGAACCAACAGGGTTGCGAGTATGTTACATTCCCATACTACGCAGCATGCGTATTGCTTTTCTAACCATCACAGCGGCGAGCGTCTGTACTTTGATGGCTGTGCCATGATCATAGTGAATGGTGACGTCGTCGCCCAGGGGTCTCAGTTCAGCCTCAACGACGTCGAGGTTGTCACCGCCACGGTCGATCTGGAGGAGGTGAGATCCTACAGAGCTGCCATCTCCCGCGGTCTTCAGGCGGCATCATCCACTGCCAAGTACCAGAGAATCCAAACACCATTCGAACTGAGCTCCGAGGAAGATGACGCCGATGTCACGAAGGCGCCTACTCTGCCGATCCAGCCGCGATTCCACTCAGTCGAAGAGGAGATTGCCCTCTGCGGCGGCTGCTATCTTTGGGATGTAAGTGATTCTCCAACCACTAAAGTCATCATCATTGAGACTGACATTTTACCTCGACAGTATCTGCGCAGGTCCGGGACAGCTGGCTATCTGGTTCCGCTGAGCGGAGGTATTGACTCGTGTGCGACTGCGGGTACGTTCGCACCTTTGCACCATACTCCCATGCAAACCCTTGCTCATCCCCGTTTAGTGATCGTCTATTCCATGTGCCGCATCGTCATGAAAGCCATCGAGGAAGGGAACCCGCAGGTCATCGAAGACGTCAAGCGTATCGCGAAATACAATGACGAGGGCGCCCTCCCCAAGACGCCGCAGGAACTTTGCAACCAGGTCTTCACAACGCTGTACATGGGCATGAAGAAGCAGAGCTCCCGCGAGACGCGCCAGCGGGCAAAGGACCTGTCCGAGGCCATCGGCAGTTATCATGTCAATCTCGACATCGATGACGTCTACGAGGCCCAGAAAAAGCTTGTCGTCAGCACCGTCGGCTTTGACCCCAAGTTCAAGGTGGAGGGTGGCACAGTGCAAGAGAATTTGACGCTGCAGTGCTTGCAGGCGAGGATCAGGATGGTCACTGCCTACGTAGGTTTCAGCTTCGTCGTGCTATTAGGGGCTGTGTGTTGACTTGCGATGCAGGAATTTGGACAAATTCTCCCCACGGCCCGGAACAGGCCTGGTGGTGGAAACTTGTTAGTGCTGGGCAGTGCCAATGTTGGCGAGGTAAGCACCATCTATAAACAGACCACAGTCTCTCAACTAACACGAGAACAGAGTACGTGACTCCCAGTTGAAGAGAATTGATCGAGGAGTGAGATGATACTCATACCTTCTTTCGTCTAGGTCTAAGGGGTTACTTGACCAAGTACGACTGTTCGGTAAGCCACATCCAACTAATCTATCCATCTCCTCACGGATACCTTACCAACATTAGCTGACTCCCTCCTAGAGCGCGGATATAGTACGTCAATCCCTGTTATGCCGGACGGGAGAGAGGAGAATGCTGACAGCTCCACCCCAGAACCCCATTGGTTCCATCGACAAGGCGGACCTGAAGCGCTTCATCGCATGGGCCGAGAAGAAGTTTGAATTGCCGTGCCTCCATGAGTTCTTGACAGCTGTGCCGACCGCTGAGCTTGTAGGTGGCCGCTCGTTCCCTGGCATCCTCCCTACTAACTCTCTTACCCCTTATAGGAGCCAATTACCGAAGATTATGTCCAGAGCGATGAAGCAGGTATGTTTTTCTCTCTCCGACGCTTCCAACTCGGGAGATACTGACCGAGGTAGACATGGGCATGACCTACCAGGAATTGACCATCTTTGGCCGGCTGCGCAAGCTCAACAAACTTGGCCCGCTCGGCATGTTCCAGCGGCTCGTGCACGATTGGAGTGTTGATCGTGCGCGCAGGCCCGACGACGATGCTCCGTACTACACGCCGGCCCAGGTCGCTGAGAAGGTCAAGAAGTTCTTCCACTTCTATGCCATCAACAGTATGTTTCTCCCGCCACACAACCTTCCAGGATTCAAGGATGGATAGCTGACGACGGAACAACAGGGCACAAGATGACGACACTGACACCTGCCCTCCACTGCAACGACTACTGTAAGTTTGCATGCACCACCAAGCCGAATGTGGTTGTATGGAATGGGGGGGGATGCTAATGAATCATGAAACAGCGCCGGATGACAACCGCTTTGATCTGCGGCCGTTCCTGTACCCGCCCTTTTGGAAGAGCTGGAGCTTCAAGCGGATTGACATGGAGCTTGAGAAGATTGAGAAGAAGCGGGCGAGCAAAAAGCAGTGATGCGGTGTTGAAAGGAGACCAGGAGTTGGTGGGGGGGAATTAGAAAATAAGAGAAGATATTGCTCAGTTCGGTTGGCCCGACTCGAATCTTTAAAAAGCCCAACAGAGTCCCCAGACGGACCTCGAGCTCCATTGTCTCCCAGTCGTCACGATATACCTTCCAAACCTAGACCCTGGGGATCTTCCAACGCCACTCTCAACTTCAACCAATTACTATGGCGACGACCATTACAGCCAAGACCTCCAACGACATCCCCCTCTGGATCCGACGTGGAGCGGGACGTGATTGGCTTCTCGGATGCCGTCATGGCGACGCACTCGGGCCGAAACCTGTTTCGGCTGACGGGGGACTTGCGGAGGGTCAAGCGGGTCTGTGTGGCGACGCGGGGCGGGGTGGCCGAGAGGGAGGTCGTGGACCGGCCGTGGATGAGGGCGGTTTTGGAGGGGGTGGAGGAGTTGTGTGTGTTTGAGTCGAGGCTGCTCGGGAGGGGGGAGGTGTCGGGGTTGGCGGAGGCGGATTGGGGGTATTGGGTGCGCTGGGCGGGGGCGGACGGGAGGGTTAGATGGGTTGTTAGGGGGGACGACCAGGGGGATGGAGGGAGTTGAAACCAACTCGGCCTCGTCCTCGCAGGCATATGTTCTGACAAGAGACAACGGGTAGTAGACTCTAATGATTCTACATCTTCAACGGTCACCGACAAACCCCCTGATCCAGAACTAGCTACAACAATGGTAAAAGCACATCTACAGCCTGCTTCCCCTGGCCCCCCCCAGATACACACTTGCCAGCTTCAGCATGTCGACCGCCTCGGCCACCATCTCGTCAACAATCTCGCCCGCCGGCTGCACCTTCTTGATGGCCCCGGCCACCTGGCCCATGAGATGCGGCACGTCGATGTCGTTCCCCTCCTCCAGATCATGCTCGATGGGCACCACCCCGTTGCCACACAGCTCCTGAATCCTGTCCGGCTGCGCGTGCCACTTGCGGATATACTCGTTCGTCTTCATCCTCAGCGGCCGCCCGCTAAGCACGAGCGTCCTCTCGGTGCCCTCAAACCCACAACTCACCACCTCCTGCTTGTGCTCCTCACTACACCCAGCCTCGACGCTCGCCACAAACCGCGTGCCCACCCACACCCCGGCAGCACCCTGCATCAGCGAGCTCGCCAGCCCGCGCCCATTCGAGATGCCGCCCGCCGCGACCACCAGCGCCGTCTGCTCGCCCCCCAACATCTTGGGCCGATACTGCCGCGCCACATCCACCACGGCCGGAATCAACACACTGTTCGCCACATCCCCCGTATGCCCGCCACCCTCACCGCCCTGCGCACAAATCATATCCACCCCCATCTCCAGCGCCTTGACAGCATGCTTCGGATGCCCAACCATATTCATGACCAAAATCCCCGCGCCATGCAGCCGCTCCACGACGGCGCGCGGCGGCACGCCGACGGCGCTCACAAACAGCCTGGCACCAGACTCGACAGTAATGTCAATCAGCTCGTCGAGCTTGCCGCCCGTGTAGTCGTGGTTGGTCTTGCGGGCGCTGCCGCCGAGCTGGGGCAGGGCCAGGTCGATGCCGAACGGCAGGTCGGCGGATACCAGGTGGGCCTTGAGGTCGGCGATGATGTCGCGCAGCTGGTCGGGCGTGTACATGAAGCCGCCGATGACGCCGAGCCCGCCGGCGTTGGAGACGGCCGCGGCGAGGCGGCCGTTGGAGGTGCGCGCCATGCCTGCGAGCAGGATCGGGTGGCGGATGCCGAGGAGGGTCGTGAGCGGCGTGGTGATGGGGCCGGTTGGGGGCGCCATGGTGGTGTGGGTGTGGGCGGGTTTGGATAAGGGGGGGTGAGTGATTGAGTGAGTGGGAGGTGGGACAGTCAGTTAGTCGTCTTTCGTTCAAGAGTGTCGAAATGGAGATTAGTGCTTTTTGAATAAGTAGTAAGGTGAGGAACAAGTTGGGATAAAAGAAGAAACAATATAAAAGACAGAGAGTAGAAGTCTCAATCACAAGCCGACCGGATTCTCAGGCCGACACAAGAAAACCACCATGTCCCTCCTCCCCGTCCCCGGATCGCAACTCACTCTTCCCAAAGAGGCAAACAAGACAAGGAACAAGCACGCTGTGCCCCACCGAGTGGAGCCCAGAACCCGGCACCCGGGAGAGCCAAGCTGCGGGGAGCGGGGAGGAGCCGAGGCATCACATCACACCTGCACGTCAACGGGTTCCTGGCCTTGGTCTTGGCGTGCCCTCGCCTGCCCTCGCCTATGGTATATTGTACTATCCAGAGTTATGAATGCCTTGTTAAACCCCATGTAACAAGCATCCAACATCTATCATCACCATGACCGCGTCTAACAACATTCGACGTCGGGATATCAACGCCGCTCCTAAAGTAATATATACGTCCGGAAATAGGTATATTCTGCTTTCCTCTGAAACCCCCCTTTTCGTTCTCAAGGGGTCAGGGCCGTCTTCGTAAACCATCATCACCATTATACCGTAACACAGCAAGTCTTGGTCTGGGCGCCCCATTCTCGTCTGGTTGGTTGTATGTGTATCAGCCAAAATGAGGCAGCCGCGCAGGCACAAATGTGCCCTCGTTACGCGCCTCCCCGTTCGTCTTCTTCGTTGGCGAGGACGCGGCTTCTGGCGGCGTTGCGGGCGGAGGCTTGGGTTCTTCCACCTCCTCGACATCTTCGTCGCCTGCTGGACTGCCGGGTATCCTAGATGCAAGCCCCTCTACTAGGGCAAAGGGGGGCCCATGATCCGCCGTGTCGTCCTTTGTCTCATCGAGGATCTCCTCTGCGGTGGCAGCGCCGTCTTTGCTTAGCCCCCGCTGTATTGCCAACTGCGAGGCAGCCCTCCGTCTCCGCTCGTTTTCTTCATACTCTTCCCTCTCCGCCAGCTCCTCTTCCCGCCGAAGGTCTTCTAGCGAGAAAACCCGCCCCGTGCCCTCCACTTCTTGGAAGGAGGGAGATACCGGATTGCTGTCCACCTTGAACTCGTCAGGTGTGTTCGACGAGGATATCGTACTTCTCGAGACTGTCCTCGACAAGTCCCTATCCCTGTCAGCCCGCCGTTTCCCCTTGCTGCTGCGCGTCTTGGTGCTGCCCCGGTCGTCGATCCGCTCCAGCGCCACGGTGAACTCGTCGTCCAGCGGCACCGCGTCCTCATCTCCTTCCCCGTCGCTCGGGAACAGATCACCCCTGGACCGGTACGAGCTCGACGTGTCCCCGGACATGGTGGTATCGCTCCTCGGCCTCTTCCCCTGCAGCCTCGGATCATCGCCATCGCCGCCCCCCAACAGCGGCTCATGCTCCTCCACCGCGCCCCCGTCCCCATGATATTCCATCCCCACCGTCCCACCGCCCGGATGCTCCTGCAGATTCGCCGCCGACGGCTTATACCTCAACGACCCGACAATCTTGAACGGCAGCCGCCCCAAAAACCCCAACGGCGCCGTCCTCGGAATAACATTCGGATCCTCCTCCCCGGGCACCTTCCTCCGCACCGCGCCCCTCGTCCCATAACTCATCCCCCTCTTCCTCCTCGGCTGATCCACCACATCCCCTCCTCCTCCTCCTCCTCCACCACTCCCCCCCCCACCCTGCCTTCTCGCATACCCGGTCCCGGTCCCCGCAAGCAACCGATCCCAATCCCCCCCAAATATCCCCCTTCCTCCTCCATCCTCCCCACCACCACCATCCGAAAACTCATCATCCCCCCCCAAAAAGTCCTCCTCCCAATCATCATAAAAATCAAACCGAAACTCGGCCCTCGACCTGGTAGTAGCCGGCAGCGGCCTCCTCGCGCCACGGTCCCGCTCCCGTGCGCGCCGCGCCCGCTCGTCGCGATCGCCGAGGCAGAGCGCGCAGCAGGAGTCGACGGTGCCCGCGAGGGAGGCGAGGCACGGGGTGATGTAGCGGTGGCCAAAGGTCCAGATGCCGGCGGCCGCGTCCGACGTCACGGCCTCGGTGGTGTGCGAGAGCTGGTTCCAGGTTTGGCGGAGGCGGGGGTCTTGGATGAAGGCCATTTTCTTTTTTCGGTCTCTCTGTCTCTTTGTCGATCTAGCTATCTGCCCCTCTGGCTTTTTGTGTAATGGGTGTGGGTATCAAGTGCGGAATGGTCAAGACGACCTAGCGGGGTGAGGCTAGTGGTGACGGGCTTTGGAGGGGGAGAGGCATCGATCGATCGATGGATCCGGTTGGGGAGGTCAATCGGCGGGCGCGAGCGCCTGGTTGGATTGGTTGGGAATGGGGAGTTGGCGTGGGTGCTTCGACATTGGGAGACAAGAGCGGTCGGTGATGGTCGTTTCGTTCAATGGGGTGCGACGGGGTGCGATGATGGTGCTTGCGCCGGTCGCGGATGGATCGAGATCGGCGGACGCGGTGTTCAGGGAGACAGTCTCTGGTAAGAGGTCGCGAGGAATGGACAAGGATTGAGCGTGAATGGTAGTCGCGTAAGATGAGCGGCGGTGTCTGTCGGCAACTTCCAGGTTGTTTCAGAACAACCGCATTCCACTCTGCAGGCAGTGGTGGTCAATCGGGAATCGGGAATCGGCAAGGCAGGGACGGTTTCCGTAGGTAGGGCTGCGCCGGACGAATGATGGATTGGTGCATACTAGTTTGAGGGAGGATTCTGGGGAAGCCCCGCTTCCGAACGCCCTCCCTGCGTTTTGAGACAAGGGGGTGCACCGCCAAGTTCTTAGGGCCTCGTTAACCACATCTATGGCGTGGCTTCCCGGCAATGAGATCATCGTGGGGAGCAAGCGGCAATTCAACAAGTCAGTGCAGTGGCACCATGGAAAGCCCGAAAGTGCAGGAGAGGCAAGATTGGCAGAATATACTGAATCACAATATGTAGTAGGGATGCCCGCTGTTTCGTTTCTACGGTCCGTCATGGCCGATATCGTGTCGGTGGCTGGCTGACACGCCAGTCGTGGCCCGTAACGGTCTGCAGAATCCCGGTGATGATTGGGTGGCTCCTCCCTGATGTCCCCGAAACAGAACCTCGCTGCTTGAACTCGGCGTTCCCCGTGGCATCTAGCGGTGCCCGTTGGTTGTGGCCGTCGCTGTGGCCGCGGCCGGTGCAGGAGGTGGTCGCTCAGGGCCGTACGGCTGGGGCTGGGCTTGCTGTTGCAGCTCGTCCTCGGTCTCGTCGTCGTACTCATCGCCCTCGTCGCTGACTTCCTCGTCCTCGCCCTCGTCGTACTCGTCGTCTTCATACTCGCTCTCGTCCCCGTCCAGATCCCCTTCCGCGTACCCGTTCTCTACCGTGCCCGTCAACCCCGGCGGAATGCCCCGGCCCTGCTGCTGCATCTGCTTGATGATGCCGTTCAGCTTCTCCAGCTTCTTTTTGAGCTCGTCCATCTCGCCCAGGTTCTTGTTCCTCTCCTCAGCCATCTTGAGAATGTTGCCGTTCACCTGGTCGTGCTTCCGCTTGAGATTCTCGTTCTCCCGCTCCAGCCGCTTCGTCTTCTTGGACATGTCCTCCATCTCTTTCCGGAACGTCATGAAGAGGTCGTTGCTGTTATTAAGCGTATCCTCGACCTGTGCCCGCGCGTCAGTCTCGGCGCTCGACTGTCGAGGGCCGACGGGACAGACCTGTTTGAACTTGTCCACGTAGACGTTGAGTTGTTGCCGCAGTTCCGTCTCTGTCTTGGAGAAGGTCTGCACCTGCGCGTTGAGTTGCCTCGACCGCGCCAGCTCCGCCTCGTAGTTCTTCTTCTCGCGCTCGTACCTGGCCAGGTTGTACTGGACCTCGAGTTCTTTGGTGCGCATCTGCGAGTGGAAATGCAGCTCTCGGAGCTCGTACTGGTCGATGAACGACTTGAACCGCTGGCAGAATCTAGTAACCGTGAGCTTGCGAGCCAAGACAACAAGCCAAAATGACACGACGTACAATTCCTCGACCTCCATGTCGACCACCTGTTTGCGCGGATTGTCTTTTTCTTCCTGGTAGTCGTCCATCCGCCTGAGAAGGCCCGAATATCTCTCGTCCCAGGTATTTTGGCTTCTGACCTGAGTGTCGGAGAGCGTCTTGTTCTCGTTCTGCCCGAAGCCATTCCATCAGCACATCGGCTTCCCTAAGCCAGCCCTTGAAACGGGGAAGCAGACCTTCAGCTTGTTGTTTTCCTTTTGGAGCTCCCGGCAGAGCTTCTCCAACTTCTCTTTGAGGGACACCGTCTTGTTCAGCTCGTTCCTACTGCTGTCTTTGTCCTTCTGCAGCTGGTCTCCGCGTTTTTTGTTCTTAATACTTTCACGTTCATGCCGTTTCATCTCGGATAGGAGGTCGGAACATCGTTTCGTGAGGTGTTCGATCTTTTGGATATCGCTCATTTTCGATGTTTGGGTATGTAACTCCCGGTTCGCCTTCCTCACTTCCCGCTCTATAACCAAAGTCAGCGGTATATCTTCACGACGAAACAAACCCCTTGCTGCTGGGACGCTTTTCGGAGATTCGTCGTGGACAGCGTCAATCGACAGGTCCCCGGGACACTCGGATACCGTCTCCCAGCCTAGCCGGAAACATCACGAGGCCTTCGTTTTGCCCTGCCAATCCGCGGGAAATAAGGGCAAGCACCCACCGATTTCAGCCTCCTGGTCCTTCTCGCCGGCAGCATCGAGCTCGAGCTGCGAGATTCGTTGCGCAATCAGCTTGGACGCTTCGTTCGGCTCGGGGGCCTTCTTCTGTTTCCCCTTCTTTCCGGGAACCGCAACGGGCGGGGCCGGGGCCGGTCGGTTGTCATGGCTGGCGGCGGCGTGCCCGTTCGCATGGGCAGGGTCGGTCGTCGGGTGGTGATGCGGGACTCCATTCGCCACGGGTGTCGCGGGTCGGGGGGCCGTAGTCGCAGAAGCCATCGTGGGGGTGCCCGTTGACATTGATGGGCACAACCTAGGAGTGGAGGAGCAGTGAGTAATGACCGGGGGCCAACGGAGAATCTCCAAGTCCATACCACTTCTGGTCTCGTTGTGGTGGGTGCGGTATGCGCGCAGATACGGCAACCAGGCGTCGTCCTCGTGGGTGGCTGTGGGATGAGTCTCGAATTGCTGGGAGGAGACGAATCGGTCGGGACTCCGGGGGTCGCTTAGGTATTCAATTAGACGGCAGCAGCACGGACTGTCATGCGTCCAGATGCACACACACACACGCGGGACTGAATGCAAGTCGTCTGTTGATGCCTCACAGTGGAGGCAAGCGTTTGGGGCGATAACCAGATCCGCAGAGCATGCACTGCTGTGCCGTCTGCGGTCGAGCAGGGGTGCCGAGAGACTGGGAAGAGGGTGGAGGGTCGTACAGGATGCTGGTGGTTGAGCAGGCGAGCAACTGCAGAGATTGCTCCTGTGTCTCCAGAATGTCGTCGCAATTGCATTAGCCTCGTCCAGCCCCGGGAATCCTGGAACCGCTGCTAAAACTCGGCTGTGGAGCACTGCCCGCCTAATTCGCTGCGTGACAAGCCATTCGGGACGTAAACCCGTGGCCGATTTACAGCAGTCGTGTCGCCTGCGAGTCTGCGAGTCGGAGGGGCCCTCGGCGCGGTTGACGGATCTTGGCAGATACGGAAGTACAGATTACTGGCTGTAAAACAGCGTCGAGGCCTGTCAAACTCGGTACATGGGTAACATCTCGGCGTGCCCCACTTTCCGATCAAGCCGGGCCAGATTTCGGTTTCCATCGATTCCATCGAACCCAGTTTCCATCGATTCCATCTCTCCACTGTCGAGATTTCGACACACGACGGAGCTTCATTAAGCAACTGAAGCTGTAGGTAGCGACGAGTTCTCCTCCTCCTCCTCCTTCCCCTCCACCGCCAACCAACCCACCCACCCTCGCCGCTACCAAGATGCTTCGCAGCACGGCCAAACGCGCTGCGAGAGCTGCGACCGACCTCTCCCAGTATCCCAAACCCGGAGAGAAGCTCCACGGCTTCACCCTCGTGCGGACGAAGCATGTTCCGGAGCTCGAGTTGACTGCGCTGCACTTGCGGCACGACAAGACGGGCGCCGAACATCTGCACATCGCTCGCGATGACAGCAACAATGTCTTCTCGATCGGCTTCAAGACCAACCCCCCAGACGACACGGGCATCCCTCACATCTTGGAGCACACCACACTCTGCGGCAGCGAGAAGTTTGTTGTTCCGTCTCTGTCTCCCACCTCTTGCTCCAGGCAACCTAACCTCCCACAGGTATCCCATTCGCGATCCGTTCTTCAAGATGCTCCCGCGCACGCTGTCCAACTTCATGAACGCGTTTACCGCCTCAGACCATACCTTCTACCCCTTCGCCACCACCAACGCGCAGGATTACAAGAACCTCATGTCCGTGTACCTCGACGCGACGCTCCGGCCGCTGTTGAAAGAATCAGACTTCACGCAGGAGGGATGGCGCATTGGGCCCGAGAACCCGCAAGCTATCGCCGCCGGCGCCGAGGTCAAGCCTGAGGACCGGAAGCTCGTCTTCAAGGGCGTTGTATACAACGAGATGAAGGGTCAAATGTCGGACGCCGGCTATCTGTTCTACATCCGATTCCAAGACCACATCTTCCCAGACATCAATAACTCGGGCGGCGATCCCCAGAAGATCACCGACCTGACGTATGAGCAGCTCACCAAGTTCCATGCCGAGCACTACCACCCAAGCAACGCCAAGGTGTTCACTTATGGTGACATGCCGTTAGCAGACCACTTACGAGAGGTTGATGCTCAGCTCGGTGCGTTCGAGAAAATCAAGGGCGACATGGCCATCCATCGTCCAATTGATCTCAGTAGCGGCCCAAGGGAGGTCCAGCTGCAGGGCCCTGTCGACCCTCTGGTGGATCTGAATAAGCAATTCAAGACCTCCGTGTCTTGGGTTCTGGGAGATACTTCCAACGTCGTCGAATCATTCTCGCTGGCTTTGATTTCCGCCCTGTTGACGGATGGCTACGGTTCGCCCCTGTACAAGGGGCTTATCGAGACCGGCCTCGGCACCGACTGGAGCCCTAACTCGGGCTACGACAGCTCAGGCAAGGACGGGATATTCTCGATCGGCTTGACTGGCGTCCAAGAGACAGACGTGTCCAAGTTGAAGCCAACTGTGCAGGACATCCTCCGCAGCGTACGGGAGAAAGGCTTCGATCGGTCCAAGATCGACGGCTATCTGCATCAGCTTGAGCTAGGCCTCAAACACAAAACGGCCAACTTTGGCATGTCTCTACTGCACCGGCTGAAACCGAAATGGTTCACGGGCGTTGACCCGTTCGACTCGCTCGCCTGGAACGACACGCTCGCTGCGTTCGAGACGGAATATGCAAAGGGAGGCTACCTCGAGGGGTTGATGGAGAAGTACCTGATGAACGACAACACCTTGACATTCACCATGGCCCCGTCCCCGGAGTTTGTGCAGGAGCTTGCAAAGGAGGAGGAAGCACGCCTCAAGACCAAGATCTCCAAGGCCGTCGAGACTGCGGGCGGCGAGGAGCAGGCTCAGGCTGCACTCGAAGCACGGGAGTTGGCGCTGTTGGCGGAGCAGGGCAAGTCCAACACGGAAGACTTGAGCTGCCTGCCCAGCGTTCATGTCCAAGACATTCCGCGCCAAAAGGAGCCGGTAATCTTGCGGAACGAGACCGTGGGCGAGGTCAAGCTCCAGCTTCGGGAAGCGCCAACCAACGGCCTGACCTACTTCCGGGCAATCAACACGCTGGAGAACCTGCCCGACGAGCTCCGGTCCCTCATTCCTCTCTTCACCGATGCGATTATGCGTCTGGGCACCAAAGACATGAGCATGGAGCAACTCGAGGATCTCATCAAGCTCAAAACGGGCGGCGTATCCGTCGGCTACCACTCGGCATCGCAGCCGACAGACTATACGCAAGCAAAGGAGGGTCTCGTGTTCTCCGGGATGGCTCTGGACCGCAACGTGCCGGTCATGTTTGACCTCCTGCGCAAATTGATTGTCGACACCAATTTTGACAGCCCGGAGGCTGCCCAGCAGATTCGGCAGCTTCTGCAAGCGGCCGCCGATGGTGTTGTCAACGACATCGCTTCGTCGGGGCATGCCTATGCTCGGAGGGCTGCGGAAGCCGGCCTGACGTGGGACGCCTTCGTCAGAGAGCAAGTCAGCGGCTTGTCTCAAGTGAAGCTGGTGACAAGCCTGGCAAGCCGGCCAGAGTCCGACCGGCTGGAGGATGTCATCGGAAAACTGAAGCAGATTCAGCAGTTTGCTTTCGCGGGCACCATGCGAGCCGCCATCACCTGCGATAGCGAGAACGTTGCCAACAATACCGGCGCCCTTTCCAAGTTCTTGGGCTCGCTCCCGTCCCACACTGTCAACTTCCCGCCGAAACAGAGCCGGGATTTCACAAGAAACATCAAGTCGTTCTACCCCCTGCCGTACCAGGTGTACTATGGCGCGCTTGCCTTGCCGACCTCGTCTTACACGTCGCCTGACGGAGCCCCTCTCCAGATCCTGTCCTCTCTCCTGACCCATAAGCACCTGCATCACGAGATCCGCGAGAAGGGTGGCGCGTACGGCGGCGGCGCATACTCCCGGGCCATCGACGGCATCTTTGGCTTCTACTCGTACCGCGACCCGAACCCGCTAAACACGATCAAGATCATGCGGAACGCCGGCCAGTGGGCGGTTGACAAGAAGTGGTCCGACCGCGACCTCGAAGACGCCAAGATCTCATTGTTCCAGGGCGTTGACGCGCCTCGGGCGGTTAACGAAGAAGGCATGAGCAACTTCGTCTATGGCATCACCGAGGAGATGAAGCAGACACGCCGAGAGCAACTCCTCGACGTCACCAAGGACCAGGTCCGGGAAGTCGCGCAGAAGTACATCGTCAATGCGCTGAGCAAAGAGGCCGAACGTGTCGTCTTTCTGGGTGAGAAACGGGACTTTGTCGACCAGTCTTGGACCGTCAACGAGATGGACATCAACGGGTCCGCTTAACGGCAACCCTCGAACAACACAACGACGACTACCTCGACGCTAGTCACCATGTATACTTAACAATATGTACAACACCTCCGATGATACCCTTCTCTAAAACGCAAGCACGCCACCTGGTCAAATCCTGCAGCACTGCCACCATCCCAATACGATTTGTCTCCATCATGACTAATAATATCGCTCTCATTCCCCCGTTATCTTCCCCTTTCGCAGCGTCTGGATACGATACGTCTCGCTGCTTCAAGTTATAGCATTGAGACCACAACACGACGCGAGATCAAGGACACCAGGGACCGGTCTAGCACCGGGCCTGGGCTCGTTCTCTCAGAACTGCCTTCCACAGCTTTGGATTCGCGGACTAAAGAACAGAGTACATGCCGTGACAGAATTTACTCGCGATTTCACATGTGACTTGTTGATGTTCGAATTGGCATTCGAAGATCATGTAGGTACCAAGCACGACTCACATTTTCGTGGTCCAGATCCGAAGATCCGACTGGCTGCTGATTGACCTGCAGCATTGCGCAACGGTGGCGGCCATTCCCCTGTTGACTCATGCCGACATGCGGCGCAGGGACAGCTGCGGGTGAGAATACCTCAATATCGGCTTTGCTCCGGTATTAGTAGGGAGTGTGGTGGCAACCAGAGATGGGGATAGATGGATGGTTGGGTGTCGCAAATGCTCCATTGACTCGGCTGGCGCATGCGACGTGAGCGATTTGTATTCCGTGCTCGCTTTTTGATCCGAGTCTTGCATGCTGGCAACGTCGACGGCACCTTGACGCGGCACACAGCTAGCTGCAAATACACCCCTCCAAATTTTTGGATGTGGGTGTAGATATTCTGGACGCACTGCTTCACCTGGCATTGCTCCTCGAGTAATGTATTCCGGGAGTGTCCGCAACAACAAAACAGGCTAAGATGAAGACGGCGACGGTGCGCGATTTTTTTTATCACTGACGCTGTGTCGCCGACAGGTTGATGAAATGCCGGTGATTCTGTTGCGTCTGGACCAGGACCGGCGGCCGAGCGACCCGCCCCACCTAGTTAGTTACCTTACAAGGACCTCGTTGTCCCCGCTCATTCGGGTGGAATCGAGATGTTGCGCGATGTGTTGGCGGGGAAGGATGGATTCCGCATACCGCTTTTGTCCTGCCGCTGACCGCAAGTTGCGGCTTGAAAGTTGTAACTGGCAGGCCACCGGCAGACTAGCACACTCCCGCGACCCCAAGTCCCTTGTGTCGAGAGGAGAGGGGTCGGCGGCCTCAGCGAGCAAAGACCGGGTCGTTGTCGTCGCCGACCCCAGAGTTAACCTGCCCCTCGATATCTGCGATGCGGTTGGCCCACCCGGAGCAACCCGCAGACCCTTGAGAATTTGGCGTCGATCTCGGATGACCAAACCCTACCTAAGGTAGGTACTTGTGAGATGTGTACGTCACCAGCAAGTCGGTAAAAATAAAGTACCATTGAAAAACCATGGAGATGTATTCTCGGATATCTGGTCTGATGTACATAGCAGATGGACCATGATGTATCTGGAAGGCCCCGCCTTATCCTCGTTCCCAGAACCTTGTGGTGGAGTTTTTTGTGTGCACTGGCCATGGAAATCAAGAAAAAATTGAGCAGAACCCTCCTGATGCCCCACACTGATTGCACACCTGCTGCACGCCCCTCAATTAATAAGAAGCTCCAGCCCAGCTTCCAAACTTCCCACCTTTCCATTCACAACGGCTTTTCCGACACCTGTCTCACCTCGTCTCCTGCCACTCTTCTTCATCCACCCGAGTCGTCCAACCATTGCGCAAATTGATTGTACGCTCCACGTTGAAGCTTTGTAAGTACGACATCGGCCAGCGAAATTTCCTTGTTGAAGCTCGTGTGCGTGCGTTTCCAGCCATTCACAACACGACCCGGAATGGCGGATTCGCCGCAGCGTGGCGTTGCTCGCGTGCACTCACCCGTCATCTCTGTGCTCCCATTCCCGCCGCGCAGCACGTTGGATGGAATTTGAAAGCAGGATCTGTAAATAAGTGTATGCCGACAGTTGCTGACCGCACTCTCCAGGATCAACTCCACCCCGACTGCCTTTGGTCTCATCAAAGGCAACTACTCGACTACGGCTTTCTCGGCCGTGACCCTTGTCTCAGACGAAGATTTCAGCCTCCGAAAAACCTTCCATATCATCAACTCGCTGCCGCCACCTGCTGAGGTCGCCTAAGGAACTCGAGTTTTCCTTGTTCGACGTGTCTCTCCACCAGAACCCCGAGTTCGACTCCCACAACCAGCTGCCGCATAGGACGAGTTCTGCGGTTCTTCCTCTCACCGAGGAAGAGTCGACGAAGTCTCGTCAGACCATTCAGGGATCCGTCTGCTTTCGCTATCGACCTCCCTAATACCCGCTTGAGCACCCGTGCTAGAAATCCTCACTTTTTGTCACTTGACAACCTCAACAACCGCGCGCCCCTCGCTCACCACAGCCAACGCACGACTGCCAACCCGTCCTCATCCCGCCAGCTCACCGCACACGCCCTCTCCCATCCACTGTCCCGTCGCTAAATCGTGGGATATGGTTATGCCGACGCTTGTCACGGATCGATTCACCTCACTGGATTATACAGACTTTACGAATAATAAAGTCTTTTTGAAGAGCTGCAACAATGGCTTCTTCGATTACAACCACCTTGGCCATCATGACCAACATGATGGGCCAAAGCTCAACTCAGCGAAGCAGCTGATTGGCGACGCTCTCCGCGATCGCGTTGAAAACATTGACCATGAGCTCTGCGAGCCTGGAGAGGAGGACACCTTTTTCGTGGCCGACCTCGGAGAGGTCTACCGCCAGCACATCCGCTGGAAGCTGAATCTGCCGCGCGTCAAGCCGTTCTATGGTAAGACCTACCGGTATCTCTCTTGGCTCTAACCGGAATTCTGTGCTGACCAAACCCAGCCGTCAAGTGCAACCCGGACCCGAAGCTCTTGGGGCTTCTGTCCGCGCTCGGCACCGGCTTTGACTGCGCCTCGAAGGCCGAGATTGAGCAGGTTCTGAGCCTAGGAGTTGACCCCTCTCGCATCATCTACGCGCAGCCCTGCAAGACCAACTCGTATGTGCGCTATGTCGCCAACCAGGGCGTGCGCCAGATGACCTTCGACAACGCCGACGAGCTCCGCAAGATTGCACGCGTCTACCCCGGAGCCGAGCTCTTCCTGCGCATCCTTACCGACGACTCCTCCTCGATGTGCCGTCTTAGCCTGAAGTTTGGCGCTTCGCTCGACTCGACCGACAGCCTCCTGGCCTTGGCACGCGAACTGGGTCTCAATGTGGTGGGTGTCAGCTTCCACGTTGGCTCGGGAGCCTCCGACCCCGGTGCGTTCCTGAAGGCCGTCCAGGATGCCCATATCGTCTTCCAGCAGGCTTCCTCGTACGGATTCTCCCTCAAGACGTTGGACGTTGGCGGTGGCTTCTGCAGCGACGACACGTTTGAGCAGATGGCCGATGTGCTTGGCGCGGCGCTCGACGACTACTTCCCGGCCCACTCAGGGATCAACCTCATTGCGGAGCCCGGCCGCTACTACGCGTCCACGGCCTTTACTCTGGCCTGCAACGTCATTGCTCGCCGCACCATCGAGGACGCGTCTGCTGCCAGCTACATGATGTACGTCAATGACGGCCTGTACGGCAACTTCAGCAGCATCATGTTCGATCACCAGCACCCCATCGCCAAGGTGCTACGCTCCGGCGGCCGCACCCTGTACGACACGCCGGCCGCTGAGGCGACTGACGCTGTGGACGGCATCGAGTACAGCATTTGGGGCCCAACCTGCGACGGCATCGACCGTATCACCGACAGCGTCCGCTTTCCGCTGCTGCTGGACGTTGGCGACTGGTTCTACTTTGAGGACATGGGCGCCTACACTATGTGCTCGGCCACCACGTTCAATGGCTTTTCCAACAACCATGATGTCATCTACGTCTGCAGCGAGCCAGGCGCGCAGGCTCTGTTGGACCTCCATTGAGGTGGGGCTTCGTCCAGGGGGGTTTGGGAGGATTGGCGTTGATCCTTGTTCGTCTGAACAGCATGGGTCTTGACTTCACTTCGTTCAATTGCTTTCAGAAAAAAATGGTGTTGAGAAGGACATTTGCTAGAATAATAGAGACGTTACGTTCACACACTCTGTTGGCTCATTCCTCGTGATTGATTCGCATCGCTCCACCCAATCAACATTTATGCATCACGATAGCATTCAGGGGCACCATACCATGTAAGTGTTGACCAACGCGGATGATCCTGACAGGGGTCAAACCACTTACACGCACAATAACCACATTGGGGGCAGCCGCCCTGTTAAAGGTGACCCCCAAGGTCTTCCGGGCCGTGAGTGGCCGCATGTTGAGCAGCATGCCGCGCCGAGCATCTCGGCCAGTGCCGTGTCATTCGACGCCTCCTCGACCGCTACGGGTCCCCGCTTCCCTTTCCGGCACCGAGAGACATACCCCCGGCGCCTTCCATTCTCTTCTCCTCTGCGAGTGCGAGATTCCCTTGCTTCTTTTCGAGTCTTGAGCGTGCTCTCTTTCCTTTTCTGTGAGCCTGTCTTGGTTTCAGCTTCTCCCCAGATCCTCCATCCCGCTCCCGCATTCTTTGTACGACCGGACTGGACCGGGGGATGGAACGCAGTGCCACACGACACGACACCACACAACTACACCACACCATCTCGGTGCGCCCCTCCATCTTCCTCCAAGGTGAAACCCGTCTCGCTGCCCAATCTTTTTTCGACACGGGGTTTTCTTCCATTCTCTTTCTCTTTTCCGCTCTTTTCCTTCCCCAACAACCAAGTCATTCCTTTTGAGACAGAGAGAGAGAGAGAGAGCTGGAACGTCTAGCTGAAGCGTTTGACTCTTGTGATCGCCCCTCCGGCACCACTCACTTCATCTTTTTTTGATTCCGCTTTACGTCGACGCCACAACCGACCGGAATCCATCAAATCCATCCATCAACCAGTACAATAACGTTCAAACAACCAAATCCAACCGCACCTCAAGAAGAAAAGGAGAGACACAGCAGGCAAAAATGGTCCGCAACATAGTCCTCCTCTCGGGGTCCTCCCACCCGGCCTTTGTCGACTCGGTCGCCGCCACCCTCGGCGTCCCGCCCTCGAGCAGGGTGCTGGCCAAGTTTTCGAGCGGCGAGACGCGCTGCGAGATTCGGGACTCGGTGCGCGGCAAGGACGTGTATATCGTCCAGAGCTTTGGGGTTGGGCCTGATGTTGGTTCTGGTTCTGGTTCTGGCTCTGTTGGTGGCGCTCATGGTGAGGTTGGTGAGGCTGGCGAGGGTGAGAATGAGATGGAGCAGAGCAACATGGATGGCGGCGGGGTGAAGGATGCTGCTGTGGAAGCGAAGGAGAAGCACACAGTCAACGACTACTTCATCGAGCTGTGCATCATGATCTCGGCCTGCAAGACGGGCAGCGCCAGAAGAATCACGGTGGTGCTGCCGCTGTTCCCCTACTCGCGTCAGCCGGACCTGCCGTTCTCCAAGGTCGGCGCGCCGTTGGTTGGCTTGTCGCCGCCGAAGCAGCAGGAGAAGGGCGCAGTCGAGTACACATTTGAGAGCGTCCCTGCCACGCCTGGCCCGAACATTCCCAGAACCGCTGGGCTGGGGAGTGCTGGGGTGGACGTGGTTGAGATGATGGGGGGTGCGACTCTGGGAAAGGGGGAGCCGCAGACTCCGCCGAGAGGTACCTCCACCGCTGGATGGGCTTCGCCGGCACTGGTGCAGCAGCAGCCGGGCAGCTATACGACGCATGACTACGAGAACCCGTCGTTGATGATGGCGCTGCAAGCCAGATCGGGTCACAAGCAGTTCATGGCACACGCCGGGTCGCTGGTGGCGGACTTGTTGACTTGCGCGGGCGCGGACCGCATCCTGACGTGCGATCTCCACGAGAGTTCCTACCAGGGTTTTTTCGACATTCCGGGTATGTTTCTTTCCCATCTGCACTGAGGTGGTGTATCAGTACTAACTTACTATGCAGTTGACAACCTCCATGCCCGCCCTCTCCTGGAACGCTACATCCTGAAGAACATCCCCAAGTACCGCGACGCAGTGATCGTCAGCCCCGATGCAGGCGGCGCCAAACGCGCCACCGCCATCGCCGACAGCCTTGGGCTTACCTTTGCGCTCATTCACAAGGGTATTTCCTCCGTCCCATCACCCTCTTTCATCCCTGTACCCAACTAACCCCGTGCCGTTTCTAGAACGCCGCCCCCCGAAGATCTCGGAAACCCCCAAGGCAACCATGATGCTCGTCGGCAACGTCGCGTCCCGCGTCTGCATCCTCATTGACGACCTGGTCGACACGGCCAGCACCATCACGCGCGCGGCCAAGCTGCTCAAGCGGGAGGGCGCGGTGCAGGTGATTGCGCTGCTCACGCACGGCGTCCTCAGCGGCGACGCTATTGCGCGCATCAACGCCTCGGCGCTCGACAAGATTGTGGTGACCAACACGGTCGCCCAGGAGGCGCACCAGGAGACGTGCGCCAAGCTGGAGGTGCTGGACGTCAGCGGCAGGTTTGCCGAGGCGATTCGGCGGGTCCATAATGGCGAGAGCGTTAGCACGCTGTTTCAGTATGACTGAGGGAGGGGGTTTGCCCGGTATGGGAGGTGGAAGGAAAAATTGCTTCAAATGGCCTTGAGCTTGCCCAGTATGGGAGGTCAAAGGAAATCTTGCTTCCAGGAGAGCTGATAACTTGTCGTGGTTTTGTATGGGATAATATTGGTCTGCCAATGGATTTGCGATAGTTCAAGGGCAGACGGGATAGGGAAAAGGGCACGCCGGTTTAGGTTGTCCATCATGATACCCCAGAGTCTCAGGGAACGAGGTAGCTAAAATATGTAGCTAATGTATTGTACACTGACCGAAATACTCCCAGCTTGCTTGCTTGTCTCTAGCAGGTATCGGTCCAAGTTAGCATCCTGCTTCGTCTGTACCTACTACGTATGATTCAAGCTAGCGGTTGAGCTTAAGGACGCCGCTCGGAGTAAAGAGCCGAGGATAGCCTACATAATGGGGGTAAGGAGACAATGGCGTATGGAGTCGAAGAACACGACCTTGCAAGATCTGAAACCTTGAACCAGGTCCCAGGCTGTGAAGAGGAATTAAGGTTGGCGGTGGGACGATGAGCGACGCCGCTTTACGCTTTGCCAAGGCTCGGAGACAATATGAACTGCCGCCAGCCCGTGCGGGATCTGATGTAGGGATCTTGTCTGCAGCGAGTGATCATGATGATGCTCGATTTGACAAATTCAACGGCGGGGCTGTGTGCTGCGGTGGGACTCGAAGCAGGGGAGATCGATCATCGCGCATCTCATCCGTTCCTGCTTTTGAAACCAGCGCGTATATATTTCATTGTAGTCACCCTTTGTACTCCGTACAACGCACCACCTGCCCACCTCTGATTGAAGGTTGATCCTTATCAACGATGTTTGACAGGGTTTGGATGTTGGATGGAAACGGGCGGGCAGGGATATAATTGAAACGCGAAACCCACGCGGGGCCACCCGTGACAGACGCGCCGGGGATTGGCCAAGGCCAGCGGAGAGGTCCCGTGGAAGTTGGACAGGCACACCTCTGCCGAGCAGGGGGTTCTCAGCCACTCAGCGGGCCCCCCACGCGATGGGCTGGTGCAGCTGGGCAGGAACGAAAACAACAACAAACCCCCCGATCCAGCGAACCAGGAGGGGGTCTGCTTGCAATGCGCGCCTGCCTGAGTCGGCCACACATAACTAACGCAGGGCAGAATGCGTGCATTGCATGTGTCAGAGGAGGACAACAAATATGATCGCGAATCATGGCGGGGAGTTGAAATCAGAACGAGGGAGGGTGCCTGTCCTCCATGTTTACGGCGTTTATTTATTAGGGAGTCTGAACGAAGTCGCATCGAGTTCTCACAACACACAAACCCAAGTGATGCCCCACCTCTCACGTCGAGGAGGGGGGGATTGGGCAAATATGGGAGCACCCCAACATTTGTGTTAAATTAGGTAGTTGAAAGACTTAATACAGACTGCTACTTAGTTATACCTTGAGGCTAGTGGTATAAAGATTCCACAGAGGGATTCTGAAACAATGCTGCAGAGAACATCGTGGCTGGCATTCTCGATTGCGGCTGGAGCTGAGTCGCACAACCTCAAGTCACTCACGGCGCAAACCGCAAGCCGCCCGCGGCTGCAACGTGCGTGTGGTGGGTTGTGGACCTTGATGTTTTGATGGCCCGTGCATTCCAGGACGGATGATCCAAGGGCGAATGAGCGGTGGAGCGCGACGGCAGGACCGCTGCTCCTATTGTTGGTATTGTGAAATGTGGAAAGAATCAGTGTAAATAACCGCACGGATGGGGAATACACTGTCAAAAATGGCACCTTTGGAGGACCACAATAAGATGCATACGGTTAATACGGTCAGGCAATAGGAATCGCCAAACACGCAGGGTCGCGGTTGCACGGGGCCCACCACACCAGCCAGGCCCAAGCAAGTCAAGCAGGGGCGGCAGTTCCCTCCATGTCCCTTCCAACCTCTCATTCCTTTCCCTCAACCACAGTTCTCCGCCCTGCCACACATCATCACCCTCATCGTCGATAACCCGCGATCCCCGCCACCCTCGACACCGCAACGATATTCCTCAGAACAGCGCGCGATTGAGATGACTCTGTGACCACTGTCTCCTTCCTCTCAACTCTTCGTTGCTCGAGCCACTGCCGTGCCCGTTGCCCCGCCATCGAACGAGCCACGAACGACGACGTCAGCGAGTCCCGGGTGCGCGCGCGCCTTTAATTACCTTGGTCGCGTCGCCTCTCCGATAACGTCCCCGCTTTCCAAACGGCACCTGCGAGCTAGCGAGGCACCGCTCTTTGATTAGCAACACGATCATTTAGAAGGAAGAACGACAGCAATCCGGCGCGCCGAGCACTCCGCTCATTCTAGCAAACGGTGCACGCCCAGCAGCCGCCGGCCTACTTCAGCAATCAGCAATCAGCACGCGATTTCTCGCCGCTTTTCGCTTCAGTAAGCAGAGCGCGCAATCTGGCCGCGCGCTCGCTCGCCATCGCGGCCGTTGCCTTTTAATAATTCGACGCTTTTTCGTTCCTTCAAAATGTCATTCAACATCGCCTCCGAGGGCGAAGCCTCCACATCCGCCGCCGCCGCGGGGTCAGCTGGCACAAGATTCAGTCACCCTGCTGCTGCACGACCCTCATCTGGGCTGCTGCCTTACGATTCACCCTCTTCAAGAGCCTGCTCAACAATTGGCCAGGTTCGCCCGACAGCTGCTGACCACGCCAACGACGACCCGACCAACCCACAGAGAGGAAGCATCCATGGGACGCCGCGCAGGAAACGGCAGAGGATCGATGCTGACCGGTATGCCAGAACTCTCCCTTTTCCCGGTCCCTTGAAGATGATGCTGACCTTGGCTTTCCAGATTCATTCCGGCTCGTTCCGGCCGCGATTTGCAATCCGGCTTCCACTTGATTCCACCACCGCCACGGCCAACCCCAGAGAAGGGACGACCGAGAAGCCCGCCAAGGGGATATCGCTCCCAAAGGAGTACGTGGATTTTCTCTGGTTGCTATTCCACACGATGCTAACACACCCTGCAGGCGAGGAAGCCGATGAGACCTTTAGGGAATTGCTCCGAGCTGAGCTCTTTGACGATACCAGCGTACCCCAAGTTTCACCAAGATGGTCAGCGGATGATCGGATGCGCACGCCTCCCAGGAACTCGCCATCCATCCCCGCCACACCGCAAAAGAACCTGTTCTCCTACGTGTCTCCCCGCCACCAACACCTTATCGGTCTTTCCACCCCCAGAAAAACACCACAAAGAGCACACAACTTGATTCCCGATCCTCGCTTGGATACCTACAGCACCACCCCCATCTCATACAACAGTCAGCAAATGCTCCTTGCCCCCCGGCGTCAACACAGGACCGTCGCCAAGGTGCCGATCAAGGTCCTAGATGCACCGAATCTCGCTGAGGATTTCTACCTTAACCTGATGGACTGGGGCAGCTCCGATGTCCTGGCCGTTGGTCTCGGCACCGGCGTCTTCATGTACAACGCGCAGAACGGCAAGGTGGCAAAGCTATGCACACTTGAGGATGATAAGGTCACCAGCGTATCATGGATTCAAAAAGGGACCCATCTCGCCGTCGGCACAAAGAAGGGGTTGGTGCAGATCTGGGACGCGCAAAAGTTCAAGAGGCTCCGAACAATGACGGGGCACACTGCACGGGTTGGCTCGCTGGCATGGAATGCCCACATTCTGTCCACAGGTTCACGGGATCGATCCATCTTGCACCGCGACGTCCGGGCTCCGGATCAGTGGGTGAAGCAGCTGGCGGGCCACAAGCAAGAAGTGTGCGGTCTGAAATGGAACTGCCAGGACGGCCAACTAGCCAGCGGTTCCAACGACAACACAGTTTTGGTTTGGGACAAGGTCATGGACCAAAAGCCCCTCTGGACCTTTGCGGAACACATTGCCGCCGTCAAGGCACTAGCCTGGTCCCCGCATCAACGTGGACTGCTGGCCTCTGGCGGCGGTACGGCCGACCGCCGGATCATCTTCCACGACACGGTCCGCGGCACCGTCCGCAACGACATTGACACGGGCAGCCAGGTCTGCAACCTCATGTGGTCCAAGAACTCCAACGAAATCGTCTCGACACACGGCTACATCCAAAACAACCTTGTCGTCTGGAAATACCCCTCCATGACCCGCGTCGCCAGCCTCACGGGCCATACCTATCGGGTGCTCTACCTGGCGATGAGTCCCGACGGGACACAGGTCGTCACGGGAGCTGGAGACGAGACGCTGCGTTTTTGGGAGGTCTTTAAGCCGAAGCAGCCTATCCGGTTGCTGGGTGGCAGCATCGATCTGCCGGTTATTCGCTAATGGAAGAAAACTGTCACCGCCTTTTTGTGTTGTGGCAGGGAGAATGGGAGGTTGGTTTGGGCTCTTTGGGTGGGGTTTGCATTTTATGGGATTTGGCAGGCGCATAACTACCTAGGCATGGGGGGTCAATCGGGATGGCGGAAGTGGGAATGGGCTTGGGATTTGCATTCGTGCTTGGGGAACTGGAACTGGAGTTGGGAGTCGAGAGTTGGTTTTTCCAGCGGAATTGAGAGTGTGGTTCAACGGGAATCGGGGCTCTCTGGGAAATGGTTATTTGGTGCTTGGGATGGAGCGCCGAACAGCAGCTTGGCTTGGCTTTGGGGAATTGTGTTTCATGTTTGGGATGGGAAAGGCTCCTCGGCGGCATGACTCTGGGAATTGTGCTTGTGTGTTTTGGGGGGATCAAGCTGGTGTTGGGCGTTGAGAAGGTTTCATCAGCGCAGTGCTTTTGGCTTGTCCCTGTGCATGGTTGGGACCGGGCACTGAGCCATCGATGTTTGGCTTGGTAATTGTCTTTGCGCTTTGGAACGGGACTGGTTGGTAAGGTTGGCTTTGGGAGGTCAAGCATCTGGGTACATACATACCTCGGTGACTGGGCTTCTTCTCGAGTCTCAGCTATATCAATGCCAATTTCTCGGAGCGCATTTCTATTGTGTTCTCGTTGTACTGCGAACTGACTACGCGACCGCCATCAGGATATCAATACCGACATGCACATAGGCGACACTGGGACTATCGCTGGTATGTATATGATTACCGCGGTTCTACGGCAACTCGCTGGATGGATGGCTGGGGATTTCCGGAAGCGGATCAGTACTAGTATGCTATTTGCTCCAGCTTCCACGTCGGCACCTGTGCTTGACGGTACGCCACGGGCTTGACTCGCACCCGATATCGACTTTTGCAGCGACAGCGGCTTGCCCGACGCCGCCGTTTCAATGGTAACCCTGCAGCAAGCGGACAGCACAAACAGAGGCAAAGAGGCACCCGTTTTTGGATCCCGAAAGCCCCTGGTTTTTGACCCCCCTTCCCCCAAAAGAGAAGTTCCTAAGGGTCATTTAAAAAGTGGGATTTGGGGAAATCCTCTGGGCGTGGGCGCTTGAACTTTGGGTTTATGGAGAGTTGAAGTTTTAACGGTGGCTCTTTTTTCTTTCGTCAACATATCTCGTCATACATGCGTTGATGAGTCATTGGAACTGATCCACGGCACAAAACGACGGGTTTACTTCCAACTTCAATTCGACGGCGGCAAAGCCTCAATTCACGCTCGCATTAGATCTCGTGTGAGTTGTGTCAGACCCATACAAGCCCTCCTCGCCTCGCATTTCTCGAGCAGCATCGCCTCAAACGCCATTTTAGGGCTTGTACTCTTTCCAGTATTCATAATCTGGATCCCGCTTGTTATACCACGGGTCATATGTGTTGAGTGCAAAACCTGCGTCCTTTGGAGCAATGGCCTTGGGCCAGCAAGGGTTATCGGGGATGCCATCGTCTGGCAGCGGGTTGGCGGCGTGGTCCCAGGCGGTGATTGTGAACTCGGGCCGGGCATCAACCGTGATCATGGCCATGATCTGAGTCTTGTGGCCCTTGGGTACGACGAGCATCTTGTTCTTGTTGGGTGCAGCGGCAACCTTGTCAAAGAAATCGCGGTTCGACAGGTCCTCCACGACAGGGTTGAAGCACGTTCGCTTGAACAACGTGCTGCCGGCCCTCTGGTTCTCGTTGCCAGGAAGGTATCGTACCGACTGGCCTCGGATGTCATCGGTGCCGCCAAAGATCCATGCTGGGTGCTGATGGTTCAGAAAGTACGAGGGGGGGTACTCGTCCATGTCACAGCCCTCCTTCCCTTTGTAGGCCCGATATTTCTCTAGTCTCCATCCTGCCTTGTGGTCTTTGTCCCACCTGTCCGTGGCCGGACCCTTCCCCGCATCTTTGCGGTTCTTCTTGGTTGTTCCCGCTTCGGGAACGTATGTCAGTGTCTCCCAATCTTTCTGGATTCGAATGACCGAGCTGTAATGATGACAGGCCTGTGTCCATTCCTTCTTGCACCTTTTTTCAACCTGGATTTTCCGCGCGTTGGGTGCATACACAACCGATGTGATGATCATCTCGGTCGTTTTCGTCACGTCATTGACACATTCCTGGATCCGAAGTATGTTTTTCCCGTCCCCAAGTCGTTGCGTTTGCTTGGCCGGAGGGATCCTGCATTTTTTAGGTTTGTTGCCGCCGCCGCCGCCGCCACTGCCGGATCCCGGATTCCGGGGCTTAGATCTGTCAGTTGGGTTGCCGTCGTCGCCCTTTTTACCCGACCCTTTGCCAATGTTTTTGGGCTTCTTAAAGCTCGATACGCCGTCGGCCACCGAATTGAGGATTCCGAACACCTTCTTGATCTCATCCGGCACAAGGTCGGTACCTCCGCATGGACTCAGCCACCACGAAAAGGCATCCTCGGGCTGCTGTTCCTCGGGGTAGATGTACGAAACCATCTGTGCGGCCGTGGTAATCATGTCTGCGCAAATGTATCCGTTTAGTATGTGAGTGCGCACTTATCTCAAGCCAGTAGCGACAACAGCAACGAAACGACATACCCAAGCCGGCGGAGAGAGTCTGGCCAACGACAGGAACAAACTTCAGGCCTATATCGAGAACGAGTTTGATGGACGACATGATGACATAGCAAGCAATCTGGTATCACGGTCAGCACTTGATCATTTTGCGGGTTTCGATGACACAAAGAGCCAACAACATACCTGGCCAATGATCGGCAATGCGTCGATAATTATATCGGCAAGTTCGTTGACGAAGAAGTTATCACAGTTACACTCGCCGGCCGCCCACTTGCCCTCTCTCCCGCGGGTCTCCTCCCAGGGGTCCGGTGCTCCTGTTGGTTGCCACACCACGCAACCGTAGTTGGAAGTCCTGCCCTCCCCGGCGGCCGCGTCGAGTACCGGTTGACAGTAGCGTTTGCATTGCTCGGTTGCTATATGCCAGTCCCGGGTGTCCTGCGAGAGCCAGCAGTTCTTCGAATTTTGGTTGCGGACGTCATACGCGTCTACACTTGATTCATCCGATGTCACCACGCCAGCGTCGGGGTCGACCCAGGGCGTCGTACACACAGAGTCCGGGCAGTAGCCGTACTTGCAGGCGAACCGGCAAAGGCGGTGAAGGTCAACGTCGTCTTCATCCCAGGCGATGATATTGGTCACGTTGATGGCCTTGTTTTCTGCTGGAAGAGGCCGTAGCTCGTTTGTCGCGATGCATTCGCACAATGATTCCGGGCAGAATCCGAGCCAGCATGAAAACTCGCAAAGGTCTGCAGAGTTGGTGGTGAGATCCTCTCCTGCAACACATCCCACGCCAGAGTCGGGCCTGGTGATCGGCGCGCTTTTGTCGTCTTCGGTGAAGCCCTGCAGATCGACGGCCCAGTCGACGCTGCCAGCAAAGTTCAACTCCTTCCACTCGGCACGCCGCGTCTCCTTGGACTGCGGGGTCATGTAGCTGACATAGTCCCCTGTTGTAGGTTGGAATTGGGTGTTAGCGCGCGCCTCGTACGACCCTAGCGAGGGCAGGGGGATGGAAAGGACAGACCATTGTGCAGCAGAATATCGCTATTAGATGCAGCGTCGTAGAAGTAGAGAACATCACCCGCGCTACGCTTGATGATCTCGTTGATCTCTGCGACAGCAAGGTAACCACTGGTCTTGGTACACCTTCCGGGAGTCGCATCTGATCGAGTTCTGGACCCGGTAAAGTCACACAACGGTCCCCAGCAACCGTCCTGGGCCATACGGAATGTACGACCAAAACTAGCCTCGCCAACAAAGATCTTGTGGTTAGGCACACCGGCCTTGGTAACTACATTCATTGATCGGGCAGGTTAGTAGTGTAATAAATGAGGATGATTTGATGAGGAATACCGACTGATGGAGAGTGAACTGCGCGTCTCGGTCAAGTTGACTAGAATTGTGAGTTGATAACACGTCAGCATTCAAAATCCCCATGACTCCTAGTTTCAACGGTCGAAATGCCCCTACCATGACTCCGGATGCACTTTCCGGACGGACACTCGTCGTAGGCGTTGACATTGCCATAGTCCCATTGGCCGTGCAGGTCATAGGTCATGAAAACAATATAGTCGATTTGGGCCGCGATTTGGTCGATCGGGAACGGCCTTAGGTACCAGAACGAGGCTGGAGCGGCAATGGATACGGACTTTCCGGATCCAACCTTTTGCTTCAGGGCCGTAAGAAAGGCGAGGTATCTAGCACCATCTCCCTCTTTGCCGATGGGCTGGCCATCAACGTAAATGTCGGGGGCCTAAGGAAACAACAGGATTTGCTGCGTCAGAGCATGATCATCAACCTGCCAGGGATTCTCTTTGCAAGGATATCATTGATTTAACAAACGCCATGAAAAGGACTTACACCAGGATACTCCCAGTCAAATGTCGACCCCGTCAATTCCTTCGTCATTGAGAAACTTGGCAATGTTGGTAGCAAAGGCCTCCCCGTTGTTAAGGATGGCTGAGCGGATGATGTTGAAGGTCGCCGGCTCGGTTGAGTAGGCCCAGCCGCCAAAAGCAACGATACGCTTCATGTTCGTCAGGGCCTTGAAGTCGGCCCATTGGTTATGGGGGTCCGTAATAACAACCTTCCAGCCATTGGGGTCGATCTCGGCAAAGGCCCAATGCATATGAGTGTAGCTGCCGTCCGTGTTGGCGCCCTTGGCGCTGAGCCATAAGCAGTCGCGTTTAAAGTTGTACGACTCGTAATACCCGATCCGCTGGAATGCCGCTGGTGGTCCCGAATTGACCTTGATGTCGGTGCCGCAGTTTGAAACACATGTACTCTGGTGGCCCTTCTCCTTACTCCCCGGGCCCCCCCCGACCGGCGCGTGGATCTCACAGTGAGCCGGAAACGGGCCGCAGAATCCCCAGTTGCTGCAGCATGCCTTGAGCGCGCAGGGATTGAGGTCGGCCAGGGAGAAGGCCGGGTCCTTTGTCCGGTCCGCCGGCAGCTGTGTGCCGGGGACCAGCGGACCGCAGCTCGCTCCCTCCTGCGGCGGAGGCAAGGGGGCGTATCCGTCGCTGACGCACATGTTGTAGCCCAGCAACATGTCCCTGCACTCGGTCCAAGCCCATGTCTTTCCCTTGTTCCAGCTTTCCAAGTTGGTGATGGTGACGTGGTACCGTTTGGCCAGGGCCTCGCACGAGTCCCCGTTCTGGATGAGGTGTGTCGCACAAGTGCCGTCTGGGTTTGGCTTGGGCGACGGGGGCGTATAGGGATCGCCGGTCGAGCAACATACATAATCCCCGGGCATCAGCGATGCGCAGAGGTTGATATTTGGGTTGTATTTGTAAAAGTCGGCAGCCGAAATACCGCACCGCGAGACAAGAGCACCACAGCCGTCGCCTGGCACGACTTGCAAGTAACGGCAGGTAGCTCGCTTGTCCATCTGGGCCATCTCGCGGCCTCGGCTCCAGCTCTTTCGAGAGAAGCGCGCCATCATGGGAGACGTGCTGTTGTTACCAGCGCCGAGGGTGCCGTTGTTGCCATCAGCGGTTGGTGCTACCGCAATCTCAAAGAGCTTCACCCCCTCCAGGTTCCCGGCGGACTTCAGGTCCGAACCGTCCACGACGCCCGCACAGATGCCCTTGCTCCACGCTAAAGCTGTCCTCTGGAGAGCTGCAAGGTCACCGGTCGTGTCGATTGCGATGCCAAAGACGCGTTCTGGCACCCGCCCGCTGCCGCAGAGCTGAGCAATGGTGTGATTGGAAATAGAGCGCTCCGTCCGCAGACGACCAGCCAGCGCCTTGATGGCCGATGGGGCCGTGGCCTTGCCGAGAGCCGCGCCAATGTAAACGCTCGCGGCTGTCTGCTGATGCCATGCGAACAGGAAATTCTCGTCGCAGTTATCCCGGGCTTCGAAGAATGTCTCCATGCCTTTCAGCAGGCCGGAAACGTCATGGTTGGCGGCCGGGCCAGTGGTACCACCGTCGGTGCTGACATGGACGGCCACTTGGGCCGAGTTGCCTTGGACTTCGGTCATGGCAGCGACGCAGGCAGGTGCGGAATCCAACCTAGCGTCGAACAGACTTCCCGACTTCTTGGGATTCTCAAGGGCTTCCAAGTATGTGGACGAAACATTTCCCGAGGCGGGGCGAGATGTAAGGGCGCAACTGCGGATCAAGATGGTGGAAGCCGGGTCGTCCAGGGGCTGCGTCACGGAGAACTGGAGCAACATGGGCTCCTCGCAACGGCGAAGACGGTCGACTGACAGGTACGGGGTCCAACTGTGCATGTTTGCATAATCCACGCACGGAAGCGGGCAATCATGTTGATCTGGTTCATAGGCTTGCGGGTCGTGGATTGGGGATGGCTTGGAAGGGTCGGTTGGTAGGTTGCCCACCACCCCCTTGACTGCAAGGGCCACAACCCACGGGCCACAACACCACGCCACGACAGTGCAGCAAAGCACCAACGACGCCAGGATTATGCGTTGCTTGCGTGCAGGTCAAGATACCGCCGGGCGCCGAGTACCTTGCACAAGTGACTTGGAGAGGGGAGAGGAAGGGGGGGTGCGCTCGAGGATGGGACGACCGGGCCGCTGGCATTCTTGTTCAATATTTCCGGCTGCGGAGGTGGTATCCGCACTCACCCAGGCTCCATGTCTGGTGCGGTGCTTGGGTCATCCAGATGATGATGGGGGCCAGAGACCTGGTCGATGTTGGGGCGGACGCAGGGCTCAAACGGCTGCAGTCGGTGATGTTGTTGTCCGCAACTGTCATTGCCTAACTACCGAGTGAGAGCCCTTTAATGCCAACCGAGGTTTCTCCTGTGAAAGTCCTTCTGTGACATTCCTCCTGGCACTCATCCCTTTGCCCTCCTGTTCCCGGACCCGTTGACGACCTTTCCGAAACCTGCTTTTCAGCCCAACGCCCATCTATCTACCTTGCTGTCGGCTGGGTATGTGGCTAAGGATGAGGGCTGTCACGGCGTCGCTCCTGCTGGGTGCCGGTCTTGTTCGCTCGGCCATCAACCTTGACGGAAGCCAGGCCGTTGCGCCCGCCGCCGACGATGACTTTCGGGAGCCCATATTGGACGATCCGTACGACTATGCGCCCGAGGAGGAGGCAGACTGGCGGGCCGAGGGCGCCGCGTGGGCCGTTGCCGACTTCTTCGAGCTTCTCAAGGACCAGTTCCGGCAGCTCTGTTTCGTCCCCCTCGGTTCGTACACGGTCTGCGACATGTATACAGAGTTCCACCCCGTCAACCACGGGCTGCTGCCAATGGTCCAGGCCATTTATCGCGAACACGGTTGGCCCAACCTCGAGCGCTATCGCAAGGAGGAATGTCTCAGGGCTGTCATGGCGTTGCTGGAGGAGCGCTATCCCCTGATGGCCCCCAACAGCATCGATGGACTCTGAGGGTGAATCTGTTTCGGCCTTGGCAGGTCGGTTGGTTGGCTATTCAGCGGTGGAGGGTTGGAGGGCTGTTGGTCTGTTGTAGTACTCGGTGTTATTGAGTGCCGTCGTTAGTCTTTGCATGAATGCGAGCGCAGGGGTGAATGCTACCTAGTATCCGGAACTTTGAAAACCTGCATGCAGACAGGGGCAAAGACTGAAGCCCTCCAGGCTTTCACATCTCAGTCAGGGGGCTAGTTAGTTACCTAGCCGGCCAGCGGGTCGCCGGCCCCGAGTCCGATCTTGGCAAGAAAATGGAGGTATGTACATGTACAGTACATACCCGGCAGGCGGTCCAGGGACGACCTTTGTTTGGGAGAGATCCGAAGTCTCTTACCCCTTACCCTCCTCACTTCGCACAGCATCCAGGCATCGTGTCATTTCTCTCTCGTTTGCCTTTTTTTTCTTTCTTCCCCCCCCCCTTTTTTTTTACCAGCCCCAACCCCTGCCAGTGTCTCTATTGCATCACGGACATGGTGAAATCAACTCTCGCTGCGGTCGCCGCCAAAGTGCTTGTTGTTTTCACAAACACATGCTGCCGCCTTCATTTATACTTCGGCTGGCCAAGCTGAAGTGCACCCGATAATCGCTCCCACCGCTCGTCCGAATGTCACGACCACGGATCCGTGGACGTGCGTGACCGAGGGCGTGAAGGAAATCTACATGAACCCACCGAAGCCGAGCGGCAGTCTGGACAAGGCTTTGATTTCCTACGGCTCCCAGTTGATCGAAACGTGCAGGACGTCGGGGACCTTCTCGCTGCCATGCCCGTTCCCTGACAAGACGCGCTGGTGTGGCGCCACCACCGCCCTACCGGCCTCGCTCCTCCCGGACTACTCCTCATACGCAAGCAGCGCGTCCTCCTGGTGGTCGGTGCACAGCTCCAGCGCCGTCCGCATCGCGCAGGAGTGCCCGATTCTCTGGTACGAGGCGTCCAACTTTGGCGTCCTCGGAGGCAACATAAATCTGAACCTCACCCTCATCGACGGCGAGTGCTACGCCGAGGCGAATCCGACTTCGGGGTCAGCAGCCGGCCCGACGGCCACCCAGGGCCAGGGAGCAACAGATGGGACGAGAACTCCGACGGCGACCAGAGGTGTAGATCCGGTATTAATACAACCCCAACCGACACGGACACGGACAGACCCAAACGGTGTCGCCGGTCGAGCCGAGAGCGGTCAAATGTGGGCGGTGGCGGCTTCTGGGCTGGCTGCGGTTTTGGCAAACGCGGTATTGTAGGGAGGTCGTGCACGGTTGTTGGCTTCATGATGAAGTCGGAAAATGTCGGAACTCGTGGCTGGCCTAACACACCCCATTTCTAGTTTCTCTTTGTGTTGTTCAAGCCGATGCCAAGGGACAACAAGCCTTGGCCACGGTTGCTGCTACCTTGTCCGGGGAGACCAGCGTCCCGAGAAGCGGATGAGGTTTATGTATTATTATCCAGAAGTTCCAAATTGTCAAAGGCGTTCTCTCTTCATGAAGGACGGGGCCACCTAGCTATTTTTTGTCGACTGTACAATTGAGATGAAGCTGTTGTGTCTCTGTTAAACCAATCATTAGACGCCTCTCCAACATAGGTATAGAATGGATGCCCGTTATAGTATTATCGAACGAAGTAATTCAGGCCCGACGAGTGTTCAAGATAAGGAGGCTCCCGTTAGAAGATCCAACAGCCACAACGCGATGATTAGAGCAGGTAAAAATTACTTAGCATCTGAATTACCGCTTCCCGCTTCCTGTACTCCCAAGCCTAGTAAGCCCACTTTCCAAGCTCATTTCTCAGACCCCTTTAGGCAAAGTGGCTGTTGGATTTTCCAACAGGTAAGTCATGATGGCAGAGCTTGTCGCTGTCCGAGTTCATCCGCTCCTAAACGGCCTTGCCTTGCTCAGTATCAGCATCACCTTTTTCAAGGACCACTTCATCCATGGACGAGAAACGCGCTTTAGCGAAAGGACCCGAGTCAAAGTAGGGTATCATAGGTGCTACCAGGTCCTGTTCATCCCCAGCCCGCCCTCTTCACGCTCCCCCCATTTACATCTACCGTAGGTTATACCCATTCGTAAGCCGATAGGATGGATTGATGAAATCCGCCCACATTATGACCGAGACCTTTATCATCCAGCGCTGCGAATTCAAACCCGCTAACCCCAGTCCAGCGGCGCAAGCGACAGTCGTATTAAACCAAGAAACAAACAACCCAGGATATCATACCGGTGTGTAGTGTAAAACCAACAAAACCACACACAAAAAGACTCAGCACTACCTGGACTTCCTCTCCCTGGCCACATCCCTCGCCCCATCATCCGTCATATCCGCGCCCGTCGCAAGAACCGCCGCCGGCCGCTCGTCATTCAACAGCGGGATATTATCCACCCCGCCCATCCCCATACCACCACCACCACCACCGCCGCCGCCACCGCCACCACCACTCGCATCATCATCATCATCACCCAGCGCCTTGCCAGAGATGGCATCGGCCATGGGATTCTCACTCCTCTCCACCCCACCCGTGCCCGGCGTCTCCTGCGGCCACGTCTCGGGGCTGTGCTGCCACTTGGCGACCTCGGCCTTCATGGCCTCGAGCTCCTTCTGGAAGCGCTTGCCAAACACGTCAATGTAGTAGGTGCTCCCGTTGTAGACAGACCAGGCAAAGACGACAGTCAGGAACGTGCCCGAGGCCCAGCGGCTAAAGAACCACAGCGGGCAGGGCAGCATGGTCAGCACGGCGTAGCTGTACTGGATGAGCATGAAGGCGGGCTCCTGCAGGGCCGACGGCAAGGCCAAAACGAACTTGCCGATCCAGACCTTGCTGTACGACTTGCGCAGCCAGGTGAAGGAGGTGGGGCGGCCGGCGGCGATCTTCTCGCGGCGGCGGACCGTGATGAAGAAGTAGTAGGTCAGCTGCCAAAAGGCGTACGGGATGGTGGACCAGGCGAGCATGGAGAAAAGGTTGCCGTAGGCGGTGGAGGAGCCCGCGGGCGAGTTTTTGATGGTCCAGATGGCCGGGAAGCGGTCGTGCTGGGCGGCCGGGTCGATGAGGTGGACGATGCAGTGCAGCGTGGCGCAGGGCATGATGTGGATGAAGAGGGACGTGACCTTGTCAAAGGAGTGGAAGACGAGCGAGTTGCGCCACATGATGATGGCGACCGCGTTGTTGCCAAACGCGAGGCAGTAGACGGCCGTGAAGAGGCGCTTGGACGACGGGAAGACCCAGATGCTGAGCATCAGGAGGAGGTTGACAAAGTAGCACAGGTCGGCCAGGAAGTAGTGGTAGCCGCGCCTGTGGTACGTGTAGAAGCGGATGGGCATAAAGTAGAGCACCTGGACCGTGTACCACAGGTGGAACCAGTCGGGATAGCCGCCGATCAGGTAGCCGCTCACAAAGATGTTCATGACGCCGCAGAGGAACGAGATCTTCTCGCGCAGCGTGATGACCTTGGTGTCGCTCCACCGCGCGCCCAGCTTCTCGACGCTGGTGCGCATCCGCTTGCGGTAGCGGTCTAGTTGCTCGTCGGCCGAGGGCACCCGGCGCCGCCACTCGTCCACCATGCGCTCGCGGGCGATGCGGCTCTTGTTGCCGAGGGCCTCGCGCGACTTGCGCACCTTTTCCGTCTGTGCCGATATGCCCTTCTGGAACCGCTCGAGCTGCTGCGACAGCGCGAAGTTATCGAGTATGTCGAGCACTGTCAACCGGTCTAGCGGCGGGAACGGGTCCCAGTCTTCCTGGTACGAACTGCTCCCCGAGAAGGACGGGTTGCGTGAGAGCCGAGGGCTCCTGGGACCGCTTGACGGCCCCATGGTGGGCGTGTCGACGGCATGTTCGGGCACGGAGCTGTCGTCGGGGGGCGTCGCGCCCATCTCCGGCGTCATGACTGCTTCGCTGTCGGTAGAAGCGCCCTCCCACTTGGCGGTGCGAGGGATTGCTATAGGTTTACTGCGGTTCTCCGGTTCCGCCATGGCGAGGTGTTAGATGTGTGTGACCGTCCGAGTTGACGGGCGGGTTGGCGAGACGCGACAAAAGACGAGGCCGGACGAAGCTAAGGGAACAAAGAGCGTCAGCCAACCTCGTCCACCCTCGAAGACTCTTTGTCTTAAACAAAGATGAGCGCAAAAGGGTGGGTATCCAACGTCATGGATGTGCACGGAGTGGGAACCGTCAACAAGCGGTGGGCACTCCACTTACACGGCACGAATCTGAGACGAAGACGATCGACTGCAGCGCAAGCGCGCAGTCAGCTGAAAGTCGGATGATAACCCCTCTTTCTGATAGCTATCTCGAGTTTCGGGAGCTTAGTGTAGCGTGTGCGTGTGCGATGCGCTGTGGGGACGACGTTGGTGCGCTTTGTGCCAGGTTTCGGCGAAAGCTTCGAATCACGGTCTTTAAGCTTTGGGGAAGCGTGTGCTTTTAAAAGTTGAACGCGGTTCGAAGCCGGAGTGACTGATTTCTTGCAGAGAAATGGTGGGCGGGAAGGCTGAGGCGGTCAGGGGGGTTTAATGGGTTCGATGGGTTCGATGGGTTGTCACACTCTCAAGCTCCAGGTTGTGGTGGTGGCCATCCGTCCTTTTGGGGGGCATGCGACGAAAGATTTGGAGCTCGTGATGCATGGCAGGGACTGCCCAGCTGACCACGAACCTGGAACCAAGCAAAAAGATGTTGACAGCGCTGCAGCTCTAGCGTCTCAGACAATCCCTGTTACCTTACTGGCCCAGCAGCTTGACGTGCCGAAATCCTCCGCTCTGACTGGACGCTGAGGGCACGGCAGCCTGGGGTAAGTCACTGACGAGAGAGTCGAGACTTTTTGTTATCCGCGTCCGCATCCGCGTCCGCATCCGCGAGACGGTCACCATGTGCCGGCAATGACTCTCGGTGAGCCCAGACTCCTCCACGCCGCCATCGAAGTCCAACACGGCCGAGACACCGAGACACCGAGGGTCGTTTCAGGGTTACGGCGCGGAAAGACTCGAAACGAAGGAGCTGAAGTATTCAGTATATACCTAGGTACCACCTTGACCCTAACCCTGTATTCATCTGGTCCGTGCACTCCCCCACCAGAACAGGCGCTTCTCGTCGCGATTGTAAATTTAGGGTCGCGACCACTTTGCGACGGCGGGACCTGGCGCGATTGATGAGGCAGCACAGGCCAACAACACCTCGACACATTGATTCCACGCGCGTTTCCATACCCATGATTCCGCGCCCTACTCGGGACCACTGTCCATCGCGTTTTTCCACTGCGGCCCCCGATTCCTGAACGCGACGAACCACGGATAACGAGCTCCGCGCGCCGGAGCAACCGCGATCATGGGGAAGCTCATCCGTCTCGAGCTCTTCAGTGCGTGTCGCAGCCATCACGAACCCGCGTAGCTTCGAAGCTGACTCTGGGTGCTAGACTTCAAGTCCTACAAGGGCCATCACACCCTCTTGTTTGGCGACTCCTATTTCACCTCCATCATCGGCCCAAATGGCTCCGGAAAGTCCAACTCGTGAGTTGCGCTCCTTGGTCACACCCAACATGTCGTCCGTCCGGCGCTGATAGGTACATTTTTTTTTGCATAGCATGGACGCCATTTCGTTCGTCCTGGGTATCAAGTCGTCACATCTGCGATCGTCACATCTCCGCGATCTGGTCTACCGCGGCCGGGTAATGAAGACGTCCAAAATCCAAGATGACGGAGCCGCGGCCCCGGCTACCAACGGGCAGGTTAACGGCCACGAGAATGGCGACGATGCAGATTCCTCACCGCGGGCTTCCCGGAACGATCCGAAGACAGCATGGGTCATGGCCGTTTACGAGGACGATGCGGGCGACGAACAACGGTGGAAACGGAGCATCACGAGCAGCGGCACCAGCGAATACCGCATCAACGATCGTGTTGTCACTGCGCAACAGTACAATGAGGGCCTCGAAGAGGAAAACATCCTGATCAAGGCGCGGAATTTCCTGGTCTTCCAGGGAGATGTCGAGGCCATTGCCTCCCAATCCCCGCAGGATCTGACGCGCCTGATTGAGCAGATCTCGGGGAGTTTGGAGTACAAGGCCGAATACGAGAAGCTCCAGGCCGACGCCGAACACGCCGCAGAGAACCAGAATTTCCAGCTCCACAGGAGGCGAGGCATCAACTCGGAAATCAAGCAATATCAGGAGCAAAAGAAGGAGGCCGACAATTTCCAGAAGAAGACCGAGGAGCGGGACGAGGCTGTCATCACCCACATCCTGTGGAAGCTGTACCATTTTCAGCGCGTCATGGACGAGTCCAGCGCCCAGATCCAGGAGCACCACGAGAACTTGAAAGAGTTCCGCCGCAATGTCGAGTCCTTCGAGAAGAAACTCGACGCAGCCCGCAAGGAGCAAGCCACCGTGGGCCGCGAGGTCGGCAAGATGGAGAAGAGCATCAAGGCCAAGGAGAAGAGCATCGAAGAGAGCGACAACAGCCTTGTTCCGATCGACGCGAAGATCATGCAGAGCTCGCAAGACATGACGGTGCTCCGGAAACGCATATCCGATGTCAAGAAGGACCGTGACGAAAAGGCCACCAGCATCCAGAAGTTGAAGAAGGACCTAGCAACAGTCGAGAAGGCACACCAACACTTCGAAAAGCAATGGACCGAGACGTTGAAAAAACAGGGCAAGGAGCTCAGCGATGCAGATCGCAAGGAATACACCAGCCTTCAGGCCGACGCCATGAGGAAGACATCTGAAAACCGGGCAAAGCTGGCCAACCTCGAACGTCAACTAAAGGGCGACGAAGTAACCGTGAACAGCCTCAAGGGCAAGATTGACAACTTCGAAGCGGCCGTCGAAAAACTGCAGAGCGAGGTTCAGGCCATCAAGGACCGCAAAATTGCCAGCCAGGATTCGGTTCGCCAAATAACCAGCGAGATCGACGCGAAGATGAAGGAGTACAAAGGTGTTCAGTCGGAGCGGATCAGGATCAACAACACTCACACCGAGTTGGATGAGAAGCTCCGTGATGTGCTAAAGAAGCTCAACGACGCGGAGATGGGGCGACGGCAAAACGAGAAGGAGACCAAGCTGCGGAACATGATCAGCGATCTCAAGCGCATCTATCCGGGAGTGCGCGGGCGAGTGGGTGAGCTCTGCAAGCCCAAGCAAAAGAAGTTCGACGAGGCCGTCATCACTGCGCTGGGACGCGACTTTGACGCTGTCGTGGTCGACACCGAGAAGACCGGCGTGGACTGCGTCCAGTACCTCAAGGACCAGCGGTTCCCTCCCGTCACCTTCGTCCCGCTCGACAATATCAAGGTCAACACCTCCAACTCTGCCGTGAAGGGGATCCCCGGTGTCCGCCTGACCATTGACACGATCGACTTCGACCCATCGTTGGAGCGGGCCATTGCGTATGCCTGCGGCGGTTCTGTGGTCTGCGACAGTCTGGATGTTGCCAAAGATATCGTGTACAACAGGAAGATACAGGTCAAGGCGGTAACCGTGCAGGGCTACGTGATTCACAAGGCGGGCACCATGTCAGGCGGCCGGCTACCCGAAGACAAGGGCGGGAAGCGGCGTTTCGAGGAGCATGACGTTCAAAATCTGCAGCGGCATGTCGAGAAATTCCGCGACGAGATTGCCAAGTTGCCCAGGCAAGAGAGGCAAGGCGCTACCGAAGACTCTCTCCTAAACGAGACCCGCGCGCTAGAACAACGTCTCCGGATCCAACAGAGCGAGCTGACTTCTTTTGACAAGAACCTCAAAAGCAAGCAGAAGGAACTCGATCACGCGAAGCGAGAGCTCCGGGACTACGAGCCCAAGTACGATGAGAAAGAAGGCGAGCTGCAGCGGACTCGTGCCACTGTCGAAAAGTTTGAGAAGGCCATTTCGGATGTCGAAGATAAGATCTTTGCCACCTTTTGCAAGCGACTGGGGTACGAGAACATCCGTGCCTACGAAGCTCAGCAGGGCAGTCTCGAGCAGGAGGCGGCTCAGAAGCGCCAGGACTTTGACCTGCAGAAGCAGCGCATCCAAAACAACTTGTCCTGGGAGACGTCACAACACGGCGCGGCTAACGACCGGGTCCGTACAATGGAGGCAACCCTCCAGCGGCACCAGAAGGATCTCGAAGCCTACCAAAAGGAGAAGGAAGACATCGAGGAGACAAAGGGGCAGGACCAGGACGAATTGGAGGCCCTCCAGGAATCACTGGAAGAGGTCAAGGCCACCCATGCCGAGAAGTCCAAGAAGGTCGCCGAGGCAAAACAGGACCTGCAGAAGAAGTCCAAGGAGATCGAGTCGAGGTTAAAGGAGATCAGCAACCTCGAGGGAACGGTGCAGAAAAACAGCGCCCAGAAATTCGCCTTGCTCAGGCGGTGCAAGCTGGAGCAGATCCAGCTGCCGCTGGGCGAGGGCTCCCTCGACAACATTCCCAACGAGGATGTGCTGCTCCAAAAAGACCAGGATGCCATGGACATCGATGGCGAGGCAGACGAAGATGAAGTGATGGAGGCGGCCATGGACGACTACGGCATCGAGATTGACTTTGACGGTCTAGACGAGGATCTCAAAAACGTATGTTCCCTTAACTGCCTGGTAGACTGAAGCGTCATAACTAACAACACCCCCCCCCAGTCCGACGACGACCTCGAAGACAAACTCCAAGACAAAATCACGTCCCTCACCAGCGAGCTCGAAAAGCTCAACCCCAACATGCGCGCCATGGAGCGCCTCGAATCCGTGAAATCCCGCCTCGAGTCGACCGAGCAAGACTTTGAAGACTCGCGGGCCGCGCTCCGCGCCTCGCGCGAGGCCTTTACGCAGGTCAAGGAGAAGCGCTTCGACCTCTTCAACCGGGCCTTCATCCACATCCAGGAGCAAATCACGCACGTGTACAAGGACCTGACCCGGTCCGACGCCTACCCGCTCGGCGGGCAGGCCTACCTCGACATCGAGGAGGACACGGACACGCCGTACCTGTCGGGCATCAAGTACCACGCCATGCCGCCGCTCAAGCGCTTCCGCGACATGGAGCACCTGTCGGGCGGCGAAAAGACCATGGCCGCGCTCGCCCTGCTGTTTGCCATCCACAGCTACCAGCCCAGCCCCTTTTTCGTGCTCGACGAGGTCGACGCCGCGCTCGACAATGCCAATGTGGAAAAGATCAAAAAGTACATTCGCGAGCATGCCGGGCCCGGCATGCAGTTTATTGTCATCAGTCTCAAGCCGGCCCTGTTTCAGGACAGCGAGAGCCTGGTTGGCGTGTATCGCGACCAGGAGGTGAATAGTTCGCGGGCGTTGACGCTGGATGTGAGTTTCTTTTTACCTCCACGCTTCTCTACAATCCTGTGGTGGTTTATTTGGTTGCTGACTTGACATGATGTAGCTCCGGAAGTATGTATGATGGAACTAAGACAGTGGACGGAGTGATGAGGGGATAGGGTTCTTTCTGTCTGGGAGAGGGGTATTTCATTTGCTGCAGGGAGGTGATTAGCAGTTTTCTTCACGGGTGGTTTTGACACGGCGAATATGGACTGGTTAGGTTTTATTATCCTATCTCTAGCAGGTATTCATCCCCACCCCAAAACGCCGAAGTTGATTTGGTTTTGCCCTGTACAATAAAATCAACGCCGACATCGTATACCTACCCAAATCTTTGTTTTGCATGCTGCTTCTTCCTAGCGTCCTGCTTTGCTACTTTCCACTCTGGGCCAATCATTGCCTCCCGGCCTTTACCTCTCTCTGTATCCCGCTTTAGGGGTACCGGGTTATCTGGCGTGGTGCAGATGGACAGCCAAGTTGGCACGGCTTCCCAACTCCCCCAGCCCCCAATACCATGTCGATGACTTTGGTGGTGTATGGCGGTAGATGTTGGTGGTGCTGGTATGTATGTATGCAGGCAAAGAGCAGCGCTTGTCCCCTATCCTTGTGGGACATCTGCAAAAGTCGACTGCAAACCGAATGGTATAAAAAGCCTTGCCGCGGGCCATCTGAGGCATCACCCTCCTGTGCCCCCCTGCCCTCGTCGTCGTCCGAACTGACCAGCCTCGATATCGCTTCCCCTTGGCTTCAGACTCGTTACGTGGCCTGCCCGCTCTCAGACCACGTCTTCGAACTCGAGCTCGTCTTCGTCCTCGTCCTCCATCTTGAAACTCATGACGGCACTCTTGTCGTCGGCCGGTTCGGCCGCCTCCAGCTTGACCCGCTTCGCCGGCATCATGTCCTCCTCGTCATCCCCGCGGTCGGCATCCATCATCTCAAAGGATTGGGTCTGCTTGGTGATGGGCACCGAGCTCTCGGTGATCCAGGCCGGCAGGGCGTTCTCCTTGAGCAAGCGCTCCTTGCGCTTGCGCTCCTCGATCCGTTCCTGCTCGTTGTTGTCCGAGATGGTGACGTGCATGGTCTTAGGGCCGACGTTGGCCAGCCCCTTGACGGCCGACGGCTTGTTGAGCCCCGTGTCGACGGGGATGCTTGCGAGCACCTCGTGGGTGGCCTCGCGCACGATGGGGCGGGCCGACACGATGGCCTTGTCGAAGCTGCACTCGGGCACGAGCACCTTGTCGACCTCCTGCAGCATGTCGGTCATGAACTTGAACTGGTTGTTCATGCGCGAGAGCTGCTGGTGGCCGGGGGCCTCGCGCTCCTTGGACCGTTCCAGCACGGTGCCGCAGCGCTGGCAGGTGAAGCCCGCGGCCGAGACCGAGTCGAGCACCTCGAGCTGGGTCCACTGGGCGCTGCAGCGCGGGCACGAGTACTCCTTGGATTCATCGACGGGCTGCACGCTGCCCTGCATGTCCTTGTCGGTCTTGTAGACGCGCCACTTGATGGCGTCGATGGTCTGGCGGTAGTCGATGAAGTAGTAGGTGCGGTTGATGGGCCGCGTCTTGCCCTCCTGCATCTCGGGCCGTGTGTGCACCACGAGGAAGCGGGCGTCGCGCAAGCCCGCGCACATACGGTGGAGGTCCTTGAGGTTCATCTTCATCAGGTAGGCCAGCTCGTCGTCGCGCAGGGCCGAGTGCGTGACCAGGGCTTCAATCACGAGGGTCTCTTGGATCGTGTAGAAGGCGCGCATCACGGCGCGGACCAGCGTCTGGGCGACCTCCATGTTTTGCGATGTTTTATTTCCCGCTTTGATGGCGCGAGATGGCTGCTGTTACGAGGAGCGCAGCAAAAGCGCACGTGGTGGTGGTGAGCGACCACGCGAGAGGTGAGGTGACTTGAGGTTTGGCTTTGCGTTCAGCCTTCTTTTTCCTCCACTCGACCTCCTCTCGAGCCTCGAGTTTTCTAGAAGATTGGCGGACCACACAAGCGAGAGGCTGCGATTGACGGGTCGCGGATGTGTGGTCGCAGGGAGAGTATCGAGACGAGACGCATCGGCAAAGGGCCTGTCGCGGCAGGGTTTCTTTCTTTGCCTTGTTCGTTTCGCCTGGTGAGAGAAAGGAAAAGTAAATTCAGGGCTGAGGCTGAGAGCGGCTTCGCACGGGGAATAAATTCCAGGTTGTCAGGTGGAGTGACAAAGACCTGCAGCCAAAACTGAACCTGGCCAGGTGATTTCACCACACAGCTGTGCTTACATACACTCCAGTATTACATGTGATTTTCTGGGCTGCACGGCTTGGGAATACTAAGAAGGAGATAAAAAATAGCGACGAGAGGTTGGACATTTTCCAGGCAGGAACTCAAGATATGGGCAGCCTGAGGATCAAGTTCAGGTGAGTATACAGTGCGATTGGCAGCAGTGTTTCGCACGGAGTCGAGGCAGCCCCTGGCTTTCAAGTTGTCCCCCTCCCCAGTCCCAACCTTTTGGTCTCAACAAACGTCATACTTTGAGGTGGTCGCATGGAAAACTCTGGGAATGCCCCGCGCCAATGCGGCCACATCCGGTTCCCGACTGGAGGGCGGAGGCTGGACAATGCGCGTCACTGAAGCCCGCAGGGGTATTCGTACGAGATGCATCTGTATTCTGTATCCGTACTTTTATCGCATACAATGCCCACGATAATCCCACTTTCCTGGGCCTCACGACGATGGAACCCTTGATGGGGCGCGTAATAATCCCCGCATCAACACATGGATAGAATCTATTTTCTATCCCGATTTTGATATCCGTTTTCCCTCGTTTTTCCCTCTCGCCAAATGCCCTCGGATGCCCCTTCTCACCATCTCCTGCCAAGTGCAGCCATGAACATGCACCATGTGGATACCCGCTCCCGGAAGAGGTCGGCCAGCAGCATGACACTAGGTTTTCCCGTTATTTTTCTTCTTTCCACCAATCTCGGGTCGAAAGAACTCCAGGACCTCGAGGAACAAATACCCACGCTCACGTATGACATTCATGAGGCCGAGGTCGTCCTGGGCAAGGTGTCCCGCAAGGAGCGAGCATTATTTGAGCTCAGGAAGCACAAGCTTGTCACCGAGGAGGTCGACCCGATAGAGCGCTCCGCCCCCGCGTCCCCTGCCAGGAAGCGCGCCAAAGTACTGACGACTGCTCTGGCCAGCTCCGATGTTGACTCGGACACGGCTTCCGATGGCGAAGTCCAACGGCGTCTCATAGGGCCAGTTCCGGTTCGGCCGACCGTCAAGGTGGTGAGGCTTGCCTGGTTTACCGAGTCGGTCAAGGCAGGGGAAGTGCTCCCGATAGACGATTATGTTGTCTACGAAGGCCGCCGGATGCCGACAACACCTGTCAAGGTCGTGCAGCCTCTGCCTGCTGAGAAGGTAGCAGATATCATGAAACGCGCTCTTGCGGACGCGGGCGGTCAATCGAGGAGTCCGCGGCCGAAATCATCCCAGGGAAGACGGGGCGAAACCTACACCAGTCATCCCGTTCGGCCTGCCCTGGTCCGGCAGACTACGTCGGAGCATGAAATAGACACTAAACTTCCACCCATACCAGATTACCTTCTTACTGCGTACTCGTGCCAACGCCCAACCCGGATTCATCCTCCTAACGAGGCTTTCATCGAAGAACTCGCCAAGATCAAGACGGCCAGGACATTAACGGGGGACAAGATAGGGGTGAGGGCTTACTCGAGCGCAATCGCCGCCATTGCTGCCTATCCTTATACTTTTCAGACCGCCCAAGGTAGGCACCCTCACATGAACCGCACGGCAAATCCGGCTGCTGAAGAAGTCACAGAGATAGCGAGACTGCCCGGCTGTGGCAATAAGATTGCCCTACTTTTCCAAGAGTTCAAGGACACAGGCCAACTCAAGGAAGCTAGAGAAGACGAAGCCGACCCCAAGCTAGCCGTTCTGAAGCTCTTCTACGAGATTTGGGGCGTCGCCGAAACAACAGCGCGCGATTTTTACAACCGCGGTTGGCGCGACCTCGACGACATTGTCGAGTACGGCTGGGAAACACTCGGTCGGGTCCAGCAAATCGGCGTAAAATACTACGACGAGTTCCAGCTCAAGATCCCGCGCGCCGAAGTCGAGTCCATCTCCAACACCATCCTCGCCCACGCCAACATGATCCGCGAGGGCTTCCAGATGGTCATCGTGGGCGGCTACCGGCGCGGGAAGCTCGAGAGCGGCGACGTCGATGTGGTCTTGAGCCACCCCAACGAAACCGCCACACAACACTTTATCGAACGCATTGTCGTCAGCCTGGAAAAGGACAAGTACATCACGCACACCCTCTCGCTCAGCACCACCAACTCGGAGCGCGGGCAGGCGCCCGTCAGCTGGAAGGGCAATGCGAAAGTGAAAGCGGGCGCCGGGTTCGACACGCTCGACAAGGCGTTGGTGGTCTGGCAGGACCCTGTGTGGGCGACAACAGCGACGGGCGAGTCAAAGAAGAACCCGAACCCCCACCGCCGCGTGGACATCATCATCAGTCCGTGGAAGACGGCCGGGTGCGCCGTACTCGGGTGGACGAGCGGGACGACATTTCAGAGGGACCTGCGCAGGTACTGCAAGAAGGAGCGGTCACTCAAGTTTGACAGCAGCGGGATACGCAGCCGGGCGGATGGGACGTGGGTGGATTTGGAAAGCGGACCGGATGGGGTGCCGGCGCCGGATATGCTAACGGCGGAGCGGCGGGTGTTTGCGGGGTTGGCGTTGGAGTGGCGGCCGCCGGAAGAGAGATGTACGGGGTGATGAGGGTGTTGGTGTTGAAATGTCATGGGCGGCCCCGGCCCCGATGGTGTAATTGTAGGCCGCATTTCGTGCTCCCAACGGTTGGTCCTGAGCGCTGGAACCCATCGGGAGCAGCCGCACCCCGGTGCTGCACGACATGTTGCATTCATTCCAACGACCTTAACACTACATCGCCGGCTTCACTCGTCCGGCCGGTCGACCGTCGGATTCGGGCTGGACGGAGGGCGACGGAGAGCGACGAGGACCAAGTCCTTCCCAGACCGAGACTCGTCGGGAGAAACAACGTGCCCACACGGACACTTTTAGTCGGCTTCGGGCGATTTCAGGTCCGCAAAACGCACCCTCATTGGCCAATCCGACCCAAAACAGCCCGCTTGGGGGCCGAGCCGGGATAGCGCCGCCAGATGAAATACTCCATGTTTACGTACACAGTCGGCAATGGAAGACCGTGGCATGATCCGCGCTTTCTTATTTGAACTTGTGAATTCATCGCATCTTTTCTCTCTCAACTCACAACATCACAAGCCCACCTACTCCCATCTCACTTCCACATCCCAACTTGACTCAAAGGCAATTAAATAAAGCAACCAAAACAAGTCCAAGATGACCGTCACACTTCCCAACGAATATGGGTAACCATCACCCCACCATTGATGCACTACATCCAACACCGCTAATGCAATTCCAGCCTCGTCATTGCCGCCGCCACGTCGACGTTCTTCGTCAACACGTTGCACGGCCTCCTAACCTCGCGCCACCGCAAGGCTGCCGGCGTCAAGTACCCCATCACCTATGCCACCGCCGAGCAGGCCGACAAGGACCCCAAGGTGTACAAGTTCAACTGCGGTAAGTTTTTTTAGAGAGAGAGAAAAAAAGAAAAAAGAAAAAAAACGTGCTGACGACATGGAAAAAAAACCCACACAGCCCAACGCGCCCACGCAAACTTCACAGAGAACCTGACCCCCTTCCTCGGCGCCCTGCTCGTCTCGGGCCTCAAGTACCCCGTCTACGCCGCCGGCCTGGGCGCCGTATGGGCTGTTTCGCGCGTCGTGTTTGCCCTGGGCTACACGTCGAATGGGCCGCAGGGCCGCCTCTTGTACGTCTTTTTTCTTCTTCTTTCGACTGCTGGCTGGCTGGGATTGCTAATTAACGTGTTTCTAGGGGCGCGGCGGGTGGCTCGCTCAGCGACATTGTCCTGAAGCTCACGGCGGCGTATGTGAGCTTGGGGTATGTGCTTGGTTGGTGAGTGGGGATTGTTGGGGGGTAGTGGAAGGGGGAGGAGGAGCGGGATGCATTATGCTCCTATCCTTTTTGCGCTGCTTTGCTGTCTTCGGGTTGAGACTGCAGAAATACTTTATGGGACGGTTGTATATCTAGGTGTGGAAATGACAAAATCGTACTTGCAGAGTTCTCAAATTTGACTCCGAGTCGTTTTTGGAGGGCCATTGATGGTTATAGTTTGTATGCAGAACATGTGTGCTGGTTAAAGCAGCCCAGCTCAACACCGTCAGACGCCCGTTCCCAGCCATCCACACTTCGGTATCTGTCCCGGCTAGCCACCGATAATACTCCACCTCCTTCCAGGTCCTGAGTCTGCGGCAGTTTGTGCGGGATGAACCGTGGACGGATACTCGCAAGGACTCAATCCGCGCGCCTTTGCTCTGTAGGCCTAATCTCTATGTTTAATTATGATGTGATGTACCATGTTTGGTTGGAGAATACAAGCAGGAAGCTCGCAACCTGGTTTCTGGTCGCGATGTTGAGAGCTTGACAGGCCTGTGGGTCCGTGTCATGCCAAGTCTGGCCAGCCACAGCCCGCGCCACACCGCCAAGCTGGTGCGGCCAGGACCTGGAACTTGTCCTTTTCGGTGAGGGGACAACAACCTGGAGCCGAGCTTGTCGAAGCCAAAGCGGCGCACCACCTCACCACGATACCTTGCGATCCGAGCAGTTATTTTACACATATCGCTCGCCGACGCTCCGGCCGCACTCGATTGATCCCCCGATTTTAGGGTTGCCGGCCAACAGCAAGCTCTGGCGCCAGAGTCCGCCCCGGTAGCTCTCGCAGGTGCGCCCGCCACCTTTGGTTTGGCCCAACAACGGATCGACGCTGATGACAGCTTGCACATAGCCCGCAACACACGCGTGCCTGCCCCCCAACCGCCCCGAGGTCATCTTCTGGGAGACAGCACTCCGAGCCTGCGCCGACGACCTACATCCGACACGATGGACTACGACGCCCTCAAAGAACAGTGGGGTGAGGTCGAGGATCGCGATGGAGTCCGCCTGAGCTGGAACGTCTTTCCAAGCACTCGCATGGTTAGCTTGCCGTCTTGTCACCGCACGTCGGCTCCTCGGAAGCTGACGCGTCTTTAGGAAGCGTCGAGACTGGTCGTCCCCATTGGCGCCCTGTACACCCCCCTCAAGGAGAAGCCCGACACCCCACTGCTGCAGTTCGAGCCCGTCACTTGCAAGCAGCCATGCCGCTCTGTTCTGAACCCCTTCTGGTAAGCATCCCCCCCCCCTCCTTCAAGCCCTCGCGTGGACAGTGGCGCTTACAGCCCCACCAGCCAGGTCGACGTGCGCGCCCGCCTCTGGATCTGTCCCTTCTGCCTCTCGAGGAACCCACTCCCGCCGCATTACAAGGACATCACGGCCAATGCCATCCCTCCCGAGCTGCACCCCTCCAACACAACTATTGAGTATAGGCTGTCACGACCGGCCCCGAGCCCCCCCATCTTTCTCTATGTTGTGGATACGTGCCAGGAGGAGGACAGTTTGGCCGCCCTCAAGGACTCGCTGATCATGAGCCTCAGCCTCCTGCCCGAGAATGCCCTGGTTGGCCTGGTCACCTATGGAACCATGGCTCAGGTGCACGAGATTGGCTATACCGAGTGCGCCAAGTCGTACGTTTTCCGGGGCAGCAAGGAGTATGCCGCCAAGCAGGTTCAGGAGATGCTTGGCCTCATACAACCGGCCATGCGCCCGGGCATGCCTGCTCAGCAGCAGCCGGGCAGGCCCATGCCGATGGGCCCCGCGTCTCGGTTCCTACTCCCCGTCGCCCAGGCTGAGTTCCAGCTCACCAAGGCCCTCGAGCAGCTCCAGAAGGACCCCTGGCCCATCTCGAGCGACCGCAGAAACCTGCGCTGCACCGGTGTTGCCTTGTCAGTCGCCGTCGGCTTGCTTGAGACGTCGTTCCAAAATTCCGGAGGGCGCATTATGCTCTTCGCTGGTGGCCCCGCCACCGAGGGGCCCGGCATGGTCGTTGGTCCCGAGCTGAGGGAGCCTATGCGGTCGCATCACGATATCGACCGTGATAACGTCAAATACTACAAGAAGGCGCTCAAGGTACGGCCCAATATCCCGCGGTACGAATCTAGAAACAAAACGTGCGGTAGCTGACATGACGGCAGTTTTATGAAAACCTGGCGAAGAGGACCGCCCACAATGGCCACACCATTGACATCTTCGCCGGCTGTCTCGACCAAGTCGGACTCTTGGAGATGAAGGGTCTCTGCAACTCGACTGGCGGCCATATGATTTTGACAGACAGTTTCACGTCCTCCATGTTCAAGCAGTCGTTTATCCGCATCTTCGACAAGGACGGCGACGACAACCTCTTGATGGGCTTCAACGCCGTCCTCGAGGTTCTCACAACGAAGGAGCTAAAGGTCACTGGCCTCATCGGTCACGCAGTGTCGCTGAACAAGAAATCGACGTCGGTAGGCGAAACCGAGTGCGGCATTGGCAATACCTGCTCTTGGAAGATGTGCGGCATAGACCCCAAGGCCAGCTACGGCGTCTACTTCGAAATTGCCCAGGGCGGTCCGTCACAGCACCAGCAGAGCCCCCAGAAGGGCATGATACAGTTCCTGACCTACTACCAACACTCCTCCGGCCAATTCCACCTCCGCGTTACCACGATTGCCCGGAATCTGAGCGGGCCGGCTGGTGACCCGGCAGTCGCGCAGTCATTCGACCAAGAAGCCGCCGCCGTCCTCATGTTCAGAATCGCGGTCTTCAAGGCCGAGGTTGACGATGGGCCCGATGTGCTTCGCTGGGTCGATAGGATGCTCATCAGGCTGTGCTCGAGGTTTGCCGACTATCGCAAAGACGACCCGTCATCTTTCCGCTTGGAAAAGAACTTCACTCTATACCCGCAGTTCATGTTCCACTTGCGGAGGAGTCAGTTCCTGCAGGTCTTCAACAACTCGCCCGACGAGACGGCATTCTACCGCCATGTCCTCGACCACGAGGATGTCAGCAACTCGCTGGTCATGATTCAGCCCACGCTCGATTCGTACACGTTTGATCAGGAGGGCGGCCAGCCAGTGCTGCTGGATTCCACATCTATCCAGCCCACCCACATTCTCCTCCTCGACACCTTCTTCCACATCCTCATCTTCCACGGCGAGACGATTGCCGAATGGCGGAAGGCAGGTTACCAGGAGCAAGAGGGCTACGAGAACTTTGCAGCTCTCCTGGAGCAACCAAAGGAGGACGCTAGGGTAAGTTCTCCCTTGCTTGGCTCATATCCTTTTTTTTTTCCCGAACATCCAGCTAACGATGCCCTACCTAGGATCTCATCACCGACCGCTTCCCTCTTCCCCGCTTCATTGTCTGTGACCATGGCGGATCGCAGGCGCGTTTCCTGCTCTCCAAGCTCAACCCGTCGACCACACATACCTCGGGCGCCGGAGCGTACGGCGGTGTTGGGGCCCAAAGCGCGCAGACAATTTTCACAGACGATGTATCCCTCCAAACGTTTATGGAACACCTGATGAAGTTGGCGGTTAGCGGCACGAACTAGGCCATCTCGATCCGGATGCAGGCGCTGCGCGACAGCTTGGCAAGTACGAAGGGAGGGGATGAGTTGTTAGTTAGGGGGGCGTCGGAAGGGTGTGGCGACGGTGGCAGTGGCAGTGGGCATGTTTAGAGAAGAAGGCTTTGTGTGACTGTCTAGCGTCAATGTTATATGTCAACTGATATTACCCAAGGAACACACCGGATTTCCCTGGGATTTCATCGCGTTGCACTGTGAGCGGGTTTCCGTGTCGTTAATGGCAGGAGGTTCCAGTGCTGCCGGAGGTGTGGGGAGGGTAACGCTGTGGCTGGAACCGTCCCCCTCCAACCGAAGTGTGGCTTCCCGTCTCAATGCCCCGCTCATCGCAGAAAATCTAGCCACACACCCCAAAATCTTAGGGCAGGCAGGGAAAACCCACAACTGCCATTTTTTTGTGATTTCGACTGTCTTGATACTCGGCACGGCTGCACCCTTCTCACCAACACCACCCGAGTCCATTCTACTCACAACCAGCCGTCACCATGCGTAAGTCATTGCTCGCCGACTTCTTTTGCTGGAATTGTCAGGATCGCTAATTTGCGCATTCCGCAGCTCCCAAGGTCGACCCCAACGAGATCAAGGTCATGTAAGGACACGCTCCCCCCCCCCACTGCACCCGTCCCGATCGCCCGTTTTGCGAACGCGCCGCCCGAGTGAGAGACAGAAAGATGAAGGATCGGAAAACTAACGACGATTGCTCGCTCAAAGCCACCTCCGGGCGACCGGTGGTGAGGTTGGCGCTTCTTCGGCTCTTGCCCCCAAGATCGGTCCTCTCGGTCTCTCGCCGAAGAAGGTCGGTGAAGATATCGCGAAGGCGACTGGTGACTGGGTATGAACTCCTTCGATCTCTCGAGCTTGGAAAGGCACGGATTTCTGACGACGCGAAATTGTCCGCCACGATTTATAGAAGGGTCTCCGCGTGACCGTCAAGCTCACGATCCAAAACCGTCAAGCCGCCGTCTCGGTCGTCCCCACAGCGTCATCGCTCATCATCCGGGCGCTCAAGGAGCCCCCCCGCGACCGGAAGAAGGAGAAGAACATCAAGCACAACAAGTCGGTTTCCCTGGACGAGATCATCGATATTGCGAGGACGATGAAGTACAAGTCCTTCTCCAAGGAGCTCAAGGGGTGTGTCAAGGAGATTCTGGGCACCGCCTTCAGCGTCGGCTGCCAGGTGGACGGCAAGAGCCCGAGGGAGATTCAAGATGCGATCGACGAGGGCGAGATCGACAGTACGTTTTTCTCACAGCGGACGTGTCTTTGCTGGATTGCCCAGCTTTGGCTCGGGGGACGAGGAGCAAACGGTTTGCTGACCATCTCACAGTTCCTGAGGAGTAAACTCGTCATCAATGAAGGTCGGTTTGGGAATTCTTGGCATGTGATTAGGAGTTCAGGGCTTGCTTTACACCAGGCTTGCCAGACAACGGCAAATCAAATCAAAAGAACGATTTCATGGCCGAGTGTGGGCGCCTGCCTTTGCCAGAACTCGGGCTCCTTGCTTGGAAAAGAGGTTTGCTGCAGTGTCCCGTACGCGATTCTCCCACCCCTCTTCCCCCCCTCCCTGATAAACTCCACCCCGAGTTGTCCCTGCCCGTTCACTCCGGAAACGACCGCTCTCCCATGGTCCTTTCGGCTTTTTTGTGCGCAGGAAGATCAAGTCCGACGTCCTATTACTCACCATGGCTTTCGTGGGCACTTTGTGCTGTGGAAGTCGAGGTCCATATTTCAGGTCGACATTTTCTTCTCCCCCCCTACTCCGATGGTTGGCTGGCTGTTGTGTGACAGCCCATGCCATGGTTTCGGGCGGCGGGATCGACGAGTCAAGCCTTCCGAGCTACCCAACCCAACTAATCATGATGGCAAGGCGGTCCCGAGGCGACGCATGGTCTGAGATTGTGCGGATTGATCTGTGTTTCCGGGTGCTCCTACCGGCGATCTTGCCTTGGGCCAGCTTCACCGGATGGCTGGCTAATTGTTTTTGTCGTCTCTGATCTCACTGCTGATGCAGGCTGATGCAGCGTTGAGGATGTGTCTTCGGCTTTTTGATTGCGGTTCCTGCGATGCTCGAGAAGCAGGTATACCTGATCCTTCCGGGGACATCTGTACAGACCTTACCTACCTTACACCTACCATGGTTGTCTCTCTGCCGGGCATAGACACTCGTACTTGTATGACACTAGCAGCCATACGTATCGGGTCACAGTCTACGGCACAGAGCCCAAGGCGGGAGGAGGAAGGGGGAGGCCACGGTAAGGAGGAAATTGGAACCCACCGAACCGACATGCGCGCTCCTCCCGAGCTTCCCTATATTCTTCAGCCCTTTGAGGCTGGCGGCATTGTAACCGCATTGTATGACCCTCTCCCGCCCTCCCCTGTCCTGAGTCCGAAGCAGCAGCGGCTGGGCTGGCAGGCTGGTCGGCGCATGAACGGAACGGGTGATCATCACCTTGTACATAGGTACATACATTACCGCTGTAACTACCGCTTGGGCCGGGATCCTTGTGTGAGATTTACCTGCGCAAAGCAGAGTCAGACAGACGCCCAGTCGATCCGGTTTTTTTGGTTTTGGGATGGTTCTGCCTAGATGTGAGTGTGTTTCAACCATCCATGATGGGTTTGTTGGGATGGGATGGGATGGATGGGGCACACGACAAAAGCTCACGCACGCATTTTGCGTTGAATCACTCAGTACCCACACCTCACCTGCAACATGAAGCACAACGTGGAGCGGCGGTTAGCCAAGGGTTGTTGGTTTGTTTAGGGGTCTGAGAGATCGTCGTCCGTTGCGCTGGGGGGGGGGGATCTCGGCACACCACCAGGCATGTGCCCCAGGACGGCGCAGATCGCTGGTTTGCTGCTGACATGCTTGGATGGATTGCGTTTACGGATTATATCTTTTTTTATCCCATGCATCCCGTAATTTGTACTTTGTATCCCACATGAAGAGCGACGGAGGGAGAGAACGAAAGAAAAGACAAGCTATATTTAATAGAAGAGAGATTGTGGATAGTGAGTGACGGAGCAGGTTTGAAGTAGGTAGTTAATCTGTAGCGACACCTGATGCATGTGTTCTTTCTTTGGTCCAAGACACCCCTTCATCAATCACCCTTGGAGTTTTCTTGGCTGTCGCTTGGGCTGCGGCGGTTTTCGTCCCCACACCCCACCCTCTTTTCCCGTAGCAGCAGGGGGGTGTTTTTGGGATTCATTCAACGTTGAACGAGAGGGGAGGAGGGTACGACGTCGCCAACTCGTCGGCGTCCAGGTCAGCTTCAGAAGGAGGCGGTGAGGGTGTGGGATGGGAAGAAGAAGTGTCCTTTTGTCTTCTGTTCCCGTCTTTCGGATTTTATTATATTATAGATCAAATGCCATCAAAGCAACAGCGGCTCGGCAAGATGATGCAAGGGAGGGATTGATGAAATTGGGGAAGCGGGCGGGAAGGGAAGGCGACGCAAGCGCCCCCGCTGGGGGGAGAAGGGGATGGGACCACTTCTCTCATGCCGGCCAGCCGTTCAGTAGGTCGGTCGGCCTGCGGCCAAGGGAGCGAGCGGCGTGCCGGTTCTACCGGCCAGTCAGTCCAGTCACCCCCCGAAGAGGTGATTGCTCGCTTGTTGTTGATAAAAGAAAGGAAAATCATGCGTTGGCTGGGAGGTTGGCTGCATGGCCTGCTTGTCACGCTCCAGACGGGAAGTGTGCCTTGGATCTTGACAGGCTCGCCCGAGCAAGTGGCTTTCAGCCAGTGGGCGTGCTGATCGGGCACTTTCGCGGGGCGACTGGTCAGGTTTCCTGGTGTGTGGGCGTGTGAGTGCATGCATGTTTCTTTCTGGATCTACCCACCGAGCCACCTGCTAACTAGGTGCGGGAGGGTAAGCCGGGGGGGCGGCAGAGATGGAATCCTGTTGGTGATTCTGCTTCTGCAACACCAGGGCGATTCCCGACATGGGGCTGTTTGTGCTGTTTGTGGGCCAACGTGTCGATACCCAAGTATGGACAAATTCTGAGTAGTCGAATTGCATTTTCAGAGTACTGAATAGACGACATTCAAACGACTGGAGCATCAGATTCCCCTGGGCGCCCGTCGACATACGACAGGGCACGGATCTGTAGGTTGTGCTGCATGTCTGACTGCCTTGTCTGACTGCGACCCTTGCTGTTCCATTGGAGGGAGGACCCTCCTGGTCGGTGGCGGCGGCAGCCACACGCCGCGCGCAGAACGGCGACACACACACACACATCGCAAAACAAACCACCCCAACCCGGGATTAAAACCCCGTTTGGATGGTCTGCCTCGTCGAGTCGTACAGATCAACAACAGCTGGCATGGCAGAAGAGGAAGATGGAATCGCCATCCCGAGGCTGCGCTGGTTGCTGGGATGCTTCTCTTCCATCCTCTCCTATCACATTTCATTTGTAACGGTCGGCAGGGTTGAATCAGGTTTATAACATGGCCTGGTCCTACCGATATTAATGAAAGGAAGCACACTCCGGGACGCAACCCATGCTCGGGAGGGTGACATGGCGTTGCCCAACGCACTCTAACTGGAGATGGTTGACACCCTGAGCAACCCCCCAAGATTGGCGTTAGGCACAAGGCAAGCTGTGATTGTTCGGCCGGTAGCCAGGTGGTGCTGCATGGCGCTGCAGCATGGGCCCTAGCGCCCCCACGGGCCTGGGTACGGTGTGGATGCGTCCACGGGTCCCGTATAAAATGCACGCAGGCCCTGTACCTTCCCTGCACGGGCAGTTGGGGCCCGGGCACGCCCGCAGCCTGTTGTGCACCTGCCTGGCTATAGTTACCTGCCTTGGGACCAAAACGGGCGCTGTTTGAGACGAGACGGCCGCGTCTTCTTGCTTTCGCGCTTGATATGTTGCATATCAACGTCAGATCTGCAGAATCTGAAATCCGAAAGTAAGGAAGGGAACCTTGGAGACGGATTGGGGACATTTGCCATTGCGACTTTCCCGCTTCCATCCATCTCCAACCAACCTGAAAGGAAAGTCTGGCTGGATCGACACTCGACTTTCCCCGCCCTCTTGCAACCACCCCTCCATCCCGTCCGTCCTCCCTCTTCATCCGGTCCGAACGATTCATCTCCACATCCGACCCCCGCCAGGACCTCCCCGGCTCAGATCAGAACAAAGACGTTGAATTCGACGAAGAGGTGGAGCTGAGGTGGTGGTGTTGTTGTGGTTGCTGTTCGGAGGTTTCTCTTGCGCCCCTCGACCGATTGACACAACCGACCACGAATCACAAACTCGCGAACCGACACGCGTGTTGCTTGGTTAGGAGGAGCTCCGGGCGGCATTGACTGAGTCCCGCGCCCTGCTCAGTCTCTTGCCTGCGCCCAAATGGAGCGCTGGTTCCTCGGTGGCCGAGGTGCTCGATGATTCTTCGATACACGACCGAGACGCCCTCGACAACAACATTGTCATCAACAACAGCAGCGACAACCACAGCAACAACCACGAGATGCTCTGACCGGCACAGGGCAATGACAACCCCGGCCTAACCTTGCACCCAGGCGGCCACTGTACTTAACCGTCGCTCATTAGTCTGATTTTCGATTCGCCTTTCCCTCACTCGACCCTTTTTTTATCCCACCACCCGCTCGCCGACGACTTGATGAACATCCCACGATGTTGCCACTCGTACAGATGCACCAGATGGTGCAACCCCCGCTCGACTTTCTCGGGCCTCACCACGGGCACATGAAGCCGGACGATTCATACTCATTACACCACCATGGATCCCACCTCTCACAACCGTCTCAGTCACAGTCTCCCCACGGCACCGACCCAACACCGCGTGCCTTCGCCATCCGCGGCCCCCAGCGGATACCAGCACTACACCGCATCACAACCAGCTTCACGCGGTTGCACGCCCACGACCAAGCCGAAAACTCCCTTCGACGAAAAACTCCTAGTGGAACCATCGACAATGGGTACGACGGCTCATTAACTCATCTGGCCTCCGGTCCCCCGCCACTGAAGCACATGATTGTGCCTGCTTCGTCCAGAATATTCCCAACCGCTGTGGTCCAGAGGGCGCCCAACCAACCCGTCGGGGTAGGTATGCTGCAACGGCCCCCTGCGGGCCCCTGGGCGTACTCCGCGCCCCCTCCGACGGGCAAATACGATCTTGGGATGGAGACTATGAACAACTTACACAGGACACCGAGGGGGTGGGGGATCGGATCGCCAAATGCAGCAGCGTTGGATCCGGGTGCGGGAGACCAAGCGAACTTCATGCAGCCTGTGCCCCAGCACAACTATCATGGCATGCCCGGCTTGCAGCCTGTCCTCGGCCCAGGGTACCAGCAGCCGTTATCGCAAACAGTTTACAGCCCTGGCGGCTACCAGCAGCCTGCGGTGTGGAGGGATGGAAGTCTTGGCTATCAGACCATGATTCCACTCGCAAACAACTACACACCACAGAACTCAGTCGACGGCGCCTTCATGGCTCCCCAGTCCACAATACATCACGGGCTGATCAATGCGCCGGGACTGGGACAAGCCCACTACTTCGGTCTGCCGCTGCCCAGCCATCCTCTCGATGATGGCTTCTCCCGTTATGGCCACAACCACATGGCGCACCATGCTGCCCATCCTGGACAAAACGCCATGCCAATGACGCCGGGCGCCGGATATTTTGCCAAAGGCGTTGTTGCTGGTAGCGAAGTGGGCTCACCCACCCGGTTCAGGGAACGGGCGCTGCAAGGTGCTCACAAGGCGTACAATGACTTGTTGCTCTATCTCACCACCACCAAAAAGGGGCATCATAGACGCAGCGGCTCCAGCTCGAGGCCATCTCCCAAGATGATGGTATACCCCAAGCCTTCAACAACACCCGCTGGGGGCGGAAGCAGATCGAGGCCGTTGTCTGCCTTTGCCGACCCGACGGCAAGTCATGCGCAGCAGATGGTCCAAAAGGAAGTGGCCGCCCACGCGTTCGTGAACGGCCACCATCAACGATCCTATCACGAAATGGGTTCGCCCGTTCTCAACGCCAGGGCTTCGCTAGAAATGTTGTCTACCCTCTGTGAACAAAGTGGCTGGAAATGGGTCGAGGGGATGTTATTAGGCGGATGCCTCTATTATGGTCTGGAACGCTACGAGGAAGCGCTGGAGTGGTTCAAGCGGATCGTGAGCCTAGACCCAAGGTAAGAAACTACTTACTGCCCCTGGTTCGTGTGATGATGCAGGATACTGACAGCTTGCCAGCCACGTGGAAGCAATCTCTAACATAGCAGCCACCCTGTACTGCTTGAACCGGCATGAGGAGGCAGAGCAACTTTGGGTGAAAGCGATCAAGTTGCGACCAAGCTACCTAGAAGCGGTCGAGCATCTTGTTAGCCTCTTGTGTTCATTACACAGGAACGCGACGGCCGTGAACGCCATTGAGTTTATCCAGCGCGCTTTGAGAGTCTCGGGATCCGATTTGCAACGGGACCAAGCCAGCGAAACTGCCAGCGAGGTAGATATCGCTTCGCCGCCCTTGACGTTTGCCGAGTCAACCCCGGACCGCTATGTGTTGGACGCCGAGAACGCCGACAGCCCGGAGCAGCGCTTTACTTCCCCGGCAGAGGACAGCAAAGCACCCGGTTTTGGTTCCAGCGGCTACCGCATCCCAGGGAGCGAGAATGGCCGCATGGTTCTGCTTATTCACGCCAAGGGGAACATGCTGTACTCGCTGAAGGACATCGACCGCGCATCCGAGGCATTCGAAGAGGTGGTCATCATCAGTGCTGGAAAGCAAGTCCAGGGGGTCAAGTCGCTCATCCGGAGGATACAGACAGTCTTGGCGCCCCGGGACCCTCGATCAGGACAACGTCTGGGCTCCGTTCACGAGAACCTGTCCGCGCCCTTACTCCTACCTCCAGATAAAGCGAAACTCACGGCCCAATACGTCTTTGCTCCCACCGGCGGCCACCTGCCAGGGCTCCAGCACATGCCCGAAGGGGCTCACAAAAAGTCCGTGGTGGCAACGACGAGCAACTCGCTACTATCTCTAGCTAAGATCTATCAGGACGCCATGTCAAATGGCGGCCCGACCTCAGGCCTCATCCGTCAACCCGCAGGCGTCGGGGACATCCTGTCCCTGTACTACCTGTCTCTGTCGCTGCAGGAGAGTCCCTCAACTGCCAACAACGTAGGCATTCTCCTCGCGGGTGTCCAGCAAACCGCACCAACGCAATACATATCCGTCGCCGACATGGGGCTTGCCGCAAGCGTTCCTGGGATAATCCCTGGCAGTGGCCTGTCGCTCGCACTTGCCTACTACCAGTACGGACTTACATTAGACCCGAAGCATGTGCACCTTCACACGAATCTGGGTAGCCTGCTCAAGGACATTGGTCAGCTAGACATGGCCATTTCCATGTACGAGCAAGCTGTGGCGTGTGATGGGTCCTTCGACATCGCCCTGACAAACCTCGCGAATGCGGTCAAGGACAGGGGTCGGATCAGCGACGCCATCAAGTATTACCAACGGGCCGTGGCTGCGAACCCAGACTTTGCCGAGGCTGTCTGTGGTCTCTTGACTGCTCTCAACTCGGTCTGCGACTGGAGGGGCCGCGGTGGCGTTCTGCTTGCCGGCGGTCGCTATGACCGGTGGCATGTGGACGAGAAGGGCATGCTCCAGGACGTCAAAAGCCTGGGCCAGGGCGGCGGCTTGGTGAAGCGCGTTGTCAAAATTGTCGGGCGCCAGCTCAAAGAGTCGTCGTCCTGGGGCTGCGGAGTTCTCCAGGAGCAATCGATTCTACAACTGGCGGCACAGCTCAGAGATGCGGGGGCCAGTGTCACAGACACTCTCGTCGACCTGGAGGCCGAACTTCGAAAGTGGTCTGGAAGGCCAAACGAGGGGTACCGGATCCTGCGCCTTGTTGAGCGCTCAGCAATCGCCGCCATGCGCTGCTGGTACCGGGATAAGCACATCAAGGGCACCCTATCGCCCGCCGGGTACCGCCGGCCAAAGCCTCCTGCGAGTCTTTCGATGCCGTCAGCACCCACGGTCCTGCCCTTCCACACCTTCACTTGCCCCTTACCAGCCAAGGACGTCCGAACGATTTCGCAGAGGAACGCCATGAGAATATCATTTTCGACCCTTCGGGCACCCTGGATTCCAGCCATGGTGTACGAACCTCCTAATCCGCCAAGCCCGCATCTGAATGTGGGATATGTCTCGTCCGATTTCAATAACCACCCCCTCGCCCACCTGTGAGTACTGACCAGTGTGTCCATGTATGAGAAAGTGAAGTGTGTGTCTAACCTCCTGGTAGGATGCAATCCGTATTTGGCATGCACAATCCGAACCGCGTCAAGGCCTTTTGTTATGCCACGACTGCAAGCGACAGATCTATCCACCGCCAGCAGATTGAGCGCGAGGCACCAGTCTTCCGTGATGTCAGCACCTGGTCCCCGGACAAGCTGGTTGAACAGATCGTTCAAGACAACATCCACATCTTGGTTAATCTCAACGGCTACACCCGCGGAGCCCGCAACGAGATCTTTGCCGCTCGCCCTGCGCCGATCCAGATGTCCTTTATGGGTTTCGCTGGCACATTGGGCGCCGAATGGTGCGATTACCTGCTGGCGGACACAACTGCCATTCCCCCGTCGACGCTTCGCCCGCATCGGAGCAACCTGTCTTTGGGGGACGTCTTCCGGGACGAGGCCGATGCCGAGGCCGAGGACTGGATTTACTCGGAGAACATTATCTTTTGTCGTGACACCTTCTTTTGCTGCGACCACGCACAATCTGCTGAGGGCTTCAACGAGCGGGGCATTACGTGGGAGGAGGACCAGCGGAGGCGGTGGAAGATGCGCAAGGAGCTGTTCCCGAGCCTGCCGGATGATGCCATCCTGCTCGGGAACTTCAACCAGCTCTACAAGGTATGTCCATGACCCCCCCCATAACTACATCCATCACCCCCCCCCCACTAACACTCTCCAGATCGACCCAACAACCTTCCGTTCGTGGCTGCGTATCCTCGCCGCTGCACCCAAGGCCTACCTCTGGCTACTCCGCTTCCCCGAGCTCGGCGAGAACCACCTCCGCCGCACGGCGCGTGACTGGAGCGGCGAGGGCGTCGCCAGCCGCATCATCTTCACCGACGTGGCGCCCAAACTGCAGCACATCTCGCGCGCCCGCGTGTGCGACCTGTTCCTCGACACCCCCGAGTGCAACGCCCACACGACGGCGGCCGATATCCTCTGGTCCAACACGCCGCTCCTGACGCTGCCGCGCTACGAGTACAAAATGTGCTCGCGCATGGCGGCGTCGATCCTCAAGGGGGCGCTGCCCAAGGGCGAGGCAGGCGAGCGCGCGGCGAGCGAGTTGATTGCCCGGGACGAGGCCGAGTATGAGGAGTTTGCCGTGGCGTTGGCGAATGGGCTGGCTTATCTGCCTAGGGGACCCGAATATAGAGAGGGCGTCGGCAGGCTGGCCGAGTTGAGGAGGTTGTTGTTTGAGAGCAAGTGGACTTGTGCGTTATTTGATACGCGCCGGTGGGTCAGGGACTTGGAGGAGGCGTATGGTATTGCTTGGGACCGATGGGTTAGTGGGAGGGGAGGGGATATATACCTTTGAACGGGAGGGAGGGGGCTTTGAGCTTGTTGGGCTTTTGATGATGGCTACCTAACCTACCTACCTACCTATGGGATGGGATATGGGGAAACAGGGGGGTGGGTTGATGGGAGCTTATGTTGGGGATGGCGGATTGACATGGGCTGGCGTGCTCAGATGGGCTGGGGGTTACTTACTTTAGACCTGCTTTTGTGGTTTGCGATGGGTTTCAAAGGTTGCTTCATGTCCTGTTATGCCACGGACCTCCTTCCTTCTCCTTTTGAGAGGAAGGGTTCCCTTTTTTGCCAAGGGTCTGATCGAGCGCGAGCTACGATGTGGACATTTTACATTACCCCTCTCCCTCCCCTTTCAACTGCAACTCCCTCTTACTTTTGTTAACCCCGATTTTGTTGTTGTGTGTTTTGGGCTGTTTTAGCGGGTGTTGATGAAGACATGAATAGGTTTTCCCTCAGGGGAGGAGTCTAGTGTGCAATGGCACATTGGGGTGTTGGTTTTGGTTTCTTTGTATTGAGCGAGCGATATACATGGCATGGCATGGATGGATGGATGGGCAAGTGTGTTTGTTTCCCCCTTGACCGCCCCCTTTTTTCTTTGGGGTAAAGGGGGTAGATATGGCCTTGTAGGACTGACTGGGTTGGAGGGTGTGGATGGGATGGGATGGGATTGAGATACCGATTTGGCTTTTTATTGATGGGCATGTCTGTCCTGTGTCTTGTCTCCCACTCTGCTTTTCCATCTCTGCTTTGAAATGGATACCATGTGATAGCGGGCTAGTCGGTCGATGAGTTTGTCGTTCGTTTGCTGCGTGTGGTCTGTCTGGACTCCTTGCTGTGAGCTGTGATGGATGAATTGCGGTTCGTGGTGGTCTGCTTCGCTCCGGGGAGCTGGGTAAGGGGTTTTGACCCTGGGTATCGTGGGGCTTCCATTAGACCTGTGTGCTGTTTGGGAGGAAGGGTTAGCGGGTTTTGCTCTGGTGATCGTAGCATGGTGGATGTGTAGGAGTAGGTGTTGTAAGAAGCTGGGGAGGGGGATGACAGGGTGGTGGTGAATGGATGGACGACTTCTTCTTGGTGGGATTGGGTCTTGGGGATATCACATCGAAGAGAAATAGAAGGTATACATACCACTGTCATGGATGATACTCTGTTTGTCAAAAGCGAATGAGTTTTTGATGTGACTCTTTGCGCTGTCTGTTCAATGGATGTTTGTCGAGATTTGCCAGAAATTGGACCCGGTCGCGTGAGGAATGAAGTCTTTCCTGTCTAGATACCAGTAGTTTCTTTGACTCGAGACAAGAGAGATAGTGTTGTGGGCTGTTTTGAATGGGCTTATCTGTATGTGCTATCTCCTGGCTCTGTGATGTACTGTCCAAGCAGCCAGCGGAGGGGTGTTGTTCAAGGGGGGCTGGGTAAGGCCGTTGGCCGCCCTCTCAAGCTTACACGTCGAGCAAGTTGCGTACTCCTTCTGTCAAGGACCCTGAAAACGCAGTAAATGATTAGATCACGTTACAAGATATAGCCTCCGCTTCTGATACCTGCTCGAGGCTGGAGCAAGGGTAGAGGTTCCAAAACTTGGAGTCACCCTACAAGGGGAACATCACCCATGGTCTTCAGGGGCGCTCCCCCTCGGCTTTTCTCCAGCGAGTAATACGAGGCAAATAGACAGCAGTGTCTGTCTTTAGACCTCCTAAGTGGCAAACCAAGGATGGCGGGCTCCTGCCTCGAACAATCAGGAAAAAGGGGCACCCTCAAGGCAGTCAGGAAACGGGAGCATCTACCAGACAACCGGCTCAGGAGCAGTGACAAAAAGTGTGGATGACGATCCACCTGGTCTCTGATTGCCGTAACCTCCCAGCGCAATGTCGAGAAACACACAACAGCATCCGCTGTGAACCCAGCCCCGTTCTTTCTCATGCCACATCATCAGGAGAAGATCTCCGCCGGCTCACGAGTGACCGGCTTGCCTCTGCCCCATTCTACAGAGCACGCAACTCGATATCACCCACTCACCTCCCACTCCATCTTCATGGTACCCTTCCCGTCTCCGTTCAGCTGCGAAGTGGTCAAGGTGCAATTTCCCTGCCCACCCAACCACAGCCTGCCGATCCAGTTCCGGGGAAATGCATCACGGAACCCGGGGTGGTATCACCAATGATGAAAAGTTTGATACATAATTCGTCAGCTACTACCAGACGAAGGCAGGCCGGAACCGGAGACAGGTGAGCAGGTTTCCGGGCCCCGAGGTCCCCGACTCTCACCCCCAAACGGCGATGGGTAGGTACTCAACTTTTTCTTCAGGCTAGTAATGTAAAGATAAGAAGGTATTTAGAAACAAATGCAATTCGAACCCGAACAAGCCCTCGCGCTTCTCCGCCAGCCTTACAAGGCAAACGAGGGAGGTTCGGGGAGATCTCCAAGTATGGGCACGTCGGCCACTCAGGCGAGTGGCAACCACGTTTTCTTATCCTCTCCGTAACGGATATACCGCCTGTTCTTGCGTCTATATTGGACAGCCTCACATGTCACCGCCCCAAACAGATCAGAAAGCGAGTGTGTGTCTAGGTAGGTACAGAATATTCCGTATCGTACAACCCATCCACCAAACAGGGCCATCATCCATGACCAGACAAACAAGAGAGCAATAAGCAAAGAACTGCATGGCAGAGCAGCGCAAAACCCAAGACATCCAACACCCTCGCGAGCCGCTGGTGTGGGTATGGTATGCCTCCTGGTTGGCCAGCCGGCCAGCAAAGCCAAGGTATCAGTCGAGAGCCAACCTGGCTGCCAGCTCAGGTCGGCTAGGGAGAGGAGGAAGAGGGGGGTGTGTATAACTGAGACAATATCTGTACTACTTGTATTTCATTCGTAACGGTATTCGACAACATCGTCGCCGGCCTAGATCGGTTTCGTTGAGTGGAGAGAGAAGGGGGGGGGAGGGTGAGACATCGCCGGGCTTGCCGTTACTCCCGCTCTCTGGCGGTAACAGTTACCGCTATGGCGTCTGCTTCGATCAAGCCGCGTGTGGTGGCCATCACCGGCTCGCGTCTCCCATCCAGCCCATGCCCAGGTGCCCCCTCCTGCTGGCCCACCGGTAGTATGTAACGTTCGTGCCGGTCAGACCCAAGAAGAGACACTTCGACTGCGTGGAAAAGCAAGTGGAGTGCCAGCAAACGAGCAATGGCCATGTGGCCATCGACTTTGCAGTTTCAACATGGACATGGCATGGAGATGGGACATGGACATGGGTGAACGAGGATGCATTCGAGAAACGTTTGTTGTCCATGGGCATGGACGATGGGCGTGGACTCTTCGCAGGCCTACCGTCTTTCTACAGCCCCAGTCTCACCCACCTGACTGTGTGAGTTTTGCCTCCTCGGCTTACTCACACACATTCAGCTCACGCATTCACATTCAGCTAACGCAACAAACAACGAGGAGGGGGGCAAAATCACACCCTTCTCAGCTCTCCACAACCAGCCTCAGCTCCAGCGAGACACAAACAGACAGACTGGAGAGCAAGAGAGAGCGAGCCTGACCCATGGATGATGGTGATACAAGTCAACCAACCGAGAGGGAGAAAAAGAGCCCCAGAGAGGAGATCACCGCATCATTGACCGTTTCTCACATATCCCCCTCTTTCCCAGTTCCCACCCTCCTTATCATCAATCCCACAAGACAACCCCCCCTCTCTCACACCCGCTCCAATCCAACCCAACCTCTCACAGCAAGGTAGCAGAGAGATGCATCTGAGATACCCCGTGTCTCACCCAACCTCCCTCCCCACCACCGCCAGCCAGCCAGTCAGTCAGTCAGCCAGGAAGCAAGCAAGCGCAAAAAGAATGGCGCCATCCATCCTAGCAAAAAAAGGACGGGCAGACGGCACGATACCGTGGCTCGCTCTCTCCTCTTCTCACTTAAAGCCCGAGGCGTGGTTATCGCGGACCACTTGGCGGGCGGGAATCAGAGACATGCAGCAAGTGGGAAACAAGGGGGGTGACAACAGGCTTGAACACCAAATTAAAAAACCTTTGCCCTCAGCAGTGTCAGTGAGTGAGCGGGCAAAGCAAGCAGAAAAGGGCCCGGCCGGTCAAGCAAAACAGTTCTGTCGATCACCGGCAAACCCCGGCGCTTGCTCGCCCGTGCGCCGTTCTCATGTAATAAAAAGATGGCACGCTTTGGTCCGGAAGAGTTAACTTAGCTCCTTGCTGTGTGGTCAGTCTTGTCCACGGCCCAGAAAAAAGAAGCAGGCAGGGGGTCCTGACCGGCTGTCTGCCTGTCTGTCTGTCCTGTTTAGGGAAACGGTAAAATCACGAAATTTCCGAAAGGCTGACCGACGAACTTGTTGGCCGCCGCTCCTTCTCTCAGTCTGGCCGGGTCAGGGAAGAGAGGAGGGGGGCAGGCCGTTCTGTGGGCCGGTGTCCGTGTCCGGTCAAACCGCATGAGCCACGTCAGAGTTCAGCAGGGTCGGTTCTCTTTAAGACGCTGATACAATACAATACCATAGCTGATCGGGATCAGGATCAGGATCAGGCCGAGGACTGGGCCGGCAGTTGTTGAGGCTGCTGTCTTGGGCTCGGTTGGTGTTATGTATGGACCATCACAATCTGAAGGGCCAGGGCAGCGGCCGTCTTCTCAGCTGCCCCGGGTCGAGGAGCACTTTCCTCAATGGGTGAGCGATGGGTTGACAATGAACCAAATCAACCTGCTTTCCTGCCACACGCCCGAGCTGTCCTCATCCCCGTCTCGGTGGACAAGTCTCCATGTCACCATCCACTGACCGTTGAGCACAAGCTGCTCTGATGTCTCGGAGCTGGGTGGGCCGCGGGGCGTGCACACTTGGAAGAGACCTTTCCTCTGCCAATGGGGGGGAGATAGTGGCAGCCTTGTTTTCACACACTCAACGGCCACGATCTCGGGGCGTTTCCACATCATAGCGCAGAGATCGGCGTGAGGTACCCTTGATGCTTTACTAGCCTCCTAGCCTGGGGCGTGTCCGGAGTTACACCATGTTGGGAAACAAAAGGTGAATGGTGTTGTTGAGAGGCCGGGGCAAGTGGTCCCCGTTGTTGTTAGAGTAACTATCATTTGCCGGCCTGTCCGTCCTTCTTCGGGATGCGGGCTCGACGGGGGACTTTTCGTTGCAGCCCGCATGCCGTCCAGGCGGCTCCGGGCTTCGATGGGTTTGAGCTGGACAGGGGTCAGACGTTGGGTCGGGGGTCCAATCAAGTGGTCGGAACAAGCTGAAGGACTGACATGGCGGTGTTGGCGGTGTTGGCGGCTGCATCGGCCAATTTGTGGCTTCCTCGAGTGGAGAAGAGAAGGCGATCGCACATACATAACTACTTTGTATGACGAAATGTGTGTTTCTTTGCGACGTTGGAAACCGTTGCTCCACAGAACATGATACAGAATACATAGGTACGGATGATGCAAGTGCTCTCTCTCCCTTCACAGTCGAGATCATACATGTAGATGAAATCTATTTTGAGCCGTCATCTATATGACATGCGTTATTACATGGTATCGCTGAGGGAGGGATTTGAACTTTACATGTTGAGTGCAGATCCGTTCCCATGCACGTGGAAAGGGGGCGGGGGTCGCGTCCTCTGGGCGGGCGCCCAGTCTCGCCGAGGACAAGAGGCAGCGGAGAAAGGGGAAACGACAGCGATCTCCCCAGCCCAGGGTGTCGTCCTCCGGGCTCTTCAGGGCCCGACCAGGGGCCAAGAGGGCGCTCTTTCAGCGCCGAGGAGCAGCTGGAGCGCTACGCTTACAGCGTCCAGGGGCACCCAAACCCACTGTTCGAGAGAAAAGTTAGTGAAAGGGAGGGACGGGTTCCTGTTTGGGGTGCCAAGGCGTCGAGGGCGCAGCTGAATGCTCGCTAGATTTGTCCAGGAACGGCTAACGGCGTAGATACGTACCTGCAGGGGGCCCCCGGCCAGCGGACAGGGAGCGCCACTGAAGATCTGCTCCGCTTGATTGGATGCCCCCCGTCCCAGCGCTGTGTGACAAACGGTTTTTGCGTCAACGCTAACGGGCGGATCCCTCCCCTTCCCGGTCCCAGGTCGCCGAGTCGGGCTTTAACCATGTGCGGCGACCAAGGGGTGGTGCCCGAGCCGCTGGCACCCTGATACGGGGCTTACCCCTTTCGGCTGTCAACGACAGACGCCGAACGCCCGCCCCGAACGGAAGCCCACACAGCAGCGCCCGGTCTCCTGATGAAGGCCGGCGAACTCCAGCCTGTGGTCAACGGTTTTTCGAGAGGCGGCAATGGCAAACCAACTAATAAGAGCGTGACGAATGGTTGATGAATGCCCATTGTTTCGTTTTCACGATCACTAGTTGGGCGGTCCCGCGCCGTTGTAGCATCTCCCGGGCCAAGAGCCGCCCGGCCAGTAGGGTGTGAACCCCGCGGGGCACACGGGAGAACGACGTGTGGGCCGACGATTCGTTGGTGTTGTCCTGGACATTGTACGATGTACTGATGAATATCGGTGCGAGGCACTCGTCACTGGGACACGGCTCGTCAATAATGGGGGGGGGCAGCGCGACGGCGACGACGGCGTGGTTGGCGGGGCGAACGGGACGATCATGCAGGCCAGCTGCATGAGCAGAGCGGCGAACGCGCGCAAGCCGTCCGCGGACCAAAAAGTGTGAATTGTTGCTGCTGCTCTCCAGATGATCCTCCGATCTGGCCGCCCGGGGGGCAATGATGTGACAAAACAACGAGGGGTTGCAAACAAGGACCGGGAGACGACTGAGACAAGGCTTGGCACTTGGCACTTGGCACTTGGCGGCATGGCATGGGGGTTGAGGTTAGTGTAGAGCAAGGCAGACTGGACAACCAGGTGACCAGTTGGGAGATTTGTTGTTGCGCTGATGGGGAAGAGCGAAATTGCGGAGAAAAACATGCAGTGGCACGAGTGGGTTTGAGCGCCCTGATTATGCCAGCAAAAGGAAGCTGCCATCGATGTGGTGTTCAGGCAGTGGAGTCATGACGGTGATGTCCACCTTCCACCTTCCACCCCACCACTAACGAGGAAGGAGGAGGGGGGACTGAGGGAAGCAAGCTCTCGAACTGAGACATGAGGATGCGGCAGGCTCACCTGCGGCGACTAGAGACGCACGAGGGAGCCTGGAAGAGCTCTCCACCGAGACAAACCGTTCGGTCCAGAAAGAGAAAGTACCCCTCTCCGCGCCCACGACCGAGACCTCGTTGAGTCGTTAGTGTCGAATAGTATCGCCCAATTCAGTGACCGTTGCACCCACGCTCGCCACGCATGGGCCTGGGCTGGGACTAACCAAGATGGAGTTTCCACAGAGGACATGGGCAGTAATCAAGCTGGTCCTTGCCTCGTCTCCAATCACTTCCGTGGTGTGCTCTCCTGGCTTGACCGTGGCCGAGTTGCCCACTGCAAGTCATTCAATACCGCGAAAAGCGAAGCTCACGACCTTGGACCTTCCCCAGAGGCCAGACACGCTCAGATTGACTACGGTTGCATCGAGGCTCGCGATGTGCTCGCGATGTGGTTTCCCGTCTGGGTTGGGGGCCCAGGCCGGGCCCAGGCGGCGGCATACACGCACACACACACACACACACACACACACACACACACACACAAATATTCAGCACAAAATCCTCTCGTTCTCCGTCCGATGGTTTGATGTAACCTTTGGATGACGGTCGACACCAATGCCACGAGCCTTGGGGCCCGCTCCCGATTTCTTTCGGGAACTGGGGAGAGGGAAGGGGGCGATCCTCCTGCACGGTGTGCACCAGGGCCGCCCGTCTGCATGGGACTTGCGGCAACGCCGTTTTGGGGTAAGCTAATAAAAGCGCCGTTGCGAGTCGTTGAACGCACCCCGGAACGTGTGCGTTTTAGCCGGCCGGGAACCCAAGTGGATGGGTCGTCGCTGGAAAGCCACCCGCAAGGATCAGCGTGGACCGGCTCGCTGGGTCTCTGGGATCAGTGGGATGTGATGGAAAAGGAGCACTGTGTACAGATTACAGAATCGGCTGAAGATCCCCACCCCCAGATCTCAAGATGCGATCGGTTTGACGATTTCGCTGACTTTGAGGAATAGGCCAGGAGGAAGCCCACCCACCCACCGCCTGTGGACGTGCTCATGAACCCAAGCAGCCCCGTTTACCGCCGGGTTTTGTCGGATCACCGAGCCCAGTCTTTGAAGAGGTCCTTCGGTTGGGGTGTAAGATGAAGGGATGCGCGCTGCAGCCGAGCCGTGCAACTCGACCAGAAGCTGAAAAGCATATCGAACAGACGACCCGACGCGAGACAAGATTGCGGCGGGGGAGTGGCCGGTTGGCTGGGCGGACCCAGAGGTGAGGGATGCGACCCGACAGCACGTTTCGCTTGTCGTTGCCGTCTCGGGGCGCTCAAGGGCTGCGCTCCTGAGGGTCGGCCCTGGCTATAATATACCCTCTTATAACATGGATGATGAGATCAGCTCGTCGAGGGCGGTGCCAGGGCCATTGCCCTGAAAGTGCCGTACAGTAGCGAGGGCGCTCTGCATGCCGTTTTCCATGCGCCATTCTTGCGCGCGTCGAACGACTGTGTCCGAATTTACGCAGGGTGTCATCGGTACTGCCATTTTCGCTGCAAGTGCCGAACAAACATGGCGGCGCCATTTATTACTGCGCACCACCACCGATGGAGGGTTTGGTATGTATCAGTTACCCGGGCCTGCGAACTGGTAGTAGCCGTGCCATATGTACAGATCACCGGCACCATGGCTCTCGGAGGGGTGCAGGCTGTCGCATGTCCATGTTGCTCTCCAGCTGCGGGACGAGACAGCCATACATACACACACAGTACCCCAACTACATGGTGTTGGATACAAAGAATGAAATGGTGCGCGCGAGTGGTCTTCATAAAGGCGCTCAGCAACAGCCAACGACGCCGAAACGTCCAACAAGCCTCCGCGGGGAAGGGTGTTGTATGGGGGGATGTCGTGTGACGTTGATGTGGTTTACCAGCTTGGTCTCGAGTCTCGACCCAGCAGCGCAAAGAAAAACCCGATTCGACGGAGCCGACCAAGGGGGCATGGTTTCCTCACAGGTATGTATGTGTGTATGTATGTACAGTAACTGCGTGAAATACAACCGGTAAATCTAGGTAATACGGGTGTGTAAGAGGTAACCATCAGCCCAAGGGTCGCAGTCTGCTTGGCGACGCTGGCGTGGGACCCCTGGCGGCTTCAAGCCGGGCCATCCCAGGCGACAGAATAACAGGGCCCGTGTTAACGTAACGCCCTAGCCACTTGTTGCCCACCCCCTCTCGGGCGCCCACCCTGGCAGCCGATCCCGTTGTCTGAACCACGAGCGGCTGCACTTAGTGATCGCTCTCGACTCCCCACGCAGCACAGGCGATCGGGTGTATATGACCCCCCGGCCCCCCTTCACCCCCCTCCCGCTTTGTTGGTCAACCGTACACTTACTTCACTTGTTGTTCATCCCATACACTGTTTGAACCTCTACATCAGCATCAGCATCTTCACACCACTGTACACCTAAACCATCAAACACCAAAACTCGCCTCTGGTCAGCCTCGTGGACTCAACTCTTCCGACCTGGTCCTAAACAGTAAACACGACTTGCACGCTTGGGTCTTTTCGACCCGCCGACACCTTATTCAACAAAACCCCAACAAACAGCACCAATGTTGTCAGAACAGGCACTCAACAAGCGGAACTGGGAGGGGAAGGAGGACGTCCTCCTGCTGGAACTGCACGCCGCTTACGGGCCGAACTGGACTCGCATCGCCGGGGGGATGGGCATCAGGTCGGCCAAGCAGTGCCGGGAGCGGTACACACAGCACCTCAAGCCCGGGCTCAACCGGTCTCCCATCTCGGACGACGAGGGCCGGCAGATCATGAGGATGGTCAGCGAGAGCGGGCAGAGGTGGGCCCAGATCGCCAGGAGCCTGGGCACCAGCCGCAGCGACAACCAGATCAAGAACTGGTGGAACGGCGCCAAGCGCAAGGAGACGTCCAAGAGACAAGAGGCGGGCAGCGAGCACCAAGACCTCTCGCCATCACCGGGATTCGCTGCCCTCCCCGAGCGCCGCGGCATTCTCCCTCCGGTGGCCCTCGACCTTCCCTTCCGGCAGCAGCAGGACGCGGCGACGGCGGCGTTTGAGGCGGCGCGCTCGCGGTCTTCGTACTCGGAGCGGCCGCCCTCGCTCGTGTCCGACAGCGGGTCATCATCCTCCTGGAGCATGTCGCAGCCCGCATCGGCCTCGTGCTCGCCCACGACCTTCTCCCTGCCGCCACTGCACTTCGCCGCCGCCTCCCCGCCCACCCCGCCCACGACCAGCTGCCTTCCCGCGCCCGCCATCCTCCACCACCACGGCTTCATGCCCGGGCCCGGCCCCATCCGCCGCTCCTCCGAGATCCTGCAGCCGGGCAGCTACTCCCCGCGGGATCGCTACGTCAGCACGGCGCCGTCCACACCCATCGGCCGGCCCTCGTCTCGCTGGGAGCCGTACCCGACCAAGGGAGGGCGGCGGCCAAGCACAGGGTACTACTACCAGGACAGCAGCGACGGAGAGAGCCAAAGGAGAGGCAAGGGCTCCCTTTCTTTCCTGCTCAACTAAAAAAGGGGGGGTGAAGCCTCCTCTTTTTCTCTCTCTGGTATAGCTTACCTGGTTTGGTTGGCATTGGCGTTTGGGCACTCCATCATCATCATCATCAATTGAGTTGGGACTCGAGGCATGGGCGTTTTTATTTTATTTTGGGCAGGGGTCGGGTCGGTTTACTACTCAGCTTAGGATACCCCATTTTCTATTTCTTTTTTTTTTTTTTCCTTTTACCCGCCCGCTCGTTGGTATATCCTCTTCCTTTACTCGTCATATATCATGGATATCCGTTTTCTTTGTCATTGTATCATTGGGTTTGTGGACGGACTGGCGGCAACCTACGGGGTCAAAAAGGGAAGGGAATCTGAATTGTAACATAGTACTTGGTATTCGGTACCTACTCGTCGAATACTTAATAGCGGAACACACACCGCGCATTCTCTGATGAGAAACAACACAAAATATCCACATTGCAGACAGTGAATTGATGCGATGCATGGGTCGAATGCTAAGAATAACAGGGGTTCTGCGACTCTGTTCACTTTGTCCGGATCCCCGACGACGGCGACGTTACCTTGTGCTGAGCTTCGGAGATGATGATGACACGGATTTCGGCCGGTCTTGTTGCTCGACGCAAATCTCAATGCGACTGCTTCAAGTTGAAACCCCGCTGGTCAGTGAGGTTGCAGCCGAAGGAGCGGCTCATGACATGGTGGAGCACAATCCAGGGCTTCAACCGCGGGGGCCGAACTCTTTCGGAGCCCCATCTAGTTAAGTGATCTGGCGGTGGCAATCCAATCTTCCTTTTTACAAATTACGAATACCATGTTGAAATCCGGCTCTCGCATCACTCACCAGTCGATCCCCACCATCCGTCGTAACCGTGGACGTTGGTTACGGGACCAGAGTCACACGAGCGGCAGGGCCTGGCAAAAAAAGCATAAACCAAATGCTTTGCAGAAGCAATCCTTGACCGCTGCTGCTGGTGATCCTCTCCGTTACACGCCGTGATATTCCCGTCACACCACGTCAGAGCCGAACTGTCGGATCAGGGCTGCGTTCAAGTTCCGTTTCGGCGGCGCCCCCAGCGAGTACTGAATACCTTACGGAAGACTCGATGTGCAGCAAAACCTGGAATGTGTGACGGCCGGTACGTACCACAATTCGGGGAACCTCCTCTCATCAGTTCCCCCCTCGGCGAGTTGATAGGTGGCGGGCCGGGATCTTCTGCTTTTGCAGGACCTCGACGCCTTGACGCCAGGGCAGAACCGTGGCTTGGTGGGGTCAAACGAACGGGGGGCCGTTGAGACGATCCATAGCCCCATTCCCAGTGCCGGGGTACCGCTGTCTCAGGGCTGCGGATCGTGGGCGGAACCGGCCAGTTCCAGCCATTCACGTCCCGCGATGCACTGATGAGATGCGGGTGGTTTCGTTTCCTGGGACTGCCTTTCAGCTCGCCCCAGCTCCCTGGGATGGAGGGGCGGGAGTTGGGTCGCCGCAGTATCCGCCCGCAGTTTGCAACCTTGGAACGATGCCCACCAGGGCGCACCGCGGAAGCAAAGCGGGGTGCCATTGACTTTACCAATGCAACGTCGGGAACCGTCAGGTCGGCGACCTCGCGATGCACGGGCTCGAACCCTTTGACCTTGATGCCGTCTGCGCAACCCAACCTGCGGTCTCACAACTCTCACACAGCTGTTGTGATGGCGCTTGGCGTTTCCCGGTAGAGGGCAGAACCGACATGTTTTGTGGGGACCGTCGATGAGCTGCCGCCGCCCGGAGAACCGTCCGCCGATGAGCACTGGAGCCCGCCCTCCACATGAGCCGCGAAAATCCCCTTGTTGGCGCACAGGCCGTCATTTTGTTTCTCCAGTCCCGACCAAAGTTATTTCATACCACCCGTTCCGACTTCATTGTTTTGGATGCTTGGCTCCGTGCGACCATTCAACGCTTCCCGATGAGAAGAGATCTGAAACATTGTTTTGACCTTCCCAAGTCCTCGGCACTCAGATCTGCCTGATGCGGTAGTTACAGGTCGTGGTTCCTCAGCGCCCCAACATATTTTCTGCAAACCCCCGCATCGTTGCATTGAATTGGAAAAAAAAAAGCAAAACCAAGCACGCCCAAAGAACCAGCGGGAGAGCGATTCCCGCGGTGAAACAAAAGAAAACCTCATCGCAGAGAAGAGCGGAGAGGCATGACGGCATGGGCGGCGATCGGGGGACCAAAAGTTCAGCACCAATCTGTCCTTGAAGAAAGATCGGCGCGAGGGATTCCACACTCGCGGACCCGGTTGACAGAGAGATCGATGCGGATGCCGACAGCACCCCGGATACTTGCACGCGTGTCTAGCCGTATTCGGGAGCTGGTCACAGCTGCGCTCAAATTGCAGGTGGGAAATTTATGCCTCACCCATGGACTTTTCCTGGGCCTTGATGGCAATCTACACCCAGCTTCCCAGGAATCTGTTCAACTTGCGGCAACTTCCGCTCGATCCTTGTGCGGAACCGAAGGAGTGGATCAACTCACGCCTATTTCTCCCTAATACAGCTAACCACCGTGGGGATATCTGCGAAAGACGTCGATATCCGGGGATTGGTACACAGTAAATACTACCTAACCCAGGGGGTAACTCCACCTGGGGTCCACGGTTTATAACGGGGTCCCAGTTCCATCCTTGCTAGATCCCTGCGTGCTTACACTCCAACCCTGGTTTGTTCGCTAGCGCCTGACTTTAAGACCGGGGTGGGTGCGAAAACCTCGATCTTAACGGCACAACCACCAAATTAAATGTAAAGAAAGCACATCAATTAGAAATGTCCCTCTAAATACTTCTAAACTCCCTATTTCCTCACGTTGAAGGCGGTGATCTGGGTGTCAAGGGAGGCCTTTCTGATTCTAGAGCCAGGACCCCTGTCTAAGGTTCCGCGCTAACAATCAAACCAGTGTTGGAGTGTACGAGTACACTGAATTCCCCCGACCACAAACCAGCGCTCAGTCCGCAAAACCGGTTACACAAGTGGGAAACAAACCCCGCCGATCATCAGTCTACTTGTCTAGATTACACGAATTTCTATTGTACAATTTGACACGAGGCCAAGGTCAGCAGCGGTCACTGTGTTCATCTTAACTAATTCGTACCTAGGTCCAGTGGTTATTAAAAGCTGAATAGTAAATAGCACCCAACTCGTCCACGGCCAACCGTAGGTAAGGTAATTACAATTACGAACATTCACGCCCCTCCCCTCCCCCTTTCCCCTTGGCACGTAACCAACAAAATCCCCGTCGCCATGTGCACCAACGGTGACCCCCCGTTCCTCCACCTTCTGATGCCGTCTTCTCAATAGCGCAACCCATAGTGCGTCTCGGGCCGGGGGGTGTGCACACCATCTCAGCGCGTGGACGGACGACCGTTGGACCGATCCATCCCTGTCCGCTTTTCTCCTGACCCACCACACCTTCTTCGAGTCCTTCCAAACAAAGAAACAAAAAAAAAACCATGCGAGGGGAAGGAAACCTTTCCCGCGTTTGGGCTACATGCCATGCCTGCCTCTACCAAAACCCCCCTTTTCGAAACTACTGCAGGGGCAATGCATACTCGCAACAAAAAAAAACAAAAAAAAAAAAAAAATCTTCCGACGAAGTCTTCAATGCGAAGGATCAGTAATACGGAGTACGGTTACTTCGTAGGATTTTCTAGCTTGGCGATCCCAGACTGTGGGGTCGGTTGTTTTTCGCATATCTCCTCGGCCGTCGTTGCGGGGCGGGCGGAGGCGTGCACAAGCCCCCCATCATCAATCTCAGAACCAAGCCGATAACTCTCGCTCTTCTGGGGGATCGGATGATGCCATCCATGCCTGCCCGCCCGCGCTGGCGTCGGGATCGAGAACGTTTTTTGATGTCAAGAGAGAAAGAAGGATGCCGACGGCCGGGGATGCCGATCGACCTACTGAATATTGCACGGGATCTCCTCGGCGGCGCGATGAGAAGGGCCGATCGCCTTTGGCGGGGGGTGGGGGGGTAAACTAACCTACCTAACACGACACGCGATGTGGCTTCGTTGCTACTAATCAACCGTGCCTGGAGCATCACAGTCGTTAGGGCCAGATGTTTCCAAATGTTTACGCTAAGATATTTGTTGCGCCGTTCGTCCGAGCGAGAGCCACGATGTCTCAGGTGAAGAGAACCGAGTCCGAGCCGGGTGGAGCGCCGTTGAATTTCCGGGCGGAGATGAACGCTAAAAGTTAGTTTCTAGCAGTTTCCACCGGACAGACTATCAACGGCGGTCGGAGCCCACGGAAACATGGAAGAAGCTGGTTGGCTCAGGTACTTGGGCGAAATTCTCACGAACTGGCGAATTACCGAGGAAGCACCAGTTCACCAGTTGACAGATGCGATGAGGCGGCCACCGACGACGAGAACAGCAACAACCCAACCGTTTCCACAATCCGCCGAGATAGGTAAATAGAAACCCAAACCTGCAACAACCACCTCCCATTCCACCAACCCTTCCATGCATAACCAAAAGACAAAACCCCTAAAAAGGACAAATCTCGATCAGAATGGGGAAGCCCCCCCACAACCCGCGGAACCACCCAGCCAATCAGCCCCGGCCCACCCCTTTTCAAGACGCCCGACCCGGCGATCTAGGCCCCAAATCGGCCTTTTTCTTTCGCGTATCGAGCCTACCAGCGCAACGCACGGGGCAGGTTTTTTTTTTTTTTTG
>MU856870.1:0-49935 GCA_033296705.1 Chaetomidium leptoderma | reverse complement strand
AGGCACAACAACAAGGAGGGTCTCACCCCCGGACCGCCGCCGCCGCCGCCGCCGCCGCCGCCGCCGCCCTGGAACGGCGAGAACGGGCACGCACGGATCGGGATTTGCCTGTACTGTAGATCTTTTCCTTGTCTTGACGCCCGTCCAAGTAACGTTACTGGTTTGCTTACCTTACCGTACATACCTGCCTTTTTTGGACTGGGAAGGGTGGTTGGGCTGGCTGGTTGGGCTGGCTGGCTTGGTTCGTTGATTAAGTATTCTGCCCACCCAGCCTTTTTCCGAGACTTGGATCAACATGGAAGGCGTGATTGTGTGATGCAAGCGCCCCCCCGAGATGAGAGATTTGGCGTCGTATTGCTGGGTTGAGGGAGTGAGGGAGGGAGGGAGGGCACAGACGATAGATACCTACCAAGGTGAGAGTGAGGGAGGTGGATTAGTCGCTGTGTAGAGTAGGTTAGTGCTTTTTCTTGTCCTTCCCGTTTTATGGATGCGGTTTGTGTGATGCGATGCATGATGGATTGATGCGTGCTGCAATCTGCACATACATCTGGTGGGATGGATGTGTGCTGCTGCTGCTGCAGGTCTGACTTGGCCGGGAGCCAACCAGCAGGTGGAGGGGACTCGGATGGGAGAAGCAACTGACGTGCTCCGGTACGGCACTGTGCAGACGGGACGACGGGAATTGTTTGTCTCGGGCCGGGAACGGACGGACGGGGGCCGTTTCGGTAACCAAAAAATATGAGGTGAAAGTAAAAATAAAACGGACGTTGCGGTTGCTTGCGCAGGGCAGGGATGCCTCGGGATACTACTCTCCAGGTTTACTTTCCCCGAAGTCGCCATCCGTCAGTTTGCGAGGCTGTTTCACCGCGCTACACTGACCAACTGCACGGCCGTCTCGAGTCATCAGACTCGATACCTAGGTACGTCACTAGCACCCTCGGCCCGCCATCCGCAGAACTGAGAGACAATCACGCACCCTTCTCCATCAACGCAAATTTGCGTTGAGGAATTTTATTCAATGCTAATTGGCAGGCACCAGCGTTGCAACTGTTTGCCGTGCGCTGGGCTTGTCCTTGTGGCCTGAGTGGCCCCAACAGAAAAAGCCAGCAGCGGTGGAGGTGTGGAGGTGTGGGTGGATCTCGGGGCGATCTACGGTTGTACCGACCCACTGCCTTGGAATGATCGATCTGATCCGCTCTCTCAGTTGCCAATCATGATCGGCTCAAGGGAAGATGGATTTCCCAGGCGTGCCAGGGCCGGGCGGTCCCGTCGTCGGCAACCGACGGAGAGATGCGACAACATGGGTCATCACCAGGAGCGAAGGAAAACGCTGCTGTTCCTGTCTGACCAAGCCTTGGTTTGCTACAGGCTCAACTAATATACACACCAATCCCTAATCCCAGCCAACTCTTTGTCACTGCTTATCTGTCGGCATTGAGTGCATGAAGATGCGAAAGGTGGACGAGAAAGGTGACTGCTTGGTACCCGAAGTCGGCAAGACAGAGCACCGCAGACGCTTCAATGAGTGACTTGGCCGCTCACTGAAACATATATGCCGGGGGCCACAATATCACTCGCCTATGACATTTGGCGGCAGGGTAAGCAGCAACTGGTTGATACCTAGGCACAAAACGGCGGCAAACCCACCAGTGTGATGAGCCCACACTACACACATTCGCTCCTAGTAGATGCGAATACCTCGCTGGCGGCAGATCCGCTGCTGCGGTGCGAACAAACCCAAGCCAAACTAACCAGTGTCCTCTGTCTCCCCATGCTCAGCGTTGCCGCCCTTGTTGGGACTGCCGTTGCCATCGCCGTCGCCGTTCCCCACCCATTTGACGGTATTAGTGGACGAGGAATGCTTGACCGAGCCCGAATCAAAGTCAGACGTTGGCGTGGCTGTTGGATCCGTGTCCCCTCCTCCCCCGTGGAGTGAAATCCCGAACCCTGACGTGACAGTCAAGAATCGGCCGATCTCGAGTTGCGCTGTCATCTCTTCTCCAGCCGGGAACTCCGGGGCCAATGTGAGCGGAGTCATGGGCAAGATCTCGTCGTCGCCTTTCTCAAACGAGTAACGCCGCCTACGCTGTTTCTTGTCTTGTGGCGGGCTCTGCGATGGCTCTTGGAGCGAGGGATGTCCACCGTTGACCCTCTGCCGAGGCAGCTCCCCCTCGCCATTACGCTGACCGATGCCTTCTGCCGATGAATCGGAATGGTTCTCCTTGGCCTTCTCCGGTCGACCATTCGATCTATCAGATAGTGTGAAAGCCGGCTGCGCCGACCGCATCTCTGTGTGAGTCGACGAGTCCGAGGAGCTCGACTCATTGTCCGTTGACGGTGCTCTAGGTCGAGTCGAAGCCTCAGGCTGGGGGTTGTTTTCAACACCCTCCACCCGAACCACCTTTATAGAGGCATCTTGGCTCACAGCTGGGCCATGAGGTGCATGGCTTCTAACCGTCTCCTCAAGAATATTGCGGGATCCAGGGACGCCGCCTGGATGAACAAGGACTGGAGCAGCTCTGACCCTGCCTTCTAGGAACCGCCGGCGGCAGGCTTCAAACTCGCGTTGTTCCAACGTACGGCTCAACGAGACATCGTTCACGGAGTCGAGGATCCGAGGTATTGCACCTGTCGAGTCAACGCTGAATGCCGCTCGAGCTGGGTGTATACATACCCAAGGTTCTGTAACTGCTTGTTGCTTCCGCAAGATCAACTGGTTCTTCTGTGAATGGTGACACCTGTTCCTTTGCGAGGGCATCTGTCAAACATGTATTAGCCGAGCTCTCCTTCGACGAAACCTACCGAATGCGGTAACGTACCTTGGTTGCGGGAGTTGCCCAACCGCTTCAGTCTGGCATGGAATCGTTTGCTCCCAGCCCGGTCTACGAGGCTCCCGTGCCGGGCCAGGGCAACGCTGGCGACCCCGTCCTTGCTCTCTTTGGCCAGGGCAAGCTCGAGACGTTTGACCTCTGCCTTGTAGGCCTCTCCAGTCTCGACCCATTCCTCAGTCATGCCGCGGAACTGCTCGAGCTCTCTCTCGCGCAGGTCCTTGAGCTCGGTAAGCTTCTCCTCCGTGTCGCGCAGCTTCCGCGTCAAGTGGTAAAAGCCCTCGATGAGGGACAGGACGCACGAGTTGTACCTTTACCGAATGTCAGTGAGTTCGTTTGCAAAATCCAAGCATAATAAACGCAAAAAAAAGGAGAAGCCTCACGCAACATCCAACCCCTCCCCCGCCCCCCGCCGCGCCATAACCGCGCTCAACATCTCGGCCATCTGCATCAGATTCGGGTTATGCCACGTCTCTTCCTCCCCCTGCCTTGTGCCGCCCCAAGCACTGCCGCTCCCGCTCCTACTCCTGCACCCATCATGATCATCACCGCCATAATCAACCTCGGTCAGCGGTAACATAGCCATGGGTGCCGGCGGCCGTATATGCTCTGGTCTAGAGGGCGCTGGCGGCGCTGGCGGCGCGAGATGGCCGCCACCGCCATTACCGCCACCACCGCCACTACCACCGCCACTACCACCGCTGCTGCCGTTCTTGATGCTGCTGGATTTGATGTTCAGGAAGCTCGAAACTGTGCGGAGGGTGGCGCCCGCGGATTTGCGGTGGTGATGGCTGCGGCGGGGAGGAGACTCGGTTGTTGGGGAGTGGGTTGGGGTCGCGGCCCGGTGGAAGATGTGTCGGGTATCATGGCGGGTGTCAAGGGTCAATGGACCCGAATGTCGTGTTGTTAGTGATGGTGGTGGTGGTTGCTTTCCGATGCTGCTGCTGGAGCGGCCGAAGGAACGAAACCAGTTCGTGCTGGTGTTGTCGGCCATTGTGAGGGGTTGGCTCGGTTGACCTGAAGGAATTGGTGAGGTTAGATCGGGGATCGGCTTTCCAAAAAGTAGGCTCGATGGGAAATGATTCATGTGGTGGTGTGTTACTTTAGGGATAAGTGTTGAGTGCTAGATATTGACTTGAGGACAAGTCGATGAAGGTCAAACAAGGCGGATGACGAACGTAACTGAAGTAGAAATGATGGAGATAGCGAGAGGGGACAAGCGATAATCGCGAATGACGCACCGTACTAGCCGGAAAACCGATGGGAGGCATGCAGACTTCAAGTTCGGATGAGAGCTACGAGTAAACAAAAAGAGGGAAGGTGCGGCTTGGTTGCGGTATCGGGATGCTTCCAGAGGAAATTACGTTGATGAACAACCTGGAAGTCCCTAAAGAGGGAGCAAGTAAATTGGATTCTTTCCTTCAGTTTTCCCCTCTTGACTTGAATCACATGAAAGATCAAGAAAAGACTGACAGAAAGAGGAGTGGGCGGCATGTCGAAACAGCTTCGTTGTGATCAAATCTGCCACGGGCGGGAAAGGGCCAACAAAGCATAAAATCGTTGCAAAACAGATAGGTACTTAGTAGTAGATGGCTCATAAGCGCTTACTTCACGATCGATCGACGGTTGGCGGGGGCCTTCACGCATAGAGCAGAAACACGAAGGCAATTGTTGGAGTTCCCTCTCGGCAGGAAGGAATTGAACCCAACGCCGCGTGTGTGTATTCTGTGTTTCAGCGAGCGCACCTCCCACAGCGCCGCCTTGGGGGCCTCTGATCGAAGAGAAGCTCGGCGAGGCACGGCTGTTGATTTTATTCATAGACCATTCTGCCTTGAAAGCCCAGTCAACACAGCGGTGTCACATTAACAAGGCTGAGTAAACGCCATACCTCGAGTGCTGCGAGCCCATTGCCCTCCAAGCCTCCCCGTTCGCCTCCCCCGCATCCGTCCTTCGTCCCATTTCGTCCTTCCAACGCGAGGTCTCATCTCGGGATGAGAAGGCCGGCCTTGGTGGGCTTCGCCCGATGGGCACACCCACCGTGTGGATGGTGAGATGGGAGCGGCGATGACGAAAAGCCATCCGTGACGGCAGCCATGTTCGCCATACCCCCTAGGCAGCAAATGGTGGTGCTGTTGTCGACGATTTTTGCCCCCCTTACAGTTAGTAAAACATATCCTCCGCTTTTTGTCGCCTCCGCCCCCTGCCCTCGAGCTTCTCAGCAAAGAGCTCCTTGCCAGCGTTCCCAAACTTTTCGGGAAACAACTCGTTAACCGTGGGCGCGGTGCCCTTGATGGCGATGCCCTGGTCGCTGCTGCGTTTGGTTGCCATGCCGCGTATGTTGAAACCACCCGCGCCACCTGTGGTGGGCTGGGGTGTAAGTCGATCTGCGAGACTTGCTGAAGTGTGTGTCAATGGGTGAACTAAGTGATGAATGGGGTTGGTAACAATGATGTTGTTGTTGTGAGCCTTGTGCGTGTTGCCAGGCTAGAGCACTCGCGCTAGCCTCGCCGCGAGAGAGAGCCGTAACATACCGCTTGCCAGGACTGTTGTGTCGCTGACCTGGTCCATCTGCGCCTTGCTGCCGGGGTACGAACTGGCTTTGGTGGGGAACAGCTCTTTGGCCCTGTTGTTGTCTTTGGAGGGGAAGAGGTCCTTGCTGCTGGTTTCCCGCGTTTCCCGCGTTTCCCGCGTTTCCCGCGACATACGCTCCCTGATCGAGCGTCCCTTTTCCCGGCTGCGCAACGCGGCAGCTGCCCGTGCGTCTTCGTCGAGGTCCATCTCCGCATCCCCATCACGGTCTCTTACTGGTGACGCCGACCGGTCGCGCAAGCCGCGCGCGCCGCTGGAGAGCTTTGTCGGGAAGAGCTCCTTCTCCCTATTGCGCGGAGCATGGGAAGAGGCAGCCTGCCTCGTGTCCGAAGACCTAGAGTCGGAGCGCCGCCTTGGGCGCGAGGGTCTGCGTGTCCGTTTTTCCAGGGCTGGTGTGTCGTCATCATAAAGGCTGACGTCGAAGGTTTCTGGCTCCTCGTCGTCACGTGGATCCCTCCGTCTGTCATTCCGCCTGTCTCTCCGGTAGCGGTCGTCCCGGTCCCGGTACTTGCCTCGGGTGAACTCGCTCCGCCGGCGGCGCTCTTCCGGGTCGTACTCTGGGTGTAATAAATAGAACCGGCTGCGCTCCGACGCTTTATCGGCCTTTCTGTCCCCGGTAACAGCAAAGCGTATTCGCAAAACGCACTCGGGCTTTTGCGAGAAGCTCTTGGCGGGGATCTCTTCGAGAGGTGGCAGCTGCGTCGCGTCGGCAATCTCCAATGCCGCAAGCGCAACAAGGGCTTCCTGCGCTATCGAATCGGAGTTGAAGATGAAGTTGGCGGATGTATCGTCGATCCACTCGACCCGACTGAGCTGACTCGTGCTGTAGTGTTCTGCCAAGTAGCCCTTGACGTCGTCCGGTCTGAACGTGTCTAGACCTTTGATGTGCACTTTGTATGGAACCACTGCCTTTTCGGAAACTTCGCCATTGTCCTGGTCGTCGGGCGCCTCATCCACCTCGCCGGGTTCCTAGGACGCCAGAGTGTCAGCGCATTGCACCGAGCGAGGCTGGGAAACAGTCGCCGGTTCGAACCTGTTCCTCCCCTGTAATGATATCATGGGTATATGCCTCGGGAATTGCGGGAGCCGGCACACCCTGAAAGTCATCGACGTCCATTTCGATATCGAGATCCATGATGGCGAGTTTGCGCCGCGCCGCGGAAGACCCTTAGACCAAGCCTTGCGATTTCGAAAGTGTGGAATGATGGCTTGTTGATCACCGAGGTAATAAGGGGCGCTCGGGCAGCAAGGAAAGGTGCGGGGTGCAGGTCAATTGCAAGGCAGGCTGCGCAACAGAAGACGCGATGTTGGGCGTTTGCAAGGCTGGCGTGGTGGCGCGGCGAGGCGTTGATTTTCGGCCGATGGCGCGGATCCCTGCTCAGCTGTTTGTTGGCGGGGTCCCACTTTTTTGGTGCAGGGGGAGGTCCCCGAAACCGCCAAGCAGAATAGTTCTGCGGCCCGTGCCTTCTCTCCAAGACAGTGGACCCACCCGAGTATTCAGTAACTCCCGAGTCGGCTTCGATCAACATCAACTTCACTCCTGGAGCTTGCCAACCAAGAAGAAGGAAGGCAAAGGATTTCAAGACTTGGCGCCTTCGTTTATGTCATTTTAGTGCCACCCTCGGTCAGCTCTCATTGATGATGTCAAGGTCTGAAACCAAAAAGAGGGAGATAGATGTCTGAAGACTTTCACCTTCTGCACTCTGTTATCCCAAGGTTTCTTCTTTGCTAAAGCTTGTGTGACCGGATCTGTTCCCATGATTGGTCGTAAGCGAAACCTCCCCTCGGGCGGCCTGTGATGTTGATCCGAGCAGAGTCGGAAGCCCGAACCTGAGCCTTTCTCATGATGAATGGACCCAAATCAATCCTTTCAGCTAGGCTAAACATCCAGACAGACGAAACGGCGACCATCACAACACAATTACAAGAAGGCGCCCGACGCTTGGCATCACATCACTCTTTAGTGTTCTGTCCACGGCAGAAAGCTCAAATTACAACATCATCCATCCTCTGGACTAGAAGGGAGTCCATCTTTTCATCTCGACTGACCGCTTTAACCAGCTAACTAGAACCGCCACAACCATGCTGACATCCCTCGGTACCCAGGCTTATTTGACGCCCTATCCATGACCCTTCTCAGGCACCCCGAAAACTTGAAAGACGGTGGGTAAATTCGAGACAAACACAGAGAGGGGTAAGCGACAACCAAAAAATCAAGAAGAAAAAAACATAACCTGGCACACAAAAATGCTCCAAATATCATGGATAAGCCAACCTAATCAAATACCCAAGAATTCCCGCGTTGTATCGTTATACGCCGCCTGTTTCCGCTAAACGCCCCCCCGTCATCCTCACCCCCAAGTCTATATAACATTACCCGCGCACGCGCTTATATGAGCACGGTTTCTATCTTGTGTGTTGTTGTTATTCGTCTCACATTCAACCCCCCCTTCCCTGTCAGCCGCAAGACATGACATGCTGTCAACCTTACGCGGTCTTGATATCCCGCCTCATGATCTCGACGATTGCCCCCGGCGGCGGCGGCTGCGGACAAGCCCGCTTCACCCTGGCCTCGTCCCCACCCTCTCCAGAGCCAGCACCCGCCGCCGCCGCCGCCGCCGCCGAAGCAGCATTAGGGACTGCCGTGCCCGAGCTGAAGCTATTCGACCGCGACATTTCCGTCAGCGGCCTCTTCAGCCCCCCGCCCACCACAGGCGCCTGTGGCAGCGCCGTGGTGATATCCCCCGCGGCGGGCCGGTCCTCGTCGTCGACCGCCATGTCGCCATCAAACGGATCCGTATCCAGCAGCGGATCATAGGCCCAGCAGTCCTCGAGCCCTTCCATAAAGACGGGCGAATGCCGCAGCGTGTGCCACGAGATGGTGTGCCAGCGCATGGCGATGTACAGTGAGTCAATGACGCCGTTGGCGTCGACGACGGCACAATGCCGCCGCAGAAACTCGTGGTCGTAACCCCCTCCCCCTCCCGCTCCCGCTCCCGCGGGAGCAGCAGCAGCAGCACCACCACCACCACCACCACCACCACCACCAACAACAGTAGCAGCGTCAGCCGCCTTCAGCAGGAGGTGCTCGTCGAGCTGGCGCAGCATGGGCAGGCCCTGCAGGGTCTCGGCGTCGCACAGCTTGGCCTGCAGCGGCATCCACTCGCGGGCCCGGAGGAACTGGCCAAAGGCTTTATCGACGGCGCGCCGGAGCGACGCCGCGTCGCGGCCCTGCACCGCCACCATCTGGTGCAGGCCCCGCGACAGGCACCGCTGGTACGCGTTGGTGTTGCGCTCGAAGGGCATGGGCACAGAGACATGGGGCAGCAGGGAGATGTGCACCGTCCACGCGCCCGTGCACCGGGCAGACGTCGGGAGCGGCGGTCGCGGAAAGTGTTGGTGGTGGTTGTTGTTGTGGTGGTGGTGGTTGTTGTGGTGGTGGTGTTGATGATGATGATGGCGATGGCTCGCTGCGCTTCTGGCGTCGTGTCCTGTGACGCCGTTGTACCCTTGGTTGATGATGCTGGTGATGACGGGGCCGCCCGTTGGTGATGGGTACGGCTGTCGGTGGGCGGCCCCCACCCCTAAAGGGCCCAAAGGGACGTTTGGGCGGGATGTGTCGGATGTTGATCGCCTCCGCGGTGGCCGAACGGCAATGGCTGCTGCTAAGCGGAGCTCTTCCTCCTCTTCCAGCGTTTCGGTCAGGTTTTCGATGCGCTCTTCCAGACTGAGATCGGCATCCCGGAGCTCCAGCTGACTTGCATGCACCCTGCCGAGCTGCTCGTCGTGGTCCCTGAGCTTGTCGTATATTTGGCGGAGCTGTTCGTCGTGTTGCTGGCTTTTGCGCTCCGTCTGTTCGATGGACCGCCAGCTCATGCTGACGTTTCGGTAGGCTCCCTTGATCTGATCGCCGACCTCTTCCCTGCTCTTTTCCAGGTGCTCCTCCACCTCGTTAAGCCGGCTGACGACGCTGTCCAGGACGTCTTCGTGCCCCCTGGAGAGTTGCTCTTCGAGATGCTGCAGCCGCTTCTTCAACATGGCTAGCTCTTGCTTTTGACTCGCCGAGACGTCGGGTTCCTGGTTGTGGAAGCATGCCAGATGACCACAGTCGCACGTGGCGCTAGGGATGCCTTTGTTGAGCGAGAAACAGGCACATGCGCAGCGCTGACCCTTGACCTCGGGGTGAAGCAGAATATACCGGCAATGCCCCTTGGGCATCTTGGCCTCATCCGCCTGGTCGTTGACTGCCACCTGCAGCGGCGACGGATAGGCTGAGAGTGCCGACATCTCTGATGCCGACATCTTTTTTGATGGCGCAAAGATTACCACCTGAAAGCAAGCGGATATGCTGCGGCGCTCCTGAGGGCCGCAGACTGGGGCTGGCGAGGAAGAAGGTGCAACTGATGGGATATTCCGGCAGAGGTGGTCGAGAGGAACAAGTGATAGCCGGAGATTGAGGAGAGAGAAAGAGTGAGAGAATAACGACCAACAGCGGCGCCTTATCGGAAATCACACATGACAGTCTGGACTGGCCGGGAGATATCCATGGAGCAGCGGTGGAGTTGGAGTTGGGCGTGGTCATCAACAGTTACCCCAGTCTTGGTAGCCGAAAGCTGGTTGCGGGGGAGGGAACCAAAGGGGGGGGAGGTTGTATAAGATATGGGTCCGGTCGTCAGGGTCCCCGGGAGGCTCTGAGATGTTGTGTTACCAAGGGCTGCTCCAAGGGCTGCTGGTCCACGGGGATAAGCCGGTGGTGGGCCGGTTATCAGGCGTCAATATGCGATGCGATCAGGGCCCGAAAGCAAGGCAAACAAGGGAGACAAAGAGTGGCCGACTGATAAAGGGTTCAGGATAGGGTGGCGGGGTTGGTTGAGATTTGAGAGACAGGGAGCGCTCGGTGAAATGCTGGCGGTATCTGATACCGAGGATACAGAGGAATGGGCTTGCTGGTTGCTGATAGGCAGGGTATCCCCAGAGGCAGTGCGGTTGCTTCCCGTCGGGGCGTAGGGAGATAGATAACGTTTAGTTTCTTGCGTCGAGACGGACCATCCCGATAACGGCCGGCCGAGTTTTGCAGCGTTGCGGGTGGGTACCGTGAGTGTCTAAGAGGCCGCGAAAACAAAACAATATGCCCGGCGAGACCAAGAACAAGAGAGGGGCGCAGGAGGGAAGAAAGTGAAATAAAATAAAACAACAAAACAGAAACACAGCGCCGCGCTCGTCGAGGTTGTGGACAAGAGGAAAAGAAGGAGGGAAGGTCCAGGAGATAGCGCCGGCCGACGACTAGGATCTGAGCGAGATAAATTGCTTGCCGGCCGGGAGACCTGAGCAGGTATCCGCCGTTTCTGCTAGGGCGTGGCCGCGGGTCTTTGCCAATAGTGAGATACGGAAACGCCGCGGGTCCCGTTCCCGTGTGGGGAGGTTCCATCCTATGTGGCACTACGCTGCCCCTCCACGACCACGAGGGTGTTGTACCTACTTGGACCCCCGTCGGCGTAGCGATTGCGACAGCTGACGTGACAATTGTCTTCTGCAAGCCCGGGCCGCAACAGGTCGCTTGTTGACAGCCGTCCCTCGTCCCGCCGCATTGTCCTCGGTAACTACAGATAGACAGACTACGGATACCTCCAGCAACACGCAGCTCGCGTACCTGGCCTGGCCACCGGCTGCTGCGCGCAACGCGCAACGCGCGAGTTGGCGGTCTGGCCGGGAAGCGAGGTGGATATTCTCCCGGAGTATTCATATGTTGTGTGTAATACATTCCAGGTTGCGCACCCACCCAAAGTGGCCCCGAGCCTTTTTTCGGGCGTGGGCGGGACGTGGAGATGCAGGGAACGTGGGCGGTCGACTCCAGCCCTGCTCCAGAGATTTTTGCCTGTTCGCAGTGCCCCGTCTGGTGCGCTCCGTTTGTCCAAAACCGGCCAAGGGCCACAAGGGTCCTCCGCCCGTTGAATGATGGCCCACCGGGGCCCGCCCAGGGGTGTGTCATTCCTTCGCTTTTTGCCCATCTGTGGGTCGGAAATCTTCTTTCTCTCGCAAGGGATGGATGCCACATGGACAATCCAAGACGCTTGTGGGGGTCCAAGATAAGAGTTCGTTGCCTTAGGCTGCAGCTTCCCGTGCATTCCAGACGCAGCCCCCGCCGAGCCGACATTCTTGGCAACCTTTTTATCCCTCGAACGACCGAACGACGGGACGAAGCCCCAACGCACATCAACGCGATGCATTGAAATGCATGATTCCAGAAGCTCGGGTGGAAGGGCAACCCTCGAGTCATGCATCGAGGTCGCCTCATGAATTTCGGCAAACTGGAACTCTTCCCATTCGGTCGCGAACCCCAGCGCCTTCACCCGTTTCAACTTTCAACCATCGGATGGCGTCAAAGTATTCGGTACTGAAAGTACAGATCAGAGAAAGGTATGTACGACACTGTTTGCAGCGGTGCTGCCGATGACAGCAGCTGCAAGATAAGACGGGCGCCAGGGACCAGGGCGCGTGCTAGGACCCTCAATACCTTGACGCGCCTCAGTGTCACAGACCAGCGCATTTGGTAGTTATCCGTCTTCTTCCAACCGACGTCGACTCTCGCGTTCATTTTTCTGCGACGTGTTGCAACCAGCTGCTGTCGCAATCATAATGTCGGTTGACGTGCCGGTAAATCCGTCGCACAGCATTCGAGGCCAAGCAAACCCGAGACGGACGGAGTGATACCTACTCCATCGCACAGCGCCCTGACCTTCACTGCGCCCGACTACCTATTTGGGACCGAAGGTCTCAGGCTGATTGATGATGAAAGGTCATCCTGCGACGACGACAGGGTCTCGAGAGTTATCAACAGAAAACCCAGGGGGGCCGCAGAACCTGGCCTCAGTTCCCTGCGGATCATCGGGTACCGCAGCAGCACAGGGCGAACCACGTCGGCGTCGTCTCTATCGCGGTCACATGCCGATATGGTATCAGAGTAGCGGTGGCACGGCTTGTTTCGGGACAGGTACGTGACACTTGTTTTGCCTGCCATTCCCACCGCCGCAGCAACGAGGCCCGTGAGAGCCGTGAGGCCTCTGCGGCCCTCGATCGTAATGCGCGCACGCCTTCGGCCAAACAGATAACGTGCTGGGGCCGGCTGCGCGCGATCCGTTCCGTGATTTGCGAGGCTTTGGTCGCCATCAGTACCCGACACAACTGGCCAATCAGAGCGTTATCTTGAGGGGCGTTGCAAAGCCGAAGGCTGCGACACGGGGAGGGGTGGTGAAGTTGCAATGCCCCGGATGATACCCACATCATGCCATGAGCAAGATAACCTGCACGAGCTGCATTCGGATACGGTACCATCAGCGAACAGCGACTTCCCCGGACGAGCCGCAGACAAACGCAGGCTCCGTCTCGTGAATTTATTAGATGACCACGCTCCACGGAGCACCGACCACAGCCGGTCTGTTTCCATTGCCTATTCGACAAATCACCCCAACATGAAGGGACATGGCGGCGGCCTTTGCGCGCGCTTTGCCCTGGGTGGCTGATTGTTAGTTGTGCGCCGCCATCGTTGCCAGACCCCCAACTCAGAGTGACAAGACGGAACGTCTTCCGTGATCTGGTTTATCAAACGTGGCGTTCCCGTTGACTCAGATCGCGGCTCTCCAAATCTGACGCGACACGTTCAATGAGTGTCGACGGTTCCGGCAACTTTCAACGTTCCCGGAAGAGAGTTATCTCGCACGTCGTGTCGCCACAAAGTGGAATTCAGCCTCGACGGGTACATCCCGCCGCCTCATCTTGGCGGGCGTTGTGTCCGGCCGCCCATTAGGTAATGAACCCGACCCCTGTCGTGGGGTTACAGCAGCAGACAAATCGCATCGCGCAGACTTGCCACATGTTCGCCCGATACGGACCACGGTCCAGATCCAACGGGCGTCGACGGCGCCTTCGTGAAACGCAAACGACTTGTCGACAAGAGCAAACGGAGCAGACGGAGAAGAGAGAGGTCCTGGCTCCTGCGGTCTAGTTAGTGCCGGATCTCGCCCATCCGCAACGAGTTTAGCTGTTTCACCCGTCACCTCATCCAACCGCCACAAGCGCAGATGAAGATCTCGAGAGAATCACGTCAGCTCGGAAAGAAGCAAAAATCAGTCATCTCACTCCCCGACGATGGTGCTGGAATGTCTGCCGGACAGGGGTGTGAAGCCAAACCCTTTGGTGGAAATCTTGGTTTTGATAACAGAGATGGGAGCCCAGCTACGCACGGACCGCGCGACTTACACGAGAGACCTCTGTGCGCCCAACCCGGCCAACCTCAGTCAAACCTACCAGTCAGGCAATTTGGGCGTGGCTTTGGGGCGGTGCAAGGATTTGAGAGTCCCAGTCTCTTAACGTTGCTTCTTCCTTGACGGGCATCAGCCCTATCACAAACCGTAAACTCACCGTCCCAATCACGTCATCGTTGAGCCTGACTTCTCTTTGGAGAAGAGGGAACGAGTCCGATTGGGAGGGCATTCACTGATCGGATTAGCTCGCACGGGAGCGCCCGCCCCTACCGTACCTGACCTTGCACAAGAGCAAAGTGCCCCAAAAGCGCCGCGGGCGGACGAGGATGAGCTGAACGCCATGCCCACGAAACACGCGCGACAAGCTGTCCACGATTGGAGATAGCCCAGGGGGGCGGATGGACCTAGTACCTGATCACTCACCGACCACAGACTCATCCCGCGTTCAACTTGTGAATTGTGATGGTGACGAAAAGTATGGCTTGCAGTCAAACAGGCGACTGGATCAGCCAATCACATTAGTGTTGATCGCAAGCAGGGTGTAACTGGGCTGCTGGCCTCTTGCGCGCGCACAGTTGTGGCAGTAATAGCCCGAGGAAACTCGAGGTATGGCACAATCTGGGTAGGATCACCCTTATCTTGATTCCAGTTCCAAAGATGATACTATCGAGGGGATCGTTCTTGATCGTAACATCAGGATTAGAGCCGCATGGTATGTACATACAGACCACCGGCGACTGGTCTAAGTGGAAGGCAGACTACACCGTAGTCCTCCCTCAAAACCGCTAGACAAGCTTACTACTCACTACCCGACATTTTGAAGACATGGCCGTCGACTTTGATGTTCCCAGACAACACGCATGCTTCCCCACCGATAGCCACCACCTCTTGTCTCACGCTAGATAGCGGCATTCCGACAACTCCCATGACAATTCCGCCCTCAGTCAGAGGCGCGTTGACGAAGTAAGCAAGGTTGCTAAGGTTCCCACTAATGCGCTCGTTAAGGATGCACGAGTTGAGATGGAAAAGCCTTTGATGACGAGGTTTGGAGGTAAGCCACGGAACTTGAGAGCAGTTAGCCACATTGCCCAGCCAGTTAACTAGAACGCCGTCAAACGGAAGAGAGCCACTCGTTGAAAACCCCCCATTTTACACCCAATTCTTGAGATATTCCAGGATGTTGATAGAGTCGGACGGTATAACCACTTGGCGCGGCCAAATATATATCCTCTCGCACTCGGAGGACATGGCGGAGATCGAGAGGTAGGTAGTTGAAGGCCATGGGCTTTCGGTGTTCCTTCCTGTATTGCATTGCTACATACCTACCTAGGTAGGCGGCGGTTGGGTGTACCTCCTGGAAGCAGGCCGTTGGGAGGCGGATGGTGGATCTTGGCATGCATGGCAAATCAGTCAAATCCGAGTCAAGTTGAATCGCCATTGGCTGATTTTCCTTTGGCTTGGGTTGACTTCAAGTTGTTTGCTTTGACACCGTTTAGGAACCTTGTATTAATTACCGGTGACACGCTCTTTGCTTCCAGACTCTCTCTCATTCTCATCAACCTACTACCTACTCAATATGTCGATCCAGATTCTCTCTGATCTGCACCTGGAGGCGCCGAAGGGGTACGATGTCTTTGAGATTGTGCCCAGGGCACCGTACCTCGCCTTGCTTGGCGACATTGGCAACATCGCATCGCACAAGGACGACTGCCTCGGGTTTCTGACGCGGCAGCTGCAGCAGTTCCGAGCCGTGCTGTTTGTTGCTGGGAACCACGAAGCGTACCATTCCAACTGGCCCGAAACGCTCGCCATCCTCTACGGTTTCCAGGACGACGTCTGCAAGAACCCCTCGCTGGGCGAGTTCGTCCTGCTCGACCGCGGCACCTTCCGGCTGCCAGACACCAACATGGTCATCCTGGGATGCAGTCTCTTCTCCCACGTCCCGCCCGAGAGCGGCATGGAAGTGGAGATGGGGCTCAACGACTTCTTCCAAACCACCGAGTGGAGCGTGGACGCGCACAACGAGGCGCACAAGCGGGACCTGGCCTGGCTGAATGCGCAGGTTGAAGAACTCGAGGGTTCCGACGTCGACGTCGAGATCGCCATCTTTTCGCACTGGAGCCCGACGCGCGATGCCCGTGCCGTCGAGCCGAGGCACGCCGGGAGTCGGATCATCAGTGCCTTCTCCACGGACTTGTCGGGCGAGCCGTGCTTCCGGAGCGGCCGGGTCAAGCTGTGGGCGTTTGGACACACTCACTACAATTGCGATTTCGTGGTCGAGCGAGCGGATGGCGCTGGCCCGCTGAGGCTCATGGCGAACCAGAGGGGATACTACTTTGCTCAGGCCGAGGGGTTTGACGGTGGGAAGACGGTGTGACCAGACGAGCCTGAATGGAGCCCAAGGCCGGCCGCCAAGCCAAGCAGCCGAGACGGGACTGAGTTGGGTGGGGACAAAAAAAAGGCTGACAGGGGCTGGGATTAATCGCGATAAGGCGGAAGCTGCAAAGACCGCGTTTTGATAATACATGGAAATCCGAAATTCAGTTCCACATCACGACGCCCACGCGACACCAGGCCTTGACGCTCAACCCTGACCCAAGTGAATTGCCATGTTGCAATTGGCCAGGCAAGGACGCAGCGCACTGAGGACTGGATTCATCTGCACATCATGTCGCGCGCTGCTTGCCAGCGGCGCCACGAGACCGCCGGGCGCCGTCACAAGACTCTGTGCAGCACGCCACTACTCATCGACTGAGCAGCAGCAGCCACAGCAGTGCACCGAAAAGACGGCACAACAAACCGAGAAGAAGTCTGACAAGAAACCCGACAGGAAGCCCGACAAGAAACCCGACAAGAAGTCCGACAAGAAGTCCGAGGACAAGCCGGCGAAGAAAGTCGAAAAGTCCAAGAGCTCGCCGCAGGGGGGTCGCAAACAACGTGGGAGGTCTGCGTCGGGGACATCGTCGTCCCCGTCATCGGCATCGAGACTCCAGCTCTGGCGCGAAACCCTCAAGGTGTTGAAGGACATCAAGACCGACCAGGGCTCGTCCTCTTTAGAAACCAAACATGCCGCCGCCGCCGCCGCCGCCACAACGGGCCAACCGCCTGCCCCTCCTGCGGCTACCGACCCCGGCCAGGATACCCAGCCTGGAAAAACAGAGAAACCACCCCGCGAGGCAAAGCTACTCGAAGGCGCCCTTACCGTGTTGAAGAAGGTCCTCCGCCAGGAATTGAAAGATGCTCCTCCGATCGCCCAGAAGCCCGCAGAGCCCGCACCGAGCAAGAAGCGCCCGGCTACTGCGTTGAAGGAAGAAACATCCTCACAAGCGGAGCGGCCCAAGACGAAGACATTGGCCGAGGCTTTGAGTTTTATAAGGCCAACGGCAGACAACAAGCCGCCGCCTGAGAAGCCGGCTGTGAAGGCGACCAAGACCAAGTCCGGCTCGTCAACGCCAGCGCCTTCAAAGCTCCTCGCCGGACTCGCACCAGTCCCAGGCGTCAAAGGACACCGCGAGATCATTGTCAAACGCGTCGATGCCTCCCAGCTGGAACTGACCCCCGTAGTGAAGCCGCAACCCCCCGTACCGAGCCTAGCCTACGACCTAGATCGCGTGCTCTTCAACCCGGGCGTTTATCACATCCAAGATCCCCGGTCTCGCGTCTTCAATTTCGATCCCTACCTGGAGCGCATTATGCCCATCAAGGAGTTCGACTTCAACGCCATCAAGCAATACGTCACGTCTTCCAAAGACAACACCCTCATCCAAACAGCTGCCGAACACAACAAGAAGTACACGGGCTCGACCTCGAGCATGACCTCGACCCTGGCCCACTTCCATTTCCTCCTCTCGGCCTGGCGGCCCATCAACCCTGCCATGATGTCCCGCGGCTTCGAGGTCGACTCGCACCGATTCACCCGCATCATGCGCTCCCCCGCGGCTACCTTTCTCCATTGGAAGGACGGCACCTACGCCATCGATGCCGACAAGGAATTCGATACCGCCAACGTTCTCAGCATGCTGGGCAAGTCCATGGAGAAATTCCTCACCCTGCCCAAGGAGGAGTTCGAAAAGTATCGGAAACGAAACTCGGACCAACTGACCGACGAGGAGCGGAACGGCCCCGAGTCGTATCACTACACCACCCTGGGCGACTTTATGATGCGGTCCCAGCTCGACGCCTATGATCCTAGACTGCCAGGAACCGGCATGTTCGATCTCAAGACGAGGGCCGTCATCTCCATCCGCATGGACGCCAAAGATTTCCACAAGGGCTTGGGCTACGAGATCCGCAACCGCTTCGGCCTGTGGGAGTCATTTGAGCGCGAGTATTACGACATGATTCGCTCCGCTTTCCTAAAGTACTCGCTCCAGGTCCGCATGGGCCGTATGGACGGTATCTTTGTCGCCTTCCACAACACGGAGCGCATTTTCGGCTTCCAGTACATCCCCCTCCCGGAGATGGATCTTGCACTGCATGGCCAGACCAACGTGACCCTCGGCGACCGTGAATTCAAGCTAAGCGTCCACCTACTCAACAAGGTATTGAACAAGGTAACCAAAAAATACCCCGGCCGATCCCTGCGCCTCCACTTCGAGACAAGAGGAGACTCGACGCCTTTCATGTACGTCTTCGCCAAGCCCGTCACTCCCGAGGAGGTCGAGGCAATCCAAGGAGCCGCAACCGCCAAGATTGACGAGTTTGAGCGCCAAATGATGGGCCTTATCAGCGAAGAGGAGCAGCGTGCCTTGGAGGACGAGGATGCCGGAGACGAAGCTGTCGACGATGCCGACGAGCTTGACATTGAGGACTTTGAAGGCGAGGAAGTAACGAGCTCTGCCGCCTGGGAAGACGTCATGCTCAAGGTGGAGCATGAGCTAGAGGACGAGGAGCACGGCGTGACATTTATTCGGGAAGCTGTCGAGGATGCCCTCCAGGAGAGCGGGCTTCTCCGGACCATGGCGCCCGACGAGACCCAACGCTATGTCGACGCCTTCCTCGAAGCGCTGACAAACACCACGGGTAGCCGTGCCGCATCCGAAGACCAAGCATCTTCAGATAAAGCCGAGTCCCAGGTCGCTGGGCGGGGCGAGGCCGAGTCGCAGGTCGAGTCGACTGACGGTGGCGCACTCGACACTGACGCCACGACGACGAGCGTTCCGACAGCTACGGATAGCCAAGTCGAAGAGTCGACCGAGAAGCTAGAGGACGACAACGCATCTCCCGGCGCGCCGACTCTGAAGGATCTAATCGTCAAGCTGGCGACCCAGATCAGAGCCATCCCCAGCGAGCGGCGGACACTGTTTGACGAGGAGGGGGAGGAGGAGGTGATTGATGAGGATGCGCCAGCATATGCACCCAGGCTCCGGAAGATTGAAAGGATCCTGTCGGAGCTCACAGAGCAACCACAAGAAGACGTCGAGAAAGCCGAGGAGAAGGAGGAGGAGGAGGAGAAGGGTGTAGGAAGCGGAATCATCGAGACAGGCTCCGTGTCCTCGGAGGAAGAGCCCACCGATGCGTCGACCACGCCATCACCAGAAGAAGAAGACCCCACCATCGCCGCCGCTTACGCCGAAGAATCCGACACGGGCGGCGAGCTCTACGGCCTGATCCTGACCGTCCGCAACAAGGTCGACGGCGAGTACGTGGCGCGGCCCGAGAAGCTGCGGCCCGCCCAGCGGTGGACGGTCGAGTACGCCATGGAGGAGGTCAAGCCCGAGCGCGCCCAGAACCTGTACAAGATGGTGCTCAAGCGGCGCAAGAAGCTGCTCTATGACGACACGGCCGAGGACGCCGCGGCCGCCGCCGAGGGCGGCGAACGCGACCGCTGGTTCTACATGTTCCGCGGCCGCCTCGAGCGCTACAGCGACCGCGGCCGCCAGTTCCGCCACCGCGAGAACCGCCGCCAGCGCCAGTCGCCCGTCCACGTCTACGGCTGCGACAAGCCCTTCACCTACGAGTCGGTGTTTGAAGGGGGGGGCGCCGCCGCCAGCGAGGACGGGACCGGGACCGGGACGGGAACCGCGCCGTATGAGGAGTGGCCGGGCGAGCCGGCCAAGAAGAGCAATAATGGTTCCAAGGCTGCAAAGAAGAAGAAGGAGTAGATCTGTACTATCAATTGTATTATATATATTGTATCACGGCGTATCTATCCTCTTGGAAATCTGACACTCATGTATGTTGCGAATTACCGTCTTTCCTTCTTCCGTTGTAACATAAAACCCCAATGGTATGACGGCCACGTAAACTTCCATAGACCCCCTTAGTCTTGCAAGATCCAGGAGATCGTTGGATGTCAATGGTGAATAAAATGCCTATGCAAGCGCTTTAGGTAATAGGTTGATATTCTCTACCCTCGCATTCCTCCCTTCCCGTCTGTCCAACGCTCTCTTGTCTATCCCATCGTCCAACAATACGACTACATGGCGCAGAGTGAAATGCAAAGAAACGCGAGGCATCCGCCAAATCATCCGTCATGGCCCCCGTTGATGATTGCACGAGGTCCACCCAGAACCAACCAAATGAGGCGTCCCCTCGGACACCCCCCCCCCCAAGAAAAAAGGAGAGAGTTACATGAATAATAAAACACAAAAACCAGACCCAAACGCCGCTGCTATGCATGCTGAGATTATTACGCCGCCGCACCCTCGCTCTCCACCCGGTCCCCCCTTTTCAGCATACCCAAACCATCAAAGGTGGAAGGGTGATACCGCCTTGTTACTGCGTCCTGTGGTACTTATTCTAATCGCTAGCATTTCGTGATAAAAAGCCTCCCTATTCCGGAAGCTGCAAGTTGCCGATATCGCACCAGTTGCTGACAGGCTATAAAGAGAAAAAACGGCGTTAGTCCCACGCTCCCCCATAGCCATCTTGGAGAGATATAACTTACCAAGCAACTCAAATACTTGCACCACCCACACGTGGTCCGGTACACATAAAAGTTATTCAGCAACAGGATAAACACCACCAGCACCACGACCAGCGCGCCGGCCCTGATCAGCCACCAGGCCCACCAAAGCGGCTTGCGGCCCTTGAAGAAGCCAATGGGGTTCTTGATAAACGACGGCGGCGTGCCCTGGGCGGCAAATCCGCCGCTGACCTGCGAATTGGCATAGGGCGGGGCGTCGTCCTCGATGCGCTTCCGCAGCGAGTTGGGCGAGTGCAGGAGGCAGACACCCAGGCCCAGGCCCATTAGGAAGCCGCCAATGTGCGAGAAGTTGTCGAGCCCCGGGAGCAGCCCCAGAACGAACGAGATGACCACGTCGAGGATGATAAAGGCCAGGTCCTTGATCGGGTTGGCGCGGTCCTTCCAGGAATAGAGCAGGTCGAGCAAAGTGAGGGCGATGACGCCAAAGAGGGAGCCCGAAGCGCCCGTCGACGCGATACCCGTGGCGGCGAAGTTGCCGCCCATGACGAAACCGAAGATGCCGGCCGACATGTAGACCAAAAAGAAGCGGATCGACCCAATGGATTTCTCCATGTCCCGCCCCAGGGTGAGCTGGAGGAGCATGTTGAAGCCGATGTGAATGATGCCGGCGTGCAGGAAGATGGGGACGATGAAGCGGAACCATTGGTTCGGCTCGGGCTTGATGTCGAGGGGCGTGCCGGGTGTGTAGGCGGGTTCTGGGACGCCGCCGAAGCCGCAGAGCTGGGAGAGGGTGCACTGGTTTTCGGGGAGGTTGCCGTCGGACGACGTTGAGCTCGGGCACGGCCATGGTATTGCTTTCACCGCGTTTTGGATCCCGTCCATGTTGTGCATGCAGGGGACGAATCGGGCGCCCATGTTGACGAGAATGTAGGGCGATGGACCGATCATGGGGTTGAATGAGGGTTTAGTCATGATGGGGGAGCCGGTTTCCGTTGCTAGGCCGTGACCTCGTCAGCCACAGCGTCCTCCTACCTAGAAGAGCAACAGAGTGAAGGAAGCAGTGAGCGTAAGGTACTTACCGTTCTTGACGATCTCGCCAATAAAGACGGCCACCTGGACGATGGTGAGGAAGTAGACCACAAACGGTATTTTCTTGCGGCCGGACCCTAGCATTCCCAGCTCGCCGAAGCGCACGCGGCCCTGGCGCGACTTCTTCTTAGATTGTTGCGACGCATCGTAGACGTGGTCTTGCATCTCGGTGTCCTTGGACGGCACTCGCTGGGCGTGGTCCTGGAGGGGAATGTCCTCTGCGGGGCGATTATAAGCCATGTCGTCTGGGGAGACGGGCGAGTGGCCGTGGTAGCCCGTGTCCTGGTGGCTCAATCGGTGCATGCTTGAGCTCGGAGTGGGGTGAAGTGTGCTCGCCGGGTACACATGATCGTCGAAGACGGTCTCGAAGGGCGAAGGAGACACACCCTGTGACGGCCGGTCTCCGGGAGCAAGATGTGGTTGCGAGCTGTAAGGGGGAGCGGGTGTGGAGGAGTAGGGTGAGACCGACGCCGCCGACGATGGTGCTGGCTGGCCGCTGTAGTATCCCGGGGGGGTGGCCGCATCGGGTCGCGGTTTTTGGCTGTAGTATTCGTTGGCTGCCATTTTGTTGGGGGCTGTCGGGCTCACGAGAGCGCCGAAACGCAATCTCCCGGCCAAACGGTAAATATAGAGCGGTTTGTCCCTATCGAGGGCGACGACGCGGGTGGGGAAGATGCGATCCCGATCGATCGTGCAAGCTAATCCGGCCGGGAGTCGACGACGACGTGGAAGTTGAAAGTTGAGGTTGAGGGAGGGCTGGAGCAGACTCAGCGAAGCAGAAGGAATATTACGAAATATTAACCCAGCAATCGCCAGCCAGATGTTTCGGGGGCTGCGGGTGCAGGGACTCCCGAGCGTCTGGAGAAGGCCCCTGTCGAACCGAGCGAGCAAGCGGTTAGTTACGTCGCACTGCACCACTTCAAGCTTCGTTGTGCCTTGCAAGCGCAATGTTGCGAGTGTTGCGAGTGTTGCGAGTGTCGTTGTGTCGGCAATGGAAAGGGGTTGAATTCTTAAAATGCTTGGGCGACAGGTGGGCAAGCGCACACCCGGGCAGCCAGAAAATATCTACCTTTCAAGGCAAGAACCTGGAAGACGTGTTCGTGGTTGCCAGGGCCGCTGGCTGATCGGGCTTCTGACGCTTCTCTTCTAGTTTTCAGTGGGGCTCGAGCTTGTCTTGTTGACACGGCCACAGTGGAGCTGCGCTGTAAATCAACCGGCAGCCTGTAACAGTTTTGGAAGATGGAACCAAATGGTTAATAAACGAGAGAATAAACAAACACGGAAACCCGGGGGCAAAGCGAGGATGTCAAAAGAAAGAGATGGACAGCCGGATATTAGCCTGCCAGGAGGATGCAGGGCAGGCCTGATACGAACTATCTCTTCTTTAACTAACTAGGTACCTACCGAGCCACAGTTGACGTCTTGAGCAGAGGGCGTCGGAAGATCAGTGGAGAAGACGGCAGGCTGTGTTCGTGCAAGCTGAGGGAGGCCGCCACCGTGGCAGCTGATGATCCCGAACGGATGTTCCACTTGACTTGCACCGTCGGCAGCAGAACAAATGTGTGCCTTTGTTAAGACCCCTTTGCTGCTATGTAAGTTGATCTCCGAGTCCGAGTAGAACTCCAAAGCCCTGAGACCCAATGAATCCCGAGGCACAGCAACAGCCATGAATAACTATGGTTTTTTTTGGAAACACGGGGTTTGCCGCCCGGCCATCTGGGTTCGAACGAACTTGTGCGTTTCATGTCCATGCACGACGATGACGAAGCTGCTCTCCACTTCGGGACACCAGAGCGACCCGACCAGTCCAAGGCTCGCCAAGCAAGCACCATCAGCCACACGAGTTGACGCGGTCTCGGCGGTTTTCTTCTCTCTTCTCGTCTTATCTCGCAATCTCCATACATACACGGTAACTATTTCCACAGGTGGGCCACAACAAACGGCACAGCCGCCGTTGCATCGACTCATTGAGTGGCTTAAGTTCCAGGTTGTGGCGGCGACAGGTCCGGTTTTGGCCATCTGCGATAAAATAAACCCCCTAGCCTAGCCTGGGACCGGGACCGGACCCGGTAGGAACAACCAGAAAACAACCTACATACTAAAGCCTCCGGCCTGGGGTGATGGTGCCAAATCCGAACCTTGATTGATAAAAGGTAAACAACAGAGACATCATCATATATTGATGAATAACATAGTTACTATACATCCCTCTCCCTTAATCCAACCAGCCCATCTTACAACCCCCCAACCTAACTCCCTAGGTCGGTAGGTAGGTAAAAGTAACAACGACGTGACCCCCCTTTTAGTCCTTTTTCCCCTCCCCCCCCTTCTGATTCCCATCATCATCCACCCCCTTCCCCTTCCCCTTCCCTTTCCCCTCCCAAACCTCCTTCAACTGGTCAACAATCAGCCCACCATACCCCTTCCCCCCCTCCTCCAACGCCTTCCGCTCCTCCTCCAGCCGCTTCTCCTTCCACCCCTCGCTCTCCCCGCCCATCCAGAACCGCTCCAGCCAATTCCGCCGATCCTTATCCCTATACTCCTTCCCCTCCGCCTCGGCCCTCCGCTTCCGCTCGGCCTCCATCAGCCGCGCATTCCTCGCCGCCCGGTCCGTCGGCAGATTCATCAGAAACCCCGCAGTAGCAGCAGCAGTAGCTCCTCCCCCTTCCCCCTCTCCTCCTTCCCCATTTTCTATCCCCCCCGTTTTTGTTGTTGTGTCCGCCGCCACCGCCGTGGAAGAAGGAGGCGACGACGGCGACGGCGACGATATACCCAACATGGCCCCCCACCGCTCGCCGGACCGCGCCGTGATGGATTTGCCCGTGAAGTCCTCGGCGAGGCGGTTGAAGCCCCAGAAGGAGCCGCCGCCGAGCACGGCGTTCTGGAAGGTGGATTTTGCGGCGCCGCCGCGCGAGGGCAGGATCAGTGCGATCGGGCAGAGGATGGCCATTGCCATTGCGCCGTAGTGGGTTATGGGGTTTGGCTTTTTGGGGGGTTCGGAGGCCATTTTTTTTTCTTTTCGTTTGCTTGTTTGCTTTTGGGGAGGGGGGGTATTGAAGGGGGGCGTATTATTGCTCGGGATTGTCGAATTGGTTCGGTCGGTTTAGGGTGACAGGCAGAGAGATGGTGGTTGAATAGGTTTTGTCACTTGTGTCGAGTTTGGTGACGGCACGGTTGCGAATGGAAAAAGGTTGCAGGGATCTCGGCTCGGGTCCAGGGAATTTGTTATCGATAAGGAAGACACTAGAACAGACGTTGCTGGTTCTAGTTCTACCACCACAACCCCCCTGAGTAATATCAACAAAACTGCGTGGATTTGCTCGCATCTTGCTAGTCACGTACACGCGTCTCAATCCATGGCAAATTCCAGCAGCAAAACATCACTGGGTATCCGTCATACATAGACGCCGACAAACCCATGGTCCCCTCCACGCCACTCATAATACTCGTAGCGCCCATAAACAACAATACCAGACAGACCAAGCCAAGTAAGCCGTACCCCCCTTATAATCCTCTCGCATCATAATCGCAAAACCAACACCCCACACACCCTCCCTACACAAACTCAAACCTGCGTCTTCGAAAAGGCCTCGTTCGCCAGCCTGATTCCCGCGTCATGCGTTGCCCTCGCCTCGGCCAGCGCCCCCTGCATCTCAAATGACTGCGCGAGCATACCGTCTGCGACACTCATCCACAGCACATTCCCGCTCTTTCGGGCCTGCGCCGACGCGGCCCTGGCGCTCTTGAGCGCCTGCTCGCCAACGACATTCTCAAACAGCCTGCACCGCATGATGTTGAGGGCCATCGACAGGTACTGCGTGTTGCTCGTCTGCTGGGCACCGCTCAGCGACTGCTGGATGTGCCGCTTGACCTGGTTGATAGACGGCGGCGGGTTCATCCGGATCGAGGACAGCACGAGGTTGTAGACGGTGCGGATCTCTTGGTCCGGGTTGTCCTCGCAGATCGGCCGGAGCAGGTCGACGAGTTCGGCCGTGTCGGCCTCGTCAATTTGGGTTGGTTCTTGCATGATCCAGAGGCGGTTGAGCGCGGCCAGAATGGAGAGTTCTGTTACGATGCGGCTGCCGGCGGCTTTGGGTGCGCCGCTCCAATCCATTTCGAATTTCTTATCCTTCCATATCTCGGTTGCTTTGTCGAGGGCGGCTGTGCCTTGGTAGAGAACGCCTTCGAGGTACAGTGTCAATACACCAAGGAATTCGGATCGGGGCTCATTCTCCTCCACTGTCTGAAGGCACGTCTTGACTTTTGCCCAGTCTGACAGGGTCGAGGCCTGGAGCCCGGTAAGGATATGCGCATAGCAGGCAAGCTCTCTCGCCCACTCTGCTTGTTTGAGCGCTTCTGGTAGGCTCTGCGATGATGATACAGGCTTACTATCTGCTGCCGGGTCAGTAGAAGTACATCTCCAGTCGGCGGGGTCATCTCACCCTCCAATAACCTTACGGCCTCCCCCCACATGCCTGAGCTGCGGCCTGGGGTCGAGGCCTTGTAATGGGCCACGATGCCATTAAAAACATATCTGGTGAAGAGTTAGAAGCTTGCCTTCACGGTCAAGAGAAGGACACTTACGCTAATGCCCACGCTTCTTGCTTCCCCAAGGTCGACAGCACCAAATAGTCAACACCACCATCGCCCGGCCGCAGAACTGCACTCGTGTCAATGGTGACTATTTGTTGTGCGTTTTGCATCCGGTTGATGGGCAACAGCATCTCGCCTGACTGAGGTGACCAGTCTTGTGACTGCTTCAGCTCTTCCAGCCTCCTCTGGAGAGCGCCCAGCTTCTGCGCCGATATTTGATGGGTTTTCTGATGGAGGCTGCACGACAAATCCAGTAGAAGTAATAATACATCTGACTGGGGGGTGCGGACCGATTCCTCCAGTTGCAGCTTGGACACCTGGGCGATGCACATTTGCACACGAGTTGCCCAGTCGTCCTTCATGGTGCTAAGGTGGGCGAGGCCTTCGAGGAGCATCGCCATGACAAAGACGGCCTTGTCCCCGCGCTGATGCGCAACGCCGGCGATTCTACGCAAATTCTCTATCGCATGGTTGTCGGCGGCTGTGCCAGATTGGAGATGGAACGCGGCTTTGAGAAAGCGGAAGGCATAAATCCAAGGGACATGCTTATATCTAGAGATAAGTTAGTACAGACAACTCCACGAGGTATTTGCTTCGGCGAGCATACGTTGTACAGTCAGCAATGTGGCTCTCAATCGACTTGAAGGCCGCCTTCTGGTTCCGCTGGAAAAGTGTCTTCATCAGGAGGAACTGTGAGCTGTATTTCAGGTCAAGAAAACGGTGCTGAAATCAGAGTTAGCTGGGTTGGTCCTGGATCGACGAGCAAGGTCGTGTTACCTTATCGCAAACCGAAATGCCCCTCGTCAAGGTCGTCTCGGCCTCGGTGATGTTGGTGGTCTCCTCAATGAGTATGCTGGTATAACGCAGACATAACCTCGCCTCGAGTCGGGGCCACAGCTTGTTCGACTTCAGCGCGACATCCAGACACCCCAGCCCTGTCGCTACTAGCTTGTGATGCTCGGCAACCTCACTCGCCGACATGGACTTGGCAACTTTCGGCGCCGCCGCGTTGGCCTTTTCGAAGCAGTCCTCGGCCACACACAGCAGGAGCGGGAGCGTCTCTAAATGGGTCGAGGCGTGCGGCGTGGCGGGCGATTTTGTGACTCCCGCACTCGAACTCGGTCGCCTCGCGTCTTTCGTAAGCAGTTTTGGCGTGCCCCGGGACGGCGGCCGTCGCTCTTCCAGCTTCGGGCTCGGCTTCACGGGCATTGGTGGGCGCGCTTGCGGCTGTACTGCTTGGGGTATTTGGGGGCTCGCCGCGGGGGCGGACTGCGGTTGTGATGCCGGGAAGGAATTGCTGGGAGGTCTCGGCGGGGGGGCTCGTTGGAGATATGACGGGTCGACGAACTGTATGGGCGCAGACGACATGGGTGTGGGTGCGGTCACGGGCGGAGGATGTGGTGCGAGCTGGGGAGCGAGTTGGGGAGCGGATGGGGGCGTGTGGAAGGCGCCATTGTAGTTCGGGTACTGCTGCTGCTGCTGCTGCGGAGCGCTGCTGGGATAGAACTGCGCAGGTTGCTGGGCGTAGGCGGGATGGACATATTGCGCGTGTTGATGTTGATACTGTTGGTCGCCGTTGGGATAAGGATTCACGAATTGAGGATGCGGTAAGAGTGGTGGTGGGGCTTGCGGGCCCGAGTGCAGCGTCGGTAGGTGTTGTTGTTGTTGGTGTTGCGGGTGTTGTAATTGATGCGCCGGATGCGCTGGCTGCACTGGATGCACCTGGAATTGATGCTGGTGCTGGTGCTGGTGCCCCTGGCTGCCATATGCCTCTCCCGGAGGCATCCTGTCGGAGGGCCAAGTGGAATCCCGGATTGGACGCAATAGCCCAGTCGCCAGCGAGAAGAGCGGCATAGATGGAGGTTCAGGTCGAGGATTTCGCGGATCAAAGAGTTACTCGCTTAGGTTGGTACCGTGCCTACGCGCCGTCACGGCACATGACGGAGCCCACATTCACTGTCAGCCTGCATGCAGTGAAGGCCGGGGAAAGCGCCATGCCGCACGAGCCACCAGTCGGGTCCGTGTAGTGTAAATGTGCTTCTTGGCAAAATGGTGGGCTGTCGGCAGACCGGTCACGACGGCACCGACTTGCCCCATCCCGTCTCGGCCGATGCCTCGGCACCCTCGCCCGCCTCGTTCCTGAACAAATCACCAAGGAACTGGACGTTCTGGAAGCCATCATGCTTCGTCGTTCCACTTCCATTAATTCGGCATGTCTCGGACGTTTAGCGTGGCGTGGCGTGGCGTGGCGTTGCTTCTGAGTAACTTATAGATATACATTCTTCTAAACTCGAATCCCAAATTGCGTCTCCCTCCTGTTCCTGGATTTACTCCTGTTGTTCGATTTAGGCCCAGGTCCCACGACCCTCCTTTCATCTCAACAAGGGGTACGAAGTAACAACAACGACTCCACAGGCACGCACCTTCTTGGCTCTCTCCGGCATTCTCGACGAACTTAAAATCCGCTCCGGTCCCCGACTGATGAAAGTCTGAACCCATAAATATTCTCCCGTCGATCATTGATACCTGATCTTACCAGCTCGTACTTGCATCGACAACCAGAACATATTTTTTTGGTGTTGCAATTATCTCACCAACATTGTCTTTTTCCAGCACCTGGCGGGTTAGCAGCCGGCTGCTCAGAACGATGGATTGGTTTGGCCGTGCCAAGGTCGCCTTCACCCACTCACCTTCGCCGTTGGCGTTGCAAAGGAAAGATGGCGCTGCGACGGACTTGTTGAAGGTCTGCGAAGCGAGCACACCTACGTGCCAACTCAACCCGCTGCTCTTCAACGGTGACCTCCAGACCATGTGGACCGCCGTTAAGGAAGATGGTCCTCCGATCTACTACCGCAGGAAGATCTTCGATGCAGACCACAAGACATACACCGGCACCTTCACTGTCGACTTTGCGGTAGACCCGCACCAAGATGTGGACGACTCGCTTCCCCCAAGGACTGCCTTCTTCTCCGAAGACGAGTTCGCCAAGATCGGCTCCGACGACACCAGACCCATGCTCATCGTGCTTCATGGCCTGTCTGGTGGCTCCTACGAAGTCTACCTCCGCCACGCCATTGCGCCCCTGGTCCTGGAGGGAGGAAATTGGGACGTCTGTGTGGTGAACGCCCGCGGATGCGCCCACAGCAAAATGACGAGTGGTGTTCTCTTCAACGCGAGGGCTACCTGGGACGTTCGGCAGGTTTGTATACATCTTTTACCACATCTTGACTCGGAAGTGGTAGACTGATGCGTTGGATAGATCGTAAACTGGGCAAAACGGACATTTCCCAACCGGCCCCTTTTCGGCCTCGGCTTCTCACTGGGTGCGAACATCATGACCAATGTAAGAAAACAAGCCTCGGGATGGTCATTCCGTGCACTGCTAACGACTGTTCATAGTATGTGGGCGAGGAAGGCGCGAACTGCCCGCTGAAGGGCGCCATCTCCGTCGGAAATCCCTTTGATTTGGAGGTGTCCAACAAGGCGCTCCAGCGAAGCCTGTTGGGGAAGCAGGTGTACTCACGGGTCATGGGGGGTATGTTGCACCGCTAGCACCATCCTGGAGTGCATTCACTGACAGACGCGGCAGCGAACATGAAGAAGCTCATCAACACGCACAAGGACGCAGTCCTGAAGCACACCAACCTGAACTTTGACCGGATACAGAAAGTAACCTTTCTGCACGAGTTTGACCGCGAAGTCCAGTTAGTCTCCTCCCCATATTTTTAGCGACATAAACATTAACCAAGGTTCGGCAGGACTGTGACCTGGGGTTATCCCACTGAGAACGCCTACTACCGCGACGCCTCATCCTCAGACGCGGTCCTCGGCATCAGGGTCCCCTTCCTTGCCATCTCGGCGCTGGATGACCCGGTAGGTACTGCGCGTCTCAACATTAGGCTCCCACTAAACGTGTCGCAGATCGCCGTGTATGACGCGATTCCTTTCCAGGAATTCACACAGAATCCATACACTGTACTCCTCACCACTTCGCTTGGTGGGCATCTCTCGTGGTTCGAGATTGGCGGCGGAAGATGGCACGCTCGGCCGGTACGCGCTGTCTGTCCTCTCTGCTGCGTAGTTTAGCTAACTCGGATTAGATCTGCAACTTCCTCAAACACATGGCCACCGAGATCAACCTCGACGCCATTACCCCCACGGCCAACGGGGAAGCGCCTAAGACTCAGTTTGTAACCGAATTCGACCCTGTGAGGCGGAAGTTGCAAGTTCTCGACAATTGAAGATGGGCATCGGGTGGTATGAGTGGTATATTGTACAATCAAGCGGGTTGGTGTTGGGATAGACCATGTTGGGAATCAGTAGAATAGCGCATGTATAGACCATATCTTTGTAATGATTGAAATGTACACACAACGGACAAGCCCAAATGTTTAGAGAATGCATTGCATATGCACAACCGCCCATATACCCCCATCCGGCTGTATGGACAGTAGGCGTAGGTCACCATCACACAACCTCCCAGTTGGTATCTCAGCCCGAACCGACAATTCCCAATTTTGGCCCTCTCAAAACACCAACGCCAGACGCCCGCCATGCAGATAAATGCCTTTACCGAACAAAACGACCCTCCCTCCGCCACAATTACCACCTCACTCCGGCCCAGCAAAAGAAACCCTCTTCTTCTTCGGCTTGGCCGCCTTCGTCCCCGTGGCCGCAACCGCCTTGATACTCTCCTCCTCCTCCTCCCTACCCTTTCCATTGGTAGCAGCCCGCTTCCTCTTCTTCCGTAGCGAATCCTTGGTGTCCTCGAGCTTGGCGTTGCGCTCCTCCTCCTTCTTGTCGGCCTCGACCCGCCGCGCCTCGCGGATCTCCTCCATCTGTCTGGCGCGCATCATCTTGGACTCGATCTGTCCGTTCTTTTCGGCTTGCACGAGCGCGAGGATGGTCGTCATGCTTTCCTGTAAAAGGGGTGGTGAGTGAGATTAGTGGGGATTGGTGGTGGGAGAGGAGTGGAATAGGGAAGGAGGGGAGGGAGGGGGACGAACCCTGTCGTCGACAAAGACCTTGCCCTTCTTCTTGCCCTTCGGCTTGGTCACGCCCACGGGCGTGATCATGTTCAGTTCGGGGAGCCCCAGTTCCTTTTCCGTGTAGACGCGGCGCTTCTTCTTCTTGTTCTTGTCGAGCCCCGGCAGGTTGGGCCGGCCCTTGACTTGTGCCTGGGATGATGGGACTTTTGGCTTGGGCCCGGTTGTGTTTCTGGGCTTGGAGACGCCGTCTGAAGAGGAGCTCTTGAAGCCTTTGCCGCCACCCGCGCCGCCGGATTTGCTACCATGGTGCTTGTTTTTTATTGTGCGTGTAGGCGCCATTGCGGATGTTGGATCTGGCGATGGAGCTGTGGTTGTCGATGGACTCGTCTGCGAAGCTCAAAAATTTCGGGACAAGTTCCTTATCAGCGGCGTTATCGATTGACAAAGGTGGGGATTGCAGGGGCATTCAGGCGGGTCAAGATTCCGGCAGGCAATGTTTTAGCGCGGGGTCAAGGCAAGGTCCGGCCGGGCATCCCATCTTCGCCGATCGCGGTGCTGGGCAGGCCAAAATTTCCCAGAAAAAGAGACTCGATATTTGCGACAATCGAACATTGGCAGACCTTTTCCAGAAATTTCTTTACAGTACACACACAAAACACTCAAAATGAGCTCCTCTCCACCCGCAACTCGGTGGGCCGCCTTTGCGCGCGACACCAACGAGACCAAGATCCAGATCGCCCTCAACCTCGACGGCGGGGCATTTCCCCCAGAAACCGATGCGCGCCTGCAAGTAGGCGGCGCCGACGACCATGCCGCCCAGTCGAGCAAGTCACAAACAATCAGCATCAACACGGGCATTGGCTTCCTCGACCACATGCTGCACGCCCTGGCAAAGCACGCAGGCTGGAGTCTGGCGCTCGCCTGCAAGGGGGACCTGCACAGTCAGTAACCCCTCCCCCACCTTCCCCTGAACCAACCCAACTAACAAGGTCCGCACTACAAACAGTCGACGACCACCACACAGCAGAAGACGTCTGCATCTCGCTCGGCTACGCCTTTGCCAGCGCGCTCGGCACGCCGACGGGCCTCGCCCGCTTCGGGTACGCCTACGCCCCGCTCGACGAGGCCCTCAGCCGGGCCGTCATCGACCTGTCGAACCGCCCCTACAGCGTGGTCGACCTGGGCCTGAAGCGCGAGAGGATCGGCGACCTCAGCGCCGAGATGATCCCGCACTGCCTGCAGAGCTTTGCGCAGGCCGCGAGAGTCACGCTGCACGTGGACTGCTTGAGGGGGGATAACGACCATCACCGGGCCGAGAGCGCGTTCAAGGCGCTTGCCGTCGCGGTTCGGCAGGCGACGAGCAGAGTCGCGGGACGCGAGGGGGAGGTGCCGAGTACGAAGGGGACGCTGAGTGTATAATGGGCGCGGGGGGTTGTATACCAGTACTTATCAGGCCTGAGAGATCTTGGATTAGACCGGTTTTTGGGTTTCTGGTATCGATCATTCGATCCAGACTTCACGGCCATGCAGTGAGGTGAGTCAGGGGTGCATTTCGTGCATAGCAGATCTTCTGAGCGATTGGCAAGAACAGGATAGACAATTTACACCGAACTTCAAACCAAGGAGCCATCCATCCCCTCATATGGTAGCCGTGGATGTTAAATCCAGATTGAAAGTGCCTCGAGAAGTATTCAAATATCTCAAATCTCAATCGTTGAGTGGTTGCCATTCGTCGGTCCCCTGTCTCAAAGAGAGAGAGTGGCCCCGCAATGGCATGATTCCACCAGCCAAACTGCCGGGATACCTAAAAACGGGATTCATCTCAACCATCAACTCACCATCCCGGCCTCAGCCATTGACGGACTTATGACGCACTCATCGAGCGTGCAAAGATGATTTGACACCATTTGATTGATTTTCGCCTGCCCTGCATTATTAGCGCGTCTCCATCTGGTCGACAACCCGAACCGACTCGGTCCCATCCTGATCGTTGAAATCCGGCTCTCGGCGGAAGAGACCCCGAAACAAACCCGAACCACCGTCTAAGAAAGGCAAGACGGGAGGAGGCCAGGTCTGATATACGGACGACCAAGAACGGGCCGAGACACGTCGCGTGCCGGATATCCGTAGTCGGCCGACACATCCCACCTCCCCGTCCTTCCCGATCCAAACCCAACACCGGCAGGGCAAACTCACCCGCTCCCTCACTCACCCCCCCCACCCCGTCTCATCAAAAAGGGGACACACAACGAAAATGCCCTCCATCAACGACATCAAACACGACGAGGCAAACGAAGCCTCCTGGGAAGCCGGCCGCGGCGCCGTCTCGGGCGCCCTCAAATGGGGCATCGCGAGCGCCCTGCTCGGCGGCGTCGGCTACCTTGCGTCGCCCATCTATCGGGGGTTGACGATCCAGTTCAAGGTGTACGTTTTATTTACTACCTCCCCTCCCTTCCTTTTTTCTTCTTTTCTTCTTTTTATTTTACATGCATGTGTGTGGTGGGAAAAAGAGAGAGAGAGAGAGTGGAGAATGGTGTAAGTAATGGCTGATGATGAAATGAAAACACACAGGTACATTCAGATGTCGGGGATGGTGCTGGGGAGTATGATGGAGGCGGATTCGAGGCTGCGGCAGTATGAGGCTAGGATGAGGGTGCAGAGGCGGTTGGCGAGGGAGCAGGCGTATTGGAAGAATTTTGAGAGGGAGTATGGGAAGGATGAGGATGAGTAGGTGGACTCGTCCCGTCAGAAAGGGGGTTATGTATTATAGTCAGTGAGTGGTAAGTCGGTGTAATGGATGAATGTATATATTCCCAATTTTTTAAGTTCATGGCTCAGCAAGTTGGAAGCTCCATTGGGTATCTAGTCTTTTGTCTAACTTTTCATTTCTTCGCCGACTCAAACTTTTTCGGGTCCATGTTTAGCTTGCACAGCCTTGCCACACACCCGCTCAGCTGCAGCAGCGTCTGCACGCCCTCGAGGATCTTCATGTGCGTGAAGCCAATCTCCTTGATGAAGTCCAGCTTGGCGTGCTCGCTCAGCGTCGGGATCGTCTTGGTCACCTTGAACATGGTGCTGATGATGTCGTGGCTCGAGTAGCCCAGGTCCCAGAGCTCCCGCAGCGTGTCGAGCGCCGAGTCCACGTTGCCCTCGTAGCACGCCTTGAGCATGGCCTGCACCTTGATCGGGTGCGGCGAGTCGACCACCTTGAAGACGTTGTCGCCCGACACGAACCCGAACCCGGCGTGCGTCGACTGCAGGTTGTTGATGGCCTGCCGCATGTCGCCCTCGGCGCTGAAGACGAGCGCCGCCAGCCCGTCGTCGCTGTACTCGACCTTCTCCGCCTCGATGATCTGCAGAAGCCGCTTGACCACCTGCGCGTCGGCCAGCTTGGCGTACCGCAGGATGGCGCACCGCGACTGGAGCGGCTCGATGATCTTGTTGGACTGGTTGCAGGCGAAGGCGAAGCGCGTCGTGTTGGAGTAGATCTCCATGGTTCTCCGGAGGGCCTGCTGCGCGCCCGACGTCATGCTGTCGGCTTCGTCGAGGATCACGACCTTGTGTCGTCCACTGGGGAGTGTGACTTTTTTCTGGGCGAAGCCCTTGATTCGTTGCCGAACCACCTCGATGCCTGCGGTCGGTCAGCGTTGCTGCCTCATTCGGTCGATGGGAGGAGAAAGGGTCTGTCTGACTGACCTCGCTCGTCACTAGCATTTAGCTCCAAAACAGCCTCCTTGTATGAGTCTCCTAGTAATTGCCTCGCCAGACACAGCACGCTTGTCGTCTTGCCGATGCCGGGCATGCCCGAGATGATGACGTGTGGCATGTTGCCATCGCGGGCAATGATCTTTAGCCGCTCGATTGTCTCTGTGTTACCGACGATGTCGTCAAGGAATACCGGTCTGTATTTCTCCACCCTGGATAAAGCTGGGGTCAGCGCCTTCACCTCCTAGACGGAAATAGTCGTGCACTCACCATGGTAGCTCGTAGGTCGGGCTGCCGTTCGGATTGGCCGTGAGCGCCTTGTAGGCAGCTGTTGACGATTCGCCTTTTTCTTGTGGCTTTGGCGCTGACATTGCGACGGATGTGCTGAAGAGAGAGTGGGGTGATTCGGGTGGTGAAGAATTATTCCTTGGTCGGTTGTTTGGAGGTTGCTCGCAGCTTCGGGATCGCGACGCGTCAAGTGGAATGTCGCGTGCTAGGATTTAAAGTGGTTGTCTGGCGTGTCTGGGAAGCCAATAACCCTAACCCTCTTGTTTTCGGATGCTTGATACCCTGAGCCACCGTTCCATGATACATTGTGGTAGTTATAGGTATTCAGTAATTTGTTGGATCCAAAAAGTTAGATGCTGTCATCTTCTTGAAAATCTAGTTGTCTATCTTCACTACGCTTACCACTGTCCCAGCGAACCTGAATCACCGTCTATGTACGATAATCGCCATTGATAGTGCTTTAAACCCAAGTCAGAAAAGAAGTCAAAAGAGCTTTATGAGTGACTCACATATACTCGTGGCTGTAGTCGCAGGTCCAGTACGTGGCCTGCTTATCGCCCGTGCCCAACCGGACCAGAATCTCGAGGTCTTCGAGCTCCAGGATCTCAGCAGCTCTCGCCTGTGCATGGTTAGTGGCAGCTCTCAACAGCAGGTCCTGCTAAACAAGTCTTACCTCGTCAACCTTCTCGGGCTCACCGTTGACCAGAAGCTTCAACTCGGCCGTGCCGTCCGTGGGGATGAAGGACACATTGGTCTTCTCCGGCGAGACCTCGGCGACCTCGTTGGTCGGCTGCCCGGGCTCGGAGATAAGTGAGTACCCAGTGGCACACAAGATACGACCCCTAGCGGCTGTTAGTAAAACCACAACATTCCTGTTTCTGCCAATGGCACGGCAACACGCACCAGTTTGCGTCCTTGCCATACAAGGCCGTCTTGACGAGCGGCGACCGGGCAATCGTGCTGGCAATCCTCCGGGCCGCCTCCTCGCTGGGCGACTCGGTCACGCGGATGGTAACAAACTTGGTGGCACCCTCACCGTCGCGCACGACCAGCTGCGCCAGCTTGGCCGCAAAGTCGGTCAGCACGGCGCGGAAGGCGTCGTAGTCGGGTGTGCCCTCCACCACCTCCTTGCCGCCCGCGGCGCCGTTTGCGAGCAGTGCGACCGTGTCGTTGGTCGACGTGTCGCCGTCGATGGTGATGCTGTTAAACGAGCGGTCGACGGCGTGCTTGAGCGCCAACGGTAGGGCGGTTGACGAGATGGGCGCGTCCGTGGCGACGACGCCGAGCAGCGTGGCCATGTTGGGGTGGATCATGCCAGCGCCCTTGGTCATGCCCGCTATCCTGTACTCGACGCCCGGCGACGAAGGCAGGCTGAAGGTGCGCGACATGAGCTTGGGGAAGGTGTCGGTGGTGCAGATGGCTTTGGCCGCCGTCAGCCAGTGCTCGTGGGACCTCCCCAGAGCGTCGTGCGCGGTCGGCACGCCGCCAAGTATCTTGTCGATGGGCAGCCGCTGGCCGATGACACCGGTGCTCATGACGATGGTGCTGTCGCTCTGGCCGACACACTTATCGGCCTCTTGGGCCATCTTAGCGGCATCCTCCAGCCCGCCCTTGCCCGTGACTGCATTGGCGCATCCCGAGTTGATAATGACGCTCTGGATCCCCTGGTTACTCCGTTTCTGGAGGAGGTTCCGGCTGAAGGTGACGGGGGCGGCCTGAAACTTGTTCTTGGTGAAAACGGCGGCCGCAACGCACGGCGCATCCGACGTCAACAGGGCCAGGTCCGGCTTCGTCTTGTTGTTCGGCTTGACGCCGACGATTGTGCCAGAAGCCCGGAAGCCGAGGGGATATGTCCCCTGGGTCGGGACATACTTCTTCTTGGCAGCGGGAATGGAGCCGTTGGGAGGTGCAGAGTAGGCCCGGGACGGTGTTCGAGAGACGTGGCGGGCCAATTGCACCCGGGATTGCCCCAATTGGCTCAGCAGACGCCCGTTGAAGCCCGCCATAGCCATTTCCAGATTCTGTCTCCGAAAATGGGTTGTGGGATTGATGGTTGAGTCACAGACGGCAACAACAAAAACACTGACAAAAAAAAGGTGACCGCCGTTTTAGTTAGACGAAATGTTAGCGGCACCGGAGCCAATGCCTGCTTCGGAATCCTGCAACCAGGAAAGGCCGATCCCAGCGGCCGGAACCCAAGCTTATATCCATTTTTGAAACCCTTGAGTCATAATTTTGCTTCCCGATCAGCGAGATAATTGAGGTATTGGGAACGACTCGCCGAGGGGGTTATCAGTGAGAGGCCTAAACACTACCTCCACCACCTGCAGTGGTTCAATACTCCATGCGGGTCCATCTGCGGCTCGCCGGAGCTTTGGTGCCGAGCAAGCCGGGGTGGCTCGGGCCCCGTTTACTCCACCAGCCTGCCTCCATAAAAACATTTCTGTTTGCTGCAATTTTCTCCCTCCTTCCATTCTCTGACCAAGCTCAAAAAGACACGAATCACCATCGGTGCCTCGTTGGAGCCGCATTTCCTTGTCCCGGCCGTCTGGGCCTTCCCGCTGCACCTTTCCCCCCAAACCTCCTCCCCTGCCATGCCTTCCTGAGTTTCGCGTTTCTACGCTTGGGAGCTTCTTGCGAAACACCGAAGCACACCAAACGAACCGAAAATCCTTTCCCCATCACATCATTTTTCTCATTCACATAACACACGTCGACCATGTCGTCAGAAATCATGGATGCATACTGGGCGGCGCCGGCAATGGCACGAACATTGGCGACGGCCATCGTCGTCACGTCCATTGCCGTGCACGCGGGCTTGGTGTCGTACACGTGGTTCTACTTCACCGAGGACACGCTCCTGCGGCTGCCGCCTCAGATATGGCGCCTGGCCACGAACTTCTTCCTCAGCGGTCCGAAGCTCGGCATCGTCATGGACCCCTACTTTGGTATAGGCGCTCCAGGCAATCTTCTGGCGACGAGTGTTGTCTGACTTTGCGAAACAGCCTACCAGTACCTGAAGCAGCTAGAGACGAACAATCCCAAATTCCAAAGGAAGGAGGACGTCCTCTGGTACTTGATGACGGTCGGCGGCTTGATCATTGTAGGTTCATCTCTCTTTTTTCCTTTTCTACTCGACCATCACGAACTCAAAAACACGACACCTCGTATATCTGCCCGCATAGTGCTTTTCTCCCAACTATTGCGGTTCCTGGAAACGAGGAAGATTACCCCCGTATGTCGACCGATCCGTCATTCGCATAATATTAAAGGGTCGGTCGGGGTGCGGGCATGGTGGGATGTCTTATGGATGACCCGAGTGGTATACACCGTTCGCTCGGGTGGTTTTTTTGCTCCCTACATTTCGACGTTTAGAAACCTGGGGGCCGCTTTTTTCCAAGCCTTTGCCTCGGCAGCATGATATGAGAAAGCTAACAACAAACACAGCTCCTCAACCGAGCGTTTCTAGGAGGCGCGTTTTTCCTCGATGGGCTCATTTTGGCACTGGCCTACACGGCCCATCAGGACCAGCGCGTTGTCAAGGCCAACTTTTTCTTCTTCACCGTGCCAGCACAGTCGATTCCGTATTGCATGCTCATCGCATCGCTGCTCATGAACCCCGCGGCAATCCCGCTGCAGATCACCGGCCTTGTAGCGGCGCATCTGCACGACTTCTTGTCGCGCCTGTGGCCCGAGTTTGGAGGCGGCCGGAACATTCTGTCAACGCCAGGCTTTGTCTCGTACTTGGTTCAGACTCCGAGAGTTTTGCAGCGCGGGTACGGCACGGCCATCCGCCCGACCGGCGCCGCGACGTCCGGCAGCAGCACGGGGGCGTCGACTGGCCCGGTGCTCCCCGATTCTTGGAAGACGCGGGGCAGCGGCCAACGCTTGGGTGGCGAGTAAAGCCGGCGGACCAGTGTACAGCAAGTTGTAGATTCACACAATGCTAAGAATATCGCACGTTGAATTTGCGCGCTATCGAACCTTTCAATTGTGTTGTTGGACACGTCTGGTCTGGATGTGGGAAGCCATCATCCAACAGCCAGGACTGCGTGTACAGGTATACAAAATGCCCACCGCCTCCTGGTACCCTTGAACTCCAAAGCAGAAGCCAGCTTACAACCATGAAGCCCATTCAGCACCCTGAATCCTGAAACCGCTCAAAAACCACAAACCGCCATACGCCGCCGTCCAAACCGAACCGAACCGAACCGAACCGGACCCGTCCAAATCCAAATCCAAATCCAAGTACATTTCCCATATAACACCCAGAGAAAAATAAAAAAAAGAGTGTCTTGTCACAAATCACCAAATATCGCTCCCCCTCCCAATCTCAATCTCGGCATAATGCCGATTCCCACCACCACCACCACTATTCCGATCCGACCTCTTACGCCCGTGCTTCTTGCCGCCGCCCTTGCTGTCCTCCTGACCACCGGTGAGGGCGCGGCTGCGGAAGGTGCGGCGGTTATCACTCGCACCACCACCAGCACCACCAGCACCACCAGCGGGACCAGCGTCCTCGTAAAAGTAGTAATCATCGTCGTTGATGTTGTTATTGTTGTTCTCGTCGTCTCCTCCTCCTCCTCCGTGGTGATGATGATGTCCTCCGGGCGGCGCCTGGTAGTGCATGGGGAAGGCCAGGGGGCCGGAGATGGTGGTGTTTTCTTTGCCGCTGAGGGGCTTGTTGCCTTGGAGGCGTGGCGGGAGGTAGGCGCGGGGTTTCCTTGCCTGGCTGCTGCTGCTGCCGCTGCCGCCGCCGCCGCCTGGTTGGGGGGGTTGTTGGCTGGCGGTGGTGGTGGTGGTGGTGGTGGTGGTGGTGGTGCCGTCGGTGGAGGAGGCGGAAAGGGGCGGCGAGTTGAAGGGGGGGATTACCAGCGCCGGGATCTGGGTTGGGGATTGGCGGGTTCGTGGGGGGCGTGGTTGGATGGGGAGCCCCCCGGAGAAGGAAGAAGAAGAGTCGGATTCGCGGTAGGGGTTGTTGTTGTCCTGTGGTTGGGCCGCTGCCGCTGCTTTGAGGTAGGCTTGGATGACAGCGTCGTCGGGCTGGGTTTTGGGGTGTGAGGTGGAGGAGGAGGGGAAGGGTGGGCTTGGGAAGGGGGAGTTGGTTGTTGTCGAGCGGTTGCTTGGTGTGGACGATCCTCGGACGAGTGCCCGCGGGATGTAGGCCGGGTGGGTAGGCATCGCGCTGGCCGTGTCGGGGGCGCTCAACGGTGAGAAGGGGTAGGGCGGCTTCTCGGGCGAGTATGTGTATGAAGAGGAACAACCCTGGTCGCCCTCGCGGTGCTGGGCCTCGTCCATCTTGTAGTCCATGGTGTAAGTGACGGCGGGGGCCATGGCGCCTGGTGGTCTCCTCTCGTCAAAGCTCTCCCCATCCGAGTTGTCTTCCCGGTCGAACTGCCGTTGCCGGCGCCAGTAGACGAGGAACAGGCCGGCGGCGCCCAAGAACAGTGCCGCAGCACCGCAGGCGATGCCGGCGATAGCGCCGGTTGAGAGGTTGCCGTTGGCTCCGGACTCAGAGTCCCGCTGGAGGACATGAGGCCCGGCCATTGTGAAAGCACGGGCTCCGTCAAGACTCATAGGGTGATGATATATCTATCCGAGCCCAGCCTAGCCCGGATATCATTGACTTAGACGGTGCCAAGCACCGCTATCGATCGCCGAGAGAGCCAAAAATAACAGACATTGGAGATTGAAAGGAAGATGGGGCCGTGGGAGTGAAATAAGAGGGCGCCGGGAGGAAAAGAAGGGCAGCCACCTCGGCCGAGCGAGGACTAGCTGCCGATGTGTGTATGCAGTTGGTTCGGCTTGCCACCGGTTGCAGGCCTGTTACACAGTACCGTGAGGATCCGGCAAACCTCCGCACCAGGCTGCCAGCACCCAATCTCGATGACTTGCCTACCAAACCCTTTTTTCCTTAAGGAAAAAGAAAAGAAAAGAAAAAAGGGCGTGAATACAGTACTAGCTGGAACCGCTAACCAGACGACAGCTTTTACCATCATTGCAGCAGCGAGTTGGACGGTCTTCAAGCTTGAAGACCCCCGTATCTCTCCCTCAGGCTCACAATCTAACCTCACCTTCCGGCTGCGTCCAAAACCCGCCGGTCGCACTGGGTCAGCTGCAGAGGCAGCCTTGAGCCCTTCCGAGGACTATCGGGCAGCCCTCTGGTGCCCTGCCAGCCAGAGGCCGCGCGGGGGGGGCAGACGCAGCCCAATCACGTCCTGGGGACAGACGCGACCATGCAAAGCAAGTCAGAGTCAAAACGAAAAAGATGGTGGGTGAGACGGGTTGATGAACTGTTGCTGGCCAATGACAGCGCGTCGATGTTCTGTTTGACGGGCGCGTAAACTGCATGTGTGGGCCATACGGAAGGATCCGAAGGGTTCTGACTGGCCGGACAAGCGAAGCCCTGTCCGATCTGCGCAGGACGCACTTGAGTGGCGCTGGCCAATCGGAAGTGGCGGTTGCTCGGGCCAGGCAAACAAGCTTCCACACCTTTTTCTCACCTTGAGGCGCTTGTCTCGTGCTTGTCTCCTCCGCCCGTCTTATCTCCTCGTGCAAGGCGAAATACCAGAGCGCTCTGAAATCGGGAAGCGAGATGTGACGGGGGCAATGCAGCGGCCGCCTTCCGCCCCCGCACCCGCCTCCGCCTCATCTCCCTACGGAGTATTCAGTTGGTTCTCGCAGATTGGATCGGCCTCATGGTGAGGCCAACCCCGGGAGCCAAGCACCCTCTGCAACCCCCCAGGGCCCCCTCCTTGGTGGCGCGCTAGGGACTTCCCGCGCTGGCCAGGTGGGGTGCACAACAACCGAACTCACTCCCAACCCTCCCTCAAAACAAACCACCCGAAATGGTGGAAAACACTAAAATGATTCCCCAGTCGTCACCGACCTGAGTACGACTAATCCTGTGGTCAAGAACTTATGTTTTGGGGGAAGAAGGGTCTCCCATCTTGCCGAGGAAGAAGAACAAGAAACAACAAATGCACCGATTGGCGAAACTTCTTGGCTGACACGGTATCGCCATGCCTGCAGACTCGACCTCCTGGACCACCGTCCATGGTTTCCTTCAAAATGGCGACAGCCGGGCCGCCAGTTGTTTGCGACGAACTCAATGGGATCAGCTATGCCTCATTGCCTCGGATGCAAACCATCATCTGGAAGGTGTTGCCCTGGATCAGATTACAAGCGGACTCAACAACGTTGTTCGCCTGCTTGAGTTCTCTGACCGTTCACATCAAGACCACAACGTCTCTCCAAGCAGGCAACGCCGAGCTTGAGACTGAGGTTGCAACAATGCAAATCATCAAGGAGCATTCCGACTTGCCTATCCCCAGGGTCTTTGCATAGCCCTCGAGCGTGGCCAAGGAACCCTGAGACGGGCAGATGGAAGTAGCATGGAAGGGCCCCCTGCTGCCTTTCCAAATGGAGCCAACACCGAGAGAAACAAGAAACAAACAGAGAACTCTTGCATGATGGGGGGTGTCGCCCGGCGCTAGGAACCACTCTGTCGGGAGCGCCCTTCCCGCTTTCATCACTTCCCCCGCCCAAGCGAAGGTCAAGCTTTGCCGGCTTGCCTGATTGCATCCACGGCTCGCTCAAGTAATGATTCTTTCAGCAGCGCGAAAGCCTGTCCTTGGCGGGCAAGATCTGCGGCCGTAAGTCAGACGGTGGGGTGACCAGAGAGGGAAATGCGCTGATGCGGTACCGTTGTTCGACGCCCAGTCGAGCTTGTGCGATGGTGCTTGTGTCCCACCAGAAGCGGCCTCACAACCCGACCCCCGTGGCATTGATCTTATTGGTTCATTGAGATCACCAGTGCATGCATGCTCTGGAGGCACCCCGGGCCGCAACGCATGACACCCGGCGGTTTTCAGCGCCCATGTTTCCTCGCGGCTTGCTTTTTGTGTAGAACCAGTTCGCCAAGGCTTGTCACACAGGTTGCACTGCTTGCGCCATCACCTACCCTCGGTTGCCGGCCTGGTACGTGCATACCTATAGCTGCCGTTCAAGTCGCCGAGTGGGACGAGTGCGGGCCGAGAGCACTGAGAAACTCCTACAATGAACAGACGTCAGATATCCATCCAACCCTAGACTAACACGCTGTTACCTCCCCGCCGAGCCCAAACAGAAGACGTGGAAAGTCAGGCGGTGAAAGTTGTGAGTTCAGAACGACCCGAGCTTCCCATTCTTGGTCTTCCCGTGTACTGGCCCATTACACTTCTCGCCAAACGGGTTGTCCTACCCTATCTGTCACTTCGAAGGCATCGCCAATCCCGTCTTGGCCGGATGCGCTGTCAGTCGGCAAACAAACGTGCATGGCAAGTGAGGGTAGGGACGCCTCATGACAAGCATGCCAAAGTACCGTACACCGTCCATCCTGTTCTCCAAAGTGACAGTGGTTTTCTGATGCTATTTTATTTGCTCGTAGCCCTACACCGGATAATTGGAACAGTCGTCTGAGTTTTGAGGAGCTTGTCTGGCCTCGACTCGCGGTGTCTGTCTGGCCCTAGTGGGATCAAGCTCACATGGGAGTATGTCTAAATAAGAAAGCTGATCCTCAACACATGACTTGTATCGATATGCGAGGGACCTCCACCGAAGTATGTATTCGGCCGAAACACGGTGGCTACCCGCCCCTTGACGCCGCCGTCATGTCTTTTTACTATACCTGAAGGGGCTCATCCCTGCTCTGTGCTCAACTTCATCGTTGCACCCGTCGATACGAGGTATGATGGTGAGAACTCTGCGAGACACCGGCACTCCTTTGGGGTGTCTCTCGGTCTGCCGCTGGGCCAGCTTTTCCGAACTAAAAGTTGTGTTCTCTGGAGTATAAAACCTCTCACCGTCCACGTCTCAGGGGGGGAGGAGCCAAATTCCATCAGACCCCGACTCTCCAGCCATAAGACGGCGGTTCTCCAATCATCAGACCGGAACTCCAAAACTAAATAAATAACTAATCACCCCTGAAGCCCCCCAGCTACTCCTCCTCCTCCTCCTCATCAACAACTCGCCCACCATGGTCCACCTCGCCATGCGCCTCCTCCCACTCCTCACCCCCCTCGCCACCGCCGAAATCCTCGGCTCCTGGACAATCTCAGCCCTCACCCGCCGTATGCCTCCCTTTTTCTCTCCTCACTAAACAAAAACAACATGTCGCTAACACAGTATCTCCCCCCTCCCCCCCGCCCCAGAATGCACCCCCACCAACAACGCCTGCACCTACACCCTAACCCTCACCACCTCCTACAACAACAACAACAACAACAACAACAACAACAACAACAACAACAACCACAACAACAACCAAAACAACCCCTCCCTCTCCTTTGAGGATGACGACAACAGCAACACCCAAACCTGCTCCTTCACCATCCAATCCACCCCCGACTCTGCCCTGCCCGCAAGCAGAACCGACTTTGCCGGCGTGCCCTGCGGGGCACGGTATACAGTCAGCGGCGGCTGGGATGATTATGATCAAACGAGGGCTGCTGATGCTGATGGGGATGTGACAAGGGCGGCGGCGGGGGCGGGGGCGGGGGCGGGGTTTGTCACGATTGTGCCGACTGATCTTGTGCGGGGGGCGTATGCGTCTTTTGGGTATCGCGAGGAGGAGTTGATGGGGATGACGAATGGGATGGGGGTGGAGGAGGGTAGGAGGGGGGTTGCTTATCGGGTTGGGGGTTTTGAGGGTGCGGGTGCTGATTCTGGGATGGGGGGGGTTGTTGAGAAGGGGGGTATGCGGATGGGGATGGGGATGGGCCGGGTTGAGAGGGTGAGGATGGGGATGGGTACCACTCAAAGAGAGAGGGATGGGGAGAAAGTGGTGGTGGTGGGAAGAGGGATGGCGGAGGATAAGACGGAGTGGCAGATTAGGGGGCTGACTAGGCGTATGGTCTCCGTTTCCCCCACCTACTTGTTGGACGGAAAGCTAAAACTGAAAATAGTGCCCGACCGCGAAAGGGACACAAAAGACTGGGCCTTTTCCATCGTCGAGAGCGACGACAAGGAGACGTACTGCTCGTTTGCGATCCCCAACAACGACGACAGGGACTTCTACAGTAAGCCCTGCGGCATGCACGCCGCCGTGAACTTCAAGGTCTCGTGGGGGTACAACAAGGATGCCGACAGCGCCGTCATGACGGTGTGCTAGTAAGTTCTTTTGTCCCGCCATGTCTGAAATCATAAAGCGAGGACATCCCTAACCGTGTGTGCCAGCGCGCCCAACGGGACAAACGCCTGGTTTGGGTACGACAACGTCACGGCTAATCAGTGGCTCGGGGACTCGAAGAAGGAGACTGTCCACTGGTCAGACTGCAAGTAAGAAGCGGATTTATGAGAAAGGATACTGGCCGACAGCGGATGGGCTTGTTTGTTTTTCAAGTGGTTTACAGTCTCTTCTCTGTCCTGTATTGTCTTGCTACCAGTCTAGCCCATCTTGAAGAACATCTAGGTCTTGTGGTGTATCTCTACCATACCCGAACCTCACACAACTAAACCACCTACCATTCATCAGTCCGTCTTCGGGGGGATTTTACTGGGGCTTCCGTCCATAGACGACATTTCTATGAAGCAACAACAAGTCAGCTCGTATATTTGAAACCCGCATCGAAAGACTTACACAGGCCAATAGGCATGGATGTTTCGGTTCTTCAGGTCCTTTCGGACGCCGACGAGAAAGGTTTCGACCTCGTCGGTTGTCCAGCCCAGGATGGAAGTGAAAAGCATCAAAGTCACTCCCTGGAGACCCGAGTTGATGTTGAGCGAGGTCCAGGTGCCTGTTTGCAGGTTAGCGGATTTCACAAGGCTCGACCTAAACTCCGTACCAATCTCCTTGTGTCTGGCATCCAGGGGCCAAGTGTTGATGGGCCATTTGTATGTGACCTGGACCACGTCCTGAAACCCAGCGTCGATCATCTGCTGTTTGTACTCGGCCGCCGAGGTCATCGAGGCGCCGAGCTTCCCGCTAGCTTCGCCCAGATGACGATTCCACTTGGCGAGTGGGCAGTCATCCGAGAAGGTGCCGTCGTCGCAGGTCAAGGGGAGGGCGTCAGCCAGCTCAATGTAACCGCCCGGGTGTAGGTGTCTAGAGAGAGAGTGTGAATACCAGAGGGAGTACGAGTAGGTCATGCAACGCGGTAGAGGAGGGATGCTTACCGGTAGGCCTGGCCAATGAGCTTAGGCCAGTCCCGGATCGAGCCGGTCATCATGCGCATGTAAATGAAGTCAAAGGGGTTCACAAAGGTCCATTCGGCTTCGAGGTCGTCGACAAAGAACTCGACGTTTGGCGGGACGCTAAAACCTGTTAGGGTGATGGCTGGACGTCGGCGCGGACGACTTACAAGGCTGGCTGGATGGGACTCAGGTCAACACCCACGACCTAGTGACGGTCAGTACGGCCCAGTTCCTTCGCATAGGAGGCATAGACGGCATACAGCTGCTTCGGGCTTTTCGTCGGCTAGGAAGCGTTAGCATGGAGGTTACGGGGCTCGGGTTGGCACCGGATGATGAACATACCTAATTCTATCGCCCAAATACCCGTCCCGGTACCAGCGTCAAGCACGCGGGTTAGAGGCTTGTCCTTCCCGGCGGGGGAAAGGAACAATTGGTTGTCCTGGGACAAGAGGAAGAGGTTGTGTTGAAGGTCTGCTTGCGGGTAAGCATTGCGATGATATGCGGCGTCACAAACGACGGCGATAACTTACCGAGACGCTCATTCTCTCGCTGGAGTTCAGTCGCACGTCAGCAGGCGAGGTTTGACATCGAGATGTTTTTCATGAATTATTACCTCGTCATTTGGCAGGAAATACGCAGCCTCTGTCGTGCACGTGTTAGTCAACCCGCGCACGGCACCCGCAGCAGTAGGATGAAGCACACACCGCTTGCCTTGTAGGCATGGTAGGTGCGGCCGTTTTCTTCTCGGAACTTGAAGATACTGGACATGACCGATGTTGTGTAGCTCAAGTCGCCCTCCTAGAAACATGTCAACATGTCATCGTCAAGCCGTCAAGGCGGCGGTCACGATGGGATGGGCCCGCCTACGGCGCTCATGAAGGAGTCGGCGTCATTGTCGTGGCCTTGGCCCTGGGCATCTGGCTGTGTTGCTGTCAGTATCATCCGCTGTGCGCCAATGGCTCACAGTCTCGTCTCTTACGTCAACCTCTAGAAGTCCGTCATTGTCTCCCGGGCTCGCGGCGGTGTTCGGGCTAGCCGGCGTCCCGGGGCTTGCGGGGCCTCGCGGGCTTGAGGCTGCCGCCGGTGGGGTCTTGGATGCGCGGCCCGGGCTGGTGGGGCTTTTCCCGGCTGTGGGGGACGTGGCACCCATTGTGGCTATAATAAGAGTCCCGCGTCGGTGTCTTTTGGCCGACTGTGCTTTCGGACTTTGGTCAGGGAACGGAATGACGGTGAACAGGTGGGAAGCCAGCGGCCTTTTTGACCGGGCATTTGACCAGCGAGGATGTGCATTGGACACTCCCAGGTTGTACTCGAGACGTTCTACATGGGGGTTTGAGTAGGATTCTCGGCTGCAGCGTGCAGGCGGATGGCTTCCGCTTCTTTAGCCCGGCAGGCGCCGAGTCCGTGGTTGCACCGGATTGCCGCATCAGTCCACGCTTAGGCGGGGGATGCATCCGCGCAGGGTTGCTGCAGCACAAGTTGCATGTTTCTAGTGGCATTCTTTGGGGGGGAAAGGGCGCGCAAGGAAACGAGGAACTTGGCATGCGGGAAGAGATGGAACTGGCAAGGGGTCGGGTGGAGTCATGACTCGAACGGAGTCAAGGCCGTCCAGTACCGACCGGTACGGAAATTTACGGCTTTTCTGTTTCCTGAACCTTGGGCCGTTACATCGTCTGATGTGCTCGCCATGAAACTGCGCCTCACCCTCACTGCGGGCGCCGTGGGGACGAGATAAAAATATCCGCGCCTGTATTTTGGGACACCCCTATACACCGCGTTTGGGAATTCATTTTGTCTGTTTTGAACCAAGAACGTCGCCCAGTCCCCAAACTCGACGCAACCCCAACCTAACTCGGCTGCATCTTCTCCACGCTTGTCGATAACATGAGAATCGGCTGCCTCCAGTTCGCGCCACAAGTGGGCGATGTTGCCAACAACATCACCCGCGCCGAAGACGTCCTCTCCAAGGCCGACCCAGATGACTTGGAGAACTTGGACCTCCTCGTCCTCCCCGAGATGGCCTTCAGCGGTATGACCACCCCTGGGCTGCGACTGGGTTGCCGTCTAACTCTGGCCAGGATACAACTTCAAGTCGCCAGAACACATCTCGCCCTACCTCGAGCCTACAGGGTCCGGAGTCAGCTCAAAGTGGGCGCGCACGACCGCGCGCAAGCACAACTGCACCGTTGCTGTCGGGTATCCCGAGAAGGTCGACACCGAGGAGCAGACATCGGCGCCAGAGACCTATAACGCGCTCATCGTTGTCAACAGTGGCGGCGAGAAGTTGGCCAACTACCGCAAATCATTCCTCTACTACACAGACGACACTTGGGCGCTTGAGGGCCAGGGCTTTTATGGGGGGAAATTGGGCAGCTTTGGGCAAGCTGCCCTAGGGATATGTATGTGACATGCCTTATTTTGCGTTGTGGCCTGGCTAACACCTTCCAGGTATGGACATCAAGTAAGCCACTGGCAGACTTGAGCTTTGCTGGTGCCCCGCTGACCGTCTAGCCCCTACAAGTTCGAAGCGCCATGGGATGCCTACGAATTCGCCTTCCACGTCCTCCAAGTCCGCGCGAACCTGGTGATCCTGTCCACGGCATGGCTCACCAACGACGAACGCACCAGCTTCCTGTCCCGCCCGGATGCGCCAGACATGAGCACGCTTACATACTGGGTGCGGAGGTTAGAACCCGTCATCCAGACCAACAGTTCCGAGGAAACTATTGTCATCTTTGCCAACCGCTGCGGTACCGAGGGGGAAGCCACCTATGCGGGCACCAGCACAGTCATGGGGATCAAAGATGGGGAGGTGTCTGTGTACGGCGTCCTCGGGCGGGGAGTCGAGGAGTTGTTGGTGGTCGACACGGATGATTTGCCGTTTGGGAAAATCGTCGACCGTCCGGGGGTGCCCGTAAACGGTGAGCCCGGCGCGCCGCCAGCACCCGCGGAGGAACCGGAAGACAAGCCACCAAAGGACACCGGCGGCGCGGGAGCAGGATCGGGGTATGTAGACTCGCCGACTCTGCCGTCAACAGGCTTCACGCCTTCCACAAGAACACACACCGTGTCGGCACGGAGCATCCCAGCAAGCAGCAGCAGCAGCAGCAGCAGCAGCAGCAACGGGGCCACAACAATCCCACGTCAACCACCCACCCCCCCAATAAAGCGAACCGCAAGCCAATCCCGACCTAAACTCTCACTCTTGACAACCAACCTCAATCCCCCCATCCCCGTCCTCTCCCTATCTTTGTCGACGTCTACACCCCCGACGAACCGACCTGGCAACAACAACAACACCACGGGCACGACGAACAAGACGGGGGGGGGTTAAGAATCGAGTTTGGCATGGACGCCCTGTCGCCGTGGAGCGTGTCGTCGTTGTCATCATCATCATCCTCGAGTCGGCGACAGTCGGCAGCGTCATCATCGCCGGCGCAGCAGCTCGGGGGCTGGTGGTGTCATGGGGCGGCGGCGACTATACCCATTGCGGCGAGTCCGAGTATTTTTTCTGCGGGGGGGGGGGGTGGGAGGGGGGGTTGTGTTTGATG
>MU856869.1:29443-167008 GCA_033296705.1 Chaetomidium leptoderma | reverse complement strand
CCTCTTCCCCCCCGCCGTTTTCCCTTTCCCTTTCCTTTTCCTCCTCTTTAGAAACAACAACAACAACCTGCTGCAAAACCGGGGCATAAAACCCCTGCGTAAGCGGATTATCCCGCAAATCCACCACGGCCAAACACGGCATGTATCCCAACCCACCCACCACCACCTTGGCCGGATCCGCCAGCCGATTGCCCACGACAAACAACCGCTTCAGCCTCGGCACACACCGCAGCGGCGCCAGGTCCGAAATCGCATTCAGATTCAGGTTGAGCACCCTCAGATTCGGCAGCATCAGCCCCACATCCTGCGGCAACGCCGACAGGCCGCAGTTGGCGAGTTCCAGCAGCTGCAGGTTGAGCAAGTCGATGGCGGGCTCAAAGGACGGCAGGAGGTTTCCCGAGAGGTAGAGCTTGCGGACCTCGTAGGCGCGCGCGAGGAGGTGGGGTAGGTTGAGCGGCTTGTCGCCGTGCTGTTCGCGCAGGGAGAGGGAGTCGATGCGGCGGGCGCGGGAGAAGCCCGCGATCTGGACGAGGGCGTTGCGGTCCGCGTGGAGGAGGCGGAGGTGCGGGAGCTTGTCGACGTTGAGCGTCGTGAGCTTGTTGTCGTCGAGGCGGAGGTAGCGGAGCGTGGTCATGGGCTGGTCCGAGTCGATGGCAAAACTTGTGAGCTGGTTGCCTTCGAGGTTGAGGGTGCTGAGGGAGGGTAGGTGGCCGATGTTGGCGACTCGGTTGATGTGGTTGTTCTTGAGGTCCAGGTCGGTGAGCTGGTGGAGGGTGCTTCCGTCAAGGTCGACCTCCTCGATGAGGTTGCCCCTGACGCGCAGTGTTTGCAGGCCCTTGTGGAACTTGATGCCGTCCAGGCCCGTAATCTGGTTGTTGTCTGCCCTCAGGGTGCGCAGGTGGACGAGGTTCCGGAATGCCGCCAGGCTCGTAAGCGCATTGTTCGAAATGTCGATGTACTGGAGGTTCATCAGGTGGTTCCAGGCCGTGAGGCTCGAGAGCTGGTTATGCGTCATGCGCAGGTGGAGGAGCGACGAGGGGATGCCGCCAAGGTTCCTAATCTTGTTCTTGGAAACATCGAGACTCTCGAGCTGCCCGCAATATTCGTCGAGGGCATGCAGGGCGCTCAGCCCCTTCTCGCGCAGCTCCAGTTCTCGCATGTCTTCCCAGTACGGCTCAAAAGGTTCCACCTCGGCAAGCTTCTCCACAAGCTCGCTCATGCTCATCGACATGACACGCCTGGACTGGTCCCCGGTCACGAAGCGATGGTTGTCGACCACGTAGCTGGCTTCAAGAGGCAGCGTCTCCTCGGCACGGTGGATTGTGAACTCGGAGAGGGGGCTGAGAGCGAACGTGCCAACGTATTGGCTGATGATGGGCGCGCCATCAACCCTGGGAATGGGACAATCCAGTGGCCGCCCAGGGGTCGCGACAAGGAAGCTGAGACTCCCTTGCCGTAGGCTGTCCTCGCGGTTGGCCACGCTGTAGTCTCCCAGAAGGCTGAGCTCCATGCCAGAGGCTGCCTCTTGGTATCGATCACGGCCAAGGACAGAGTCCTCGTCCCGTTCGTCGATCCTAGACACAGGACGCGCCATCAAAGCCCTACCCCTGACAGAGAGATGGCGCTGCGGGCCACGTGAACCGCTGCGGGACCTGGCCGACCTGCTCCTGGTCTGTGCTTGAATCGAGACGGTCCTCCGGCCCCTAGTCTCGGTGGCGGCCTGGTGGAGGGCGCCATCCTCCGACAACATGTCCATACCAGCTGCGTCTTGGATTACGGATGCAATCGGGGACGAGAAACTGATGGTGAGCCGCCTAGCCTCCTTCGCTCGGCCTTCGTTGATGCTGATCTCATGGTCGATAGCCTCCTCAGACCGGCTCGGATTCGGGTATTGATCGTGGATTGGTGGCTCGGCGATGGCGTCAAGGGCCGCCCTCGTGGCGGAATGCATCCGAGGCGACTTGGACGGGCTGACCTGGGCAGCAGTTGGGAGGCGGTCTTGAAGCGCAGCCGCCTCCTTCTTCCCGGTCAGGAGCAAGTTCCGCATTTCCTTGGTGACGTCGACAGACAGGTCGGGAATGTCGGCAAACGGATCGTCCTCGCTGACCTCGGAGAAGATAAAGCTCTCCTTTGACTCCGCTGACCCCTTCCTCCTGATCCAGATGTTGCGCTGCCTGTCCAAGATCATATTCCCAACCTGGTCGGGAATCAAATGCTCTACGCTTTCCGGCATGATTGTTTTCCTTGCCTCGGATCCCCTGGATGACGTCGTCGGGAAGGAAACTCCCGTGCTCTGGGTGTTGAAGCCCGCTGACCCTTGGGAAGGCGGGCCGTCGCTGAGAGCATTGGCCGCCGACTGATGTTTTTCCCAATTGGGGTTACGGGAGATGCGAATATTGGGAGGATCGCTGATGACGCCAGAATCAGAATGCGACATCTGGCTCTGGTTGTTGGTCCACTCCTCAACCTCCTGCTCCCGTGCAACGAAACTGGCTTCCTGGGCATGCCTGGCCGAACGGATGGATGAGATGAGGTCCCCCATGTCGCTCGCCTCCTCATACTTCTTGAGCTGCTCCGCCAGCACGGGGTCTTCTTGCTTCGTGGACTTGCGTGTGAGAGGGGGGCGTCCCTCACGGCTTGGCGGCCGCGAGAATGGTTCTTGGGTCGACTCCTCGAAGGAACCGTCTAGTTCTGGGGATGTTTGACCCCTCTCTTCGTCGGATTCCTCGAGGCTGGCAAGCCCACTGGGCAGACCGGCCTTGCTGCGGATCATGGCCATGATCTTGTTCGCTTCGTTGATGAATTCCTCGGTCTTGATGGATGGCTTCCGGCCCGTCTCGAGGGCGGTACCAGCTTGTAGGGCCGTCGGGGGGCGCGAGTGCCTGCTCGAGCGAGCAGGTGACCTTTCAAGCTCGGCAAGAGGTTCGCGTTCGCGCTGTAGCGAAGATCTCTGGCTTGGTGTCGGTGTCCGGGGCCGTACCGATTGGCGCGCTTCGGCTTCTGTCATTTCCTGCTGGCCGCTGCCGCTGGCGTCTTCCCGAAACCTGCCGAGGGCCGACTGAATGTGCTGATGGGACAGCTGGACCGAGTCAACCGCGGACCCAAACTCCTCGGTTCCGTATGAGATATCTGACTTGTGTAGCGTCCTTCGCCGCTTTGGAGTAGGGTCCTTTGTGGGCGATGTGCGTGGCCGCTTGATTTCTGGCCCGGATACATCTCTCCGCCCTCCAGGAGGAGAGAGCTGCTCAAAATGGCCTGGGAAAGACACCCTAGCGGAACGTCGCGATGGCTGGGAGGTTGTGGATCTCCGCCGTCGATCCACCACGAGATCTGGTGCCTCAGACGGCGAGGAGTTGTGTGTGAGATCGAAGATGGGTGGGCGCGAAGGAAGTATAGAATCATCATCATCATCATCATCATCATCGGGCTCGCGGTTCTCCTTGTCCCCGTCCAGGCCGGTGGCGTCGTGGGTTATGTGAGAAAACTCGTCATGGAATTCGTATCCGTCGAGTTCCCCGGCGCCAAATCTGTTGGCATAGGCGGACGGATAGTCGGCGCTCCCACTCTGGGGCGCCGGGGGGAGTAGCCTAGATGGGATATCAAACGGCAAGTGACTCTCGCCGTCTACCGCTATCGAGAACGAACTGTTGTCTGTGTCTCCGTGCATTTGGCTGAGTCGCCTTAACAGTGTTTGATTGGTGAAGGTATCGTAGGGTTGGAAGAGTTTCAGGGGGCTGCCCGTGGGGAGAGGTACTGGCGCAAGCCGCTTTTCCGGGCTCGGATCGGGGACCCGCGGGAAGTCAGGGCTGTCGGCGGGGGTATGTTCGGATGAGTCCCAGCGTTCGACCCTGACGGTCGGAAACTGCTTCGGTGTGCTCGCCTGCAGGGACTCCTCTGGGTTCAGCTCGAAGCTGTCGTTTAGGGCGGAGCTCAGCATGCGGTTGCGGAACGATCCGTCGTCGGAGCGGCCGCCCCTTTGGAAATTGACAAACCCCTCTAACCTCACGTAGTCTTGTGTCATCTCGACAGTCCGCGACACGGTGTGGTTATGGACGGAGCCCTCATTGGCATCGGCCGTGAGGAGCATCTCGTTCCGCCGCAGCATCTCCAGCCGCTGACGAAGCTCGTCGGGAGGCAGATCTGCAGGACCGAAAGTTGTCTTGCCGTTGCTAGCCTGGCGCCTTTCGAGGAGGATTGGACTGAAGTATTCGTTGTGTATGTCGCTCCGGCCACTAACCTTGCGCGACTCGGCCTCGGCGCCCTCCGACAGGCCTGTTTGATCTGTTTGATCTGTGTTGGACGCCTGGTGAGAGCAGCCCTCCTGCGGCATGCGAGGGTCAGCAGGCGCCCTGCTTGTATCGGTTGACTCTCGGCTGCGCGGCCGTTGGGGTTGGGGCAGTTGTTGTGTTGCCTCGTCCACGTGTATTTCGGCCGCTGAGGGGTCGCGGCGGGAGCGGGATGGGCTGGGCGGCGCTGTGCCCTCCCATTGCGAGTCTTGCTCCTGGTATGAGGGATCGACTTCGCCGTCGCGCGATGCGCCGGGCGTCGGTTGCGGGGGCTTGAACATGTTCTCAAGCCCTGTCCCCGCCGAGGTGAACAGGTCCCGGTGTTCCCCGTACGACAAATCGCCATAGACCAGCCGTCGCTTCCACTCTGGTGTGTCGGCCCCTCCCTTGCTCTTGGACTGCTGCGAGAAGTTCAGCGATCTGCGGTGGATGGTGTTGCGGACGACCGAGTTGGTTGTCGAGACGGAGGCTGAGCGGCATGCATGGCAATCACGACGGCCGCTCGGACTCCCGCTGCTCGCGAGCTCCTGCGAGAGTTTAGACGGCGTGCGGCGCGACAGGGCGGCCAGTCGCTCGTTGATGCTTCGTTCGCCGAGGATGTTGCTGCTGCTGCCGGCGGCGCTGCTGCCGCTGCCACCGCTGCCCTCGACGGCATTCTGGAATTTCCTGGCGTGGGGACTCAATCGTGGGATTTTGCTGGGCGTCTTGGGTTTTGGAAGTCTCGTGTCCGGTGAAGGCGCAGCGTCGGCGAAGGAGGCGTCGGCGGATCCGGGCTGCGACACCCAGTCCTCGGACAGGGAGTCCAACCAGGCGTGCTCCATGGTGGATGGTGGCCCGCGGTGCGGTGGGGATTGGGATGTGGTGATGTGGGTGGATGTGGATGCGCAGGTGCTGGTCGCGGTCGGTATCAGGCCGTCATGAGAGGAGTGGGACCCTGGAGTGGGAGACGCTCGCTGTTGTGGTGGTCCTTGTGGATGATTTGTTTGGCGGGGTCCAATGCGACAGTCTTCCCGGTTCCGTGACCGAGTTCAGCCCTATCTAACGTTATGTGCTGGCTGTCTTTTCGACCCAAACGAAATAAGAGATTCGGTCCTGGTTGTCGTCACAAAATTATCGAAAGCGATGCTCGAATAAAAAAAGAGACGATACTGTATGTACCCCCTCCAAGACACTGACTTATCGAAAAAGGAATGCGGGATTGGGCCAACACCAACCTGGAACGTCACTGTCGAGATTGGTCAATCACAGTCCTTTTGGGGGCGCCCGCTGGAGCCCGATCGCGTTTTGGGGGTAAACATGCATAAATACACTGATTGGCGGATGCTTGTCCCACTTGTCATTTCCCTGGCAACCGGCTGCGCATGGACCCCGCAGCCTGAGAGAGCTTGCAGGGGCAGCAGGGCGCTCAGGTGACTGCGCGAGCCGTCTTAAATTGGAGAATCGCGTCTCAGCGCGTCTATCTCGTTCCACTTTTCTTCCATTGGGTCCCCGGCAACCTGCAGCGCGCCCCCCCCTAGCCTGCCGAGCATGCCCACAAACCACCAGCAGAACGCCCGGGCTCGTTAACAGACGGAACAACCGAACAGCATCAGACAGCCAGACCGCATCCATCACCGCCGCCCAACAGCCCAATCAACAATCCCCCAGGGCAACGCCAATGTAGCGATTCGAGCACTCCCTCCTGTAACCATGAAGCGCTGTTTTGGAAGCCCCAGCCGCGAATGGCTGCATCCCGAGAACTTCTGCGACGAGCCCATCTACTGCGACGTCCCGCAGAACCCCGACGACATCCTCTGCCACGGCTCCGACGACGAGGCATACGGCAGCCCGACCGAGCGCCAAATCCGCTGCGAGACCCAGGCACAGCGTTTCCTCGAGGGGAAGCCTGTGTTCTTGCTCTCGGCCTCTCTGCGCGGGCCGTTCGACAGGAAATCTGGCTGGGTGAACCCGTGGCGCTCCAAATCTGCGTCTGCGTCTCGGGTCAAATCAAGTCGGAGGAAACGCCCGTCGGCATCGAGGAGAGCTGCAAACCAAAATGAATCCAGCGGCATCTTCGACTCGGGCAGCTTTCACGGGCACACTCAGTGCAGTGTTGCACTACCTCGAGCAACTTACACCCCTCCGCGGTACATGGACGGTGACGCTTTCCATCGGGTGCGGAACTGGCGAGACGGAGTGGTTGCTGAAAGCGACCCCCCTATCAGCTCAGCCCAGCATGCTTCGCAAACAGAACCCACTTCGGCCGACTCGAGGCGAGCAACACAGCAAACGTATAGGAGGGAGTCCGGCTTGACGCTGGATACACTAGACGATGGGGCCGGGAGCTTTGCACCAGGCACACCAAGCGTGGTCAGCAATGTTGAAAAATGGGGCAGTTCCGGGATACCAAGGCAGAAGAATGACCCGCCCAAACCCAAGGCTGCGCCCGTCGTTGACTCGAGTCAGCCCACAGTCAGACAGAATTGCCCCAGCTCTATTCCGCTACCGGCAGAAGAAGATGTCCTTCGACTAGATACGACGGATCTTTCCCCGCGCACTGCAAGCATCTACGAGCAGCTAGTCTTGCCAGTGCGGAACGATCGTTCACAACCGACGGACCAAGCGGCTGCAGAAGAGGCTGCGTCAGAGAGTACGCCGGCAGAAAAGTCTCTGTTATCAAAGGCCCCGACAGTCAATGGGTATCTGGAGGAAAGGAATGTCACGCCCATCGGTATCCTCCCGGAGGCAATCGCATCGTCTACGCTGCTAAAGACGCAGGCGAGTTCCCGCACGGATGGAAGCTTTCGCTACCGCCGCCAGGCCGCTCGAGAGAAGGGTTCGTCTTTGGGCAGGAGCAAGCTCGCTGGTTCTCCATCTGTGCTCAACGATGCGCCGGAACGGCACAGTCCAATCCCCCAAATGACCCCGAAAGGGCCCTTGGAGGCTATCGACGCTGCTGAGGCTAGTAGCCCAACGACTTCTACGCATGTTGCGACAACTATTATGGCTGAGGCTGTTCAGGAAGTCCATGAGCTTTCACCTCAAGTTGAACCGCAGGGAACACCCGAGGTTGCCCCTCAACCGGCACATTTCCAAAGCATGTTCGGGCAGGATGACCAGGCAGCCGCTCAAACTCAGAGTGAAGAGGATGATACTGCGGGATCAGTCTCGCAAATTGACGGACCAACATTGGTACCCTCGGGGTCACCGTCCGGCTCGGAGCATGACAGTATGCCCAGCTTTGGACACTTTTCAGTCGAGAAGCAATCGCAAGACATCATTTCGGAGGCCTTTGGGTTGCCCAGAAAGCTGCTCTGGCCCAAGTCACGCCGAAGTTCTAGCGGACATTCCCTACCGGTGTTTGGCCTAGACACAACGCGTTCGCTGGTGTCAGAGCCCGATCTCCAAAGTCGTCGTTCTGTATCACCCACCCACCTTATGACCCCAGACGAACGTATCTCCCAGCCTACAGAGGAAACCGAGAGTGTCCGCGAGTCGGCAGAAGAAATCCACGCTTTGACACAAATCGACCAATCCGAGGTGGTCGAGGCAGTTGAGCAAGATGCAGAACATGCCACGGAAATGGCAGCAGACAGCGAAACTGCGAGCGAGGCTGAAGACGAGGATTTGCAGGAGGCAGAGCAGCTACAGGTCGAAGCACAGGCCGACTTTTGTGTTCAAGGCGACGCAAAACCTGGGAGCCAACCAGTCATCTCTCATCCTTTGCTAGAGGTCCAAAGCCCGTGGACGAAGGAGGCGAATGTTGTTGTACCTGGCCCCTCAGGCACTCCAGCAAACCCCCCCAACTCCCACCTCGCGGGTGCAAAACTCTCCTTCATGGCCAGCCAAGCAATCGATAAGGCTGCCTTGCAAAGCCCCTGGGCAAGGGGCGATTCGCAGATGCAGGTACCGGACGTCCGGCTGTTTAACCCGCTGTCGTCGCCCGCCAACAGTCATGTTCTCCCGACCGCCGACCTTGTCCCTCACGCCCCGGTAGCCCGCGGCGAGGACATGGATATGTGCGATTCGCAACTGGATCCCCCACACCCATCGACGCCCGAAACCAAGCACTCCAGCCTCCCAACCCCCGATTTCACCTTGTCAGTCAAATCCTTCAAGAATTTCATGACCCCCTCCCCCCAACCCGCCGCGAAACGACGCCGCATCTCGGCCGCCCCAGGCGACGGCCACCTCCCGAGCACCCAGGCCCTCATCGACGCAACCATCTCCAACCCCTGGACACGGCCCATCACCACCACAAAACCACCCAGGAGGCAAAAGCGACAGCGTGCGCCAACAAAACGCGTCTCCTGGGCCCCTCTTCCAGGCGACGACGAAGAAGAAGAAGAGGGAAGAACCGACCCTGAAACCCCACCAACCGACGAAACCAACCCCCCCTCATTAACCGGGGAGAAAAGGGGTACCCACCACCACCACCGATCACGAACAGCCTCCTCCCCTCCCCCACCGCCACAAAGCATCATCAGCCTCTCCACGGCGGCAGCCAACCTCCCAGCCGCCGAAACCCAAAAGTTTGGCAAGCACTTTGCTGCTGTGGCGAATCGAAGGCGGCAGCGGCTTGTGAGCGGCGGCGGCGGCGGCGGTGGTGGTGGTACTATGACGAGGCCTCCTCTTGTTTCGGGGGGGGTCAAAAAGAGTGCTGCTGCTGCTGTCAGTCGTTGTCTGCTGCCGAGTGTGTCGCAGAAGCAGCAGCAGGTGTGTGGGAGTCCTGCGGTGGAGGCCATGGCGGAGGCGTTTTTGAGGGCGGATTTACCGCCGCCGTCGTCGCCGTCGTCTGGTAGTGAGGGGGGTGTTGATGGTGGTGGTGGTAGTAGTGGTGGTGGTGGTGGTGGTGGTGTTGTGGGGGGGCCTGAGGATGGTTCTGTTTTGGGGATGATGGGGGTTGTTGTCGAGGTGGGGATGGGGATGGGGATGGATGTAGATGGGGCGGGGAAAGGGGTGGAGGAGGAGGCGGAGGAGGAGGCGGAGGAGGAGGCGGACGAGGAGATGCCGGAGACCGGGGAAACACACGAGGCGGGGGAAACGCAGGTCGATGAAGTCAGTGCTGTCATGGAGAATCTGGACGATTTCCTGGGAGGCAATTGGGATCTCGATGCTGAGCTTGCCAAGGCAAGGACTGAACAGGCAAGGGAGAGCCGGGATCATGATATGATGGGTGGGAATACGCCTGGGTTGCCCGGGTTGATGGATGTTGGTGTTTGGGACTACTAAGAAGGGAGGGAGTGTTTAGTTATCTGTGGGTTGCTACACTGGGTTTGGTTTGGGGACTGGACTGTTGATTCTTATTGCACTTATACCCGGAGGGTTGGTTGGGTTGGCTTAGATGTGTAGCTGGGTAGGTATCTACCGTGTGACACAAAGTGCTGGAGTTGCTTGAACATGAAAGTATTCCGTTCTGTGGATATACACAGTGTGCATTCTAGGTGAAAAATCGGGTTGCTGAGAGAGAACAGGTATCCAAGGCTTTTGTCAGATGAAATTCCCCACGACCAGTGCTCTATGATTTGCAGCTCATTCTTTTCCTGGACTCACCCCTTCTGCGCCGTCGTTAAAAGCAGCCTGTTCCTTCCCTACTTGAGCGAGCGAAGGGTTTGCAATAACTAAATTCTCAGTTGTGATGACTTTATCAAAATGATGTTGATGAATGAATACGGCTTTTCGGGCACGCCCGCAATAGTTAGGTTGGAAATGCTTTACTTGTTAGGATATGGTAATAGGAAGACTGGTATTGTTACTACCAACTTTGACTCCAGAGTTGACTCGCGGTTATCTCAAAAAATAAAAGCTAGGACACATGGCAGGGTTGGTTTCTAGTCAAAATAAATTGCCCTATTCTCTTGCTCAGACCTGATGTCTGCTCTCTCAAAGGAACTTGTGTGCTCCTGTTTCGATAAGCGTTGGTTCACATTGAGATGTTAGGTATGAACCATTGCTACAAAACTAAAACATCCAGGCTAGTGCATCTCTCGAGTCCAAGTGAGGTCAGTGGTGGGGTGGTGGTGTTGAGATGGGATTGAAGATGTCGCTCACCTCCTCCACCACCGGTGTTGTGATATCGCCAACTCCTTGATGCTCCTTGGCAGATTATCAGGACAGAGAGGACAATATAGCAAGTCAAGGCTATTCGAATAACAGGGCTACCTCATACACGATGCTTCACATCGAAGGTATCACTCCCTGTGCTAGTGGCCAGCCATCTTCACTTGCGCATGGCACCAAGAGACAACCAAGGACTCCTCCATCAGAGCCGAATCAGGAATATGCCTCAAGTGCCAGCTTCCGGGCCCAGGTAGCAACGGGAGACGCAAGCTGTAGCTCTGGGGTTCATCGTTTACATAACATCCACCTGTTTATGCCTCCATACGCATGCGGCGCCCCTGCTCCAACCTATCCGGTGCGCGACACCAACCACGCCAACCTCGTAGTGCCTCTAGCCCCGAAGAAGGACACGTGTGCTTTTTCTCCAGCTTCCAGCAGGAAGAAAACAAAGGAGGCCTCCAGAGTCGGAGCCAGGTCCCTGGAATCGTCGACGGCTGAAAAGAGTCGAGAGTCGGCAATGAATGCCCAATCCTCCCCAGAGTTCTCAGCATGCGGCTGGCTGAGGGGAGGGAATTTCGAGGGCCCAGCCGACGGCTTACGGCAGAGAAAACGGCACACATGGGGTGAGCTATTGGCTCTCCTTGGGTTGACCTTTTTTCCTCAAGGCAAGGTTTGTGGGGAGATGAACCCGAGAGCTCAGGGCAAACATGCGGTGTAACCCCTGACTGGATCAAAGCTGGTTCGGTGGGAGACCGCGGTATGTACATACATACATACAGTGGCCAGTGCACCATGTCCGAAGGCCTGTCCTCGTCCCTGAGGATGTTTCGCAAGCTAGGATGTCAAGACAGATTCATAGCCATCCTCTTCACCCAGCTGGTCGGAAGACAGGACGGGAGGCGTTCGCCTCATCTCGCAACGCTGGGGGGAGCCCTGAACAGCCCAGAGCAGCCCGGACGTGCACGACAAACATGAGTCTAGACTTCTTACTTCTTTTAGCGATATACTTTCGTCAGGGGTGGGAGGGAGGTCATGAACTTGGAGGATGCGATGCGATGCGATCGATCGATGCCCGTCAACCTGGAACAACAACCCCGGACTTCCGAGACAACGGCCCCTGCAGCCCAACCTGTCCGTCACTCGGCCTGACCGATGGGAGTTCGGAGAGAGACGCACACACACACTGTGCAACGACGGTCGATGGAGGACGTGCGCCCGACACCCCGGGAAGAGCAATGACGGCCCGGGGGTGTTGAGAGCACGTTTTTGGCTGATTGGTCTTGGAGTGCTCGGCTCCACGGCGATGCAGGGAGACAGCTGCCGGGATCTTGGCCCTCCGCACTGCGCACGAGGAGACAGGCGAGAACAAGTTCGCCAGGAAGAGTGTCGCTTTGCCAGAGCACGGCGGCGGTTTGATAGGAGGGAGTGAGGGCGGACTGGGGAGCCTGGGGAGCCCATCGTTGATCGGGCCCTTGGCGCGCTGCACCGTGCCGTGCCGCCAAACGGGACAGTTTCCGTTGGGCCACTGAGACAATAACTCAGGTAGTAACGGGCTCCTCAGACGCGGCAACTCCAAGCTGGTCATGATGGCAGTCTTCCGTACTGAATATCTCTTGTCGCTTCGGCCGTCTGGTGTCGTGTCAAGGTGCGGCGTGTCAAGGTGCGGCGTCCAATGGGAGGACGTCCGGCTGCCCAGACGCCAGAGAAAGCCTCTCAGGTTCCGGAGCAGCTCAACGTGATCGGGGATCTGGAACTGTGGATGGCAGATTCCGTTGCGTAACGGTCGGCCAATCGAACAGGCCCGCCGAGCATGGTTCAGTGGGTCCCTCAATATCTCCCGCCCGTCGTTATCTTGATCAACGACACACGCACACAGCGGACGACGGGATGGGCTGCAGTCCAGACAGGCTCCCGCCTGCGCCGTTATCGAAATGTGCTGGCTGCTGCAGGGCTGAGCTTGGAGAGGATGTGGCTGCGGCAGCTGCATGAGTCTAGCTGTTCTCAAAGATCGTGCCTATCTTAGCGTCTGAAGAGTGTTCTGTACGTGCGATACCGGCTGATAACCTCAAGATCGCGAATGCCTGGGCTGTCAGTATTTGTACTCTTCCTGACTGGACAAATTCTGGATCCTGAGATGTGTAAAGTTCGGGCCTTCAAGGTTGGGCCTTCAATGTTCGACAATTCGACCGACACTTTCTCAGGTGACAGCACGTCGTTTCCACACAGTGGCAATGGCCGTGTTCGTGCTAGGTAGGTACCTTAGGCAGGTGCTCTGTTTGATCTGTGCTCCGGGTGGGTCCGCTTCCCCAGGCGGGCCTGCCGAGAACCCCTCTTCCAATGGCGGGCCGGAAACCCACCACGCACAATTGAGTGGCGTCAGAGCAGCCAACAAAACGCACTTCGTCAATTGCACCGCTACTTCCATTTCCCTTCTTATCTCGATTTCCGCCAGACCGTGCCTTGCAAACAACCCCCCTCGAAACTCTCAAAACCCAATCAAGCGTCCACGTCGGTTGGATGAGGTGATGTGGGGCAGCAGTGCGCCATTGGGGTTTCCGTACTATCTTTGTACACAGCAGCGTCTTTGGAGAGACGAGGACCCAGGTTCAGAGTGTACTGTACACAGTACAGAATACCGAGTGACTTTCCCGGGCACGGTTGTTCCAAAATCCTCCCGCCAATCTTCCTCCTCCTCCATCCCAAACCTACCACACCACCCACCACTCACCACTCCGGCAGCGCGCATCTCCTTCTGCGCCGCCAGATGTTTTACTCATGTCCAACCCGCCCTTTGTCCCCGAAAATGCCGCAGCCGCAGATGCTGCAGCGGTGAGGACTACTAGTACAGGTGCTGGCGACGCTGCGCTCGCTCTTTCTCTTCCTGAAGCCCAAGCCCAGACGCCACCGCCTTGTCCGTCTCCCGCAACGGCACCACAAGAAGAAGGGCCCGTCTCGTCGGTACCACCATCACCACCACCACCACCACCACCACCACCACCACAACCCCCTGTCGAGCAGCAGGGCACACCCGGCACCGAGCCCCTGGCCGCTCAAGCCACGGGGATCTCTGCCGCGCCCAATGCTGATCCCCTTGATAAACACGCCCGGAGCCCCGTCGTCTTGCAAAGGCCCCACGGCCCTTCCTTGCTGACCCAGGCTCTTGCAACAGCGCGCGGCATCCCTCATAAAACACCCTCTCCCCACGCGCCTCAGCAGGCGTCTGAGACCCAAGAATCCCCCGACACCCGTCGTCATGGCTCCCTTCCTTCTCAGGGCGATGGCGATTCCTTGACACCACGAGTATCCCCGAAAAAGACGACAGCCATGCTTTCCTCCACCGCCACCTCCACCGCCACTGTGGCCGCCGCTCCTGTTTACGGCAGGCTCGATCTCGATCTCGACCTCGGCGAGGTCAACTCGATGCTCAGTGGCCACCGCGAGTTCCTGACCAAGACCAAGGGCAGAACCGGTTCACGCGAGGCCGCCGAGAGGGAGCGGGAGCGTCCAAATCGGTGGAACACCTACACGCCGGATACACCCGGCACCAACCCTCTCACCTCCCCACGTCTCACCGACCCCCCCGTGGCCCTGCACGATGGAGCCGACGGCGAGAATGTCGTGACGGACGCCCGTTCCCAACCCCGACCTTGGAAAACCGACCACCGTGTGTCCATGGCCCCCGAGAAGGCGTGGTCGATTGGCTCGGGGGATTCCGTCGACGACCAAGACGGCCAGGTCGAAAAGTCCATCTCGGCCGTTCTCGCGGGCGTCGAGCACAATAATCGCAGCCGAAAGGCCAGCCACAGCCTACGTTTCTTCAGGGAGGGTCTTCCGGAAGAGAAGGGCAAGCGGAAGGATCAGCAGCGCGCTGCACACTCCATGCGAGAGAAGTCCCCCACCAGAGGGGAGAAGCTTGCCGACATCCACGAGCAATCCGTGGGCGGTGACGCGGTGGAGGATCAGGCCGCCCAAGAAGACATGGCGTTGGCAACCGAACGACAGAACCGGCCGCGCCCCGTCCCTACGCGGACGCCCGAGGCCAAGAAGGTTCAAGCTTCGCCCGAAGACTACTTTGTCTCCAAGCACGATGAACCCGTCCGGGACGTCGACGCTCAATCGGCCGTGGCCGAGCTCGAGGACGAGGAAGGGGAGGGCGACCAGGGACAGCAAAAATCGGAGCCCATCGACCCCAGCTGCCAGCCGAAGCCTCGGCGGATATCCGACCTTAGCATCGGGACTGGGGAGAGCACCGAGGAAGGCGAAGAGTCTGGGGAGGAAAAGATCTCGTCGGCCGTGTTTCTACCGCATCAGGCGCCTGAGGAGACGCAGGAACACGCACCGATGCCCGGGATTATTCCCCAGAGAATCGTGCCCTCGAGAAGGCACTCGCGGATTGATGATTTCCATCCCTGGCTTGTTAAAGCTGACGAGCCCGAGAGTGATCACAAGCGGGAGAGCCTTGACTTTGAGAGCGAGATTAGGGCCGAAGCTGCCGAATATCCCAGTATAGCTGCAGAGGTAGCCTCCAGCCAGGGTGATGAATCCGCCCCTGTTGTTGACCAACGTGAACCTGCCGTCCTCTCTTCCCGCCTATCGCGTCCGGTCTCCCAGTATCATGAGGATGCCGTTCACGACCATCAATTGACCCCGAAGCAGCCTCTGGATGCCATCGAGCTGATTCCCTACAAGCATCAGGTCGGAGGGCATACCACCATATGGAGGTTTTCTCGCCGGGCTGTCTGCAAGCAGTTGAACAATCGCGAAAACGAGTTCTACGAAAAGATTGAGAAATATCATCGAGATTTACTGGCGTTTTTGCCTAGGTGAGTATCCCCCCAATCATACTTTTTCTGGGGGACGCGAAGGTGGCTGACGATTCTTCTTGTCTAGATACATTGGCGTGTTGAACGTTACCTTCCAGAAGCAACCTCGCCGCAAGTCCACAATGAAGCGGGACGATGCCGCCGCGCTGGAGTGCTCTCAGGCAGCGCCAAATGGGTCTTGTGCAGACACGAAGAGCAACGGAACGGCCCAGCAGCCTTTGGAATCCCAGCCGTCGGAGGCTCCCAGGATAATCAGCCAGTCGATCCAGTCGTCCTCGGGCCAGATCCCAACCGTGACCTTCGTCGACAACCAGCACATCTTGCCACGGAGCTTCCTACAGCCAACGTTTAACTTCCCCAACCTTTTTGGGCGCCTTAGAAGCGCGTCCGCGTCTGTCGAGGAAATTGTGTGCGGTGGGCAGCAGCAGCAACAGCAGCAGGATGAGCGTCCTGTGAGCAGCCACGAGGATGCATTACGCCCGAGCCTCCCTCCCCGTCAAGCCAACAGCTGGGGCGCCACCACGGTGAACAAGAAACTGCGAAACGAGGTCTTCAACGACGCGTTCCTGAAGAAGCCGATCGCCATCCACCGCCATCGCAAGGGACACCAGCGAGTGGCACGCCGGGCGCTGCAGCAGTCGTCGCTCCGGCCATCTGGTTCGGACCCGAGTTTGATAGAATCACACGAGAAACGATCCCAGTCGGCTGGCCCCGAGATCGACCGCCTCCCTGCGCAGCTGAACGGCGGTGGCTCTCACACGCACAGCCAGAGCGATCTTGGCCAGACGCCCGGGTTCTGCGAGGGCGACGAGGTGGCGGCTCCAAAGGACGTGACCGGGACTAGTGCTCCCGAGCCCGAGATCATGGGAGCGTCGTCGTCGCCGGCTCAAAAGAAGAAGCGCCGCTATTCCGGCACCGGCCTGCGTAGGAAGCCGGCCGATGTCCGGGAGGACCGTGGCGACTTGAAGTACTTTGAGGAGGCCGACGACGCGGGCAACAGCTACAAGGGCGGCGGCGGCAACCGCGGCGGCGGCGGCGAGGAGGATCCCGCACCGATGGAGGTGTTCCAGGCATCGCCCGAGCGCGAGCCGATTCGCGACAGCAAACCGGAGGAAGAAGATCAGGAGGCGGCGGCCCTGGCCCCGGTAGCAGTAGCGCCCCTCGAGTTCGGCGGCAAGGTCCCGCGCCCCATCAACCCCAAAGAAGCGCAAACCCAGCGCGACTCCCGCGTGCAGTACTTTCTCCTCCTTGAAGACCTCACGGCCGGCATGAAGCGCCCCTGCATCATGGACCTCAAGATGGGCACGCGCCAGTACGGCGTCGACGCCAACCCCAAGAAACAAAAATCCCAGCAGGGCAAGTGCGCCAAGACGACGTCGCGCGAGCTCGGCGTGCGCGTTTGCGGCCTGCAGGTCTGGGACGTCGAGACGCAGAGCTACGTCTTCAAGGACAAGTACTACGGGCGCGAGCTGAAAAGGGGCGCCGAGTTCCAGGCGGCCCTCACGCGCTTCCTCTACGACGGCGTCGACCGCGCCAGCATCCTCCGCCACATCCCCACCGTGCTGCAGAAGCTGGACGAGCTCGAGGTCATCATCGGGCGCCTGAGGGGGTACCGGTTCTATGCCGCGAGCCTGCTCATGTTTTATGACGGCGACGTTTCTTCCCCCTCGAGAGGAGACCCTAGTCATAACTATTATGTCGAGGATTCCACCACCGACTTCGCCACCGACACGGAGGAGGCGGCGGCGGCGGCGGCGCCGCGGAGGACCCGAAAGAACCCGCGGGAGATCGATTTCAAAATGGCGGATTTCGCAAACTGTGTTACCGCCGGCGACCTGTCGGCCCGCGACCGGCCCTGTCCGCCGAGGCATCCGGATGAGCCCGACAGGGGGTTTCTGAGGGGCCTGAGGAGTCTGCGGCGGTATTTCTTGCGGATTCAGCGGGATACGCGGGCCGAGATGGGCTTGTTGGTTTTGTCGCAGCAGCAGCAGCAGCAGCAGCAGCAGGCGCGGAATGGAAATGGCTGTGGCAATGGCAATGCTAATGGCAATGGGGGGCAGCAGTTGGACTGTTTGGACTTGGAGTTGGAGCGGGAGGAGGATGAGGGGAATGTTAGTGTGTGAGAGTCGGAGCGAGTGGGAGCGGTACTGTACTGTACATATGTACTGTATGTACCGCTCTGTTCTGTTCTTCTCTTCTCTCTCTCTCATGCTTGAAAGTTTGCTTTTTTGCTAGGGATGAATAACTGGTGGTATGAGGAAGGGGAGGAGGGGGGGGCGGCACAGGCGTTTGATTTTTTGTTCTACTTGCTTCTGTCACGGTCGAGTAGGTCAGACATACCCACCCTGCATAGTCTTTGGCGGCGTAATCTTTTTTAGTCTTGTGGCTTTCAAAGGCCTTTTTTTTTCTCCATCTTCTCACCCCTCTTTTGTTTTCTTTTCTCGCGCAGAGATTGTTTCAAGTGCGCATATCCTTTCGGTATAATTTTGGGGGCGGCAGCCGGGGGTCTGTTCGGACTATGTCGGTGGATGGGTGGTAGAAGCAAGCTAGGTAGACAAAAATTAGGGTTGGTAGTCAGTCAATCAATTCTTTTTTTTTATCATTGTTGCTTGTGTGGTTGTGAATTTCTTTGCCTTGGGAAATCTCTCACCAGTTTGGAGATTGGAACACATCCGCCAGGTTACGGCATCCACACACGATGGGGAGAAACAAAACCCAATAAAAAACGCTGGCTGACGGTAAGAACGAGAGAGAGCTCGGTAGAGGAGTAGTAGGTAGACCCAGAGAAACAAACACCGCGCTTCAGAAGACTCCCTCACACCCCAATTGGCAAAGCACCGCGACCGTTGAACCCTCAATCCTCCTCAAGATGGACCTACAACTTGGCCGTCTCCCTCACCCTCCCCGCGTTCCGCTCCCCTTCCTCCTTCCTCCTAGCCTCGCTCTCCAACAGCCGCCGATCGCTCTCCTCGGCCCGCTCATACCCCCCCAAACTCAACAACGCGACGCTCTCGCGGTACATCTCGGCCTTGAGCAGGCCATAGATGCCCGTCCGGCCCTTACCCGTCAGTTTCCGGTCGCGCACCAGCGCCAGCACGGCGTCGAGCCCGCCGGTCTGGTCCACGATGCCCGCCTCGACGGCCGCGGGGCCGCTGAAGCGGCGGGCTTCCAGCACGAGGGCGCGGTACGTCCGGGCCGGCAGCTTGAGGCGGAAGATGCTGCTCATGGCCGCCTTGAGCGGGACGCCAAACTCGAGCTCGTTGATGCACGCGAAGCCGCGGTCGCCGTTCATGACGCGGTAGTCGTGGTGCATGGCGAGCATGAGGCCGCCGGCGAAGGCGTGGCCGGGGAGGAGGGCGATGGTGGGCATGGGGAATCTATTGTTTTGGTTTGGCTGGTTTAGTGTTTCGCTATCTTGGTAATGGAGTGTGTGGCTGAGTGTGCGGGAAGAGGGCAACGTACGTGAGAAAGCGGTGGAACAGTTTATAAAGAACCCCCGGTAGGAACCCCTCGGTGTTGACGGCGTGTTCCAGGTCGAGGCCGTTGGAATAGAACTTGTCGATGCCGCTGGTCGTGACGACTACACCGGGCGCGAACCCGCCAAACTCGATCAGGTCGAGGGCGTCACACATGGCGTTGCATGATGCCGTGGTGAGCCGGTTGTCGGGCTTCGAGGTGATGGTGAGCAGGTAGACGGCAGGTTCGGGCTCAGTGGCCTCGATGGTGCCGCCGGGGTGGTTGCCTAGGGGCGGGATGGGGATTGTGAAGAGGCGCTTGGCCATGTTGGAGACTTGGGGATGTTTTTCTGGGTAATGGTTGTTTGTGTTTTGTTGTGTTTGTTATGCTTTGGATCAAGTAAAAGAGCTGAGATGAAATGCGATCAAGTAAAATGACTGAAATGAAATGCCGTGTTGTAAGTTGATGGGACGAGCGAAACCAAGTGGTTCGTTCAGGTTGATGTCGTGAGCAAGTGAAGACGGCAAGCCAAGGAAGGACCCTGATGGCTCAAAGAAGAGGGTTTACCTCGGCTTGATGGGGGCCACTATCCACACTCTACCGAGACACATAATACATGTTCCCAATTCCACTTTGAAATCCAGCCTCACGGAATGGCCCGAAACGGGAGTCATTTGTATGTACGTATATACATACATAGGTACCTGCTCTGGGAATCGGTGCACGACCCGAGCGGCGGCCACGGCAGCTTTCGGCATTTGGCATGTGACAGCCCCGAAGCCCGGCCCGAAGAAGACACACAACCCGGAGTCTCCATTCTCCACTACCAATCATCAACCCAACAAGACGGTTACCCAGAATAAGGCTACAATTAATGATACAACAACAAGGCAGTCAGTGATGGTATGGCAGCAATGCACAAAACACAAAAGACAACCAGACAAGACGCCCCTCCATGACTGATGCCCTCTCAAACCCCCCTCGCAAAACGGAACGAGCACAGAAACCTCGCGCTGACCAGCGCTAACCATCCAACCGTAATACCGCAATAACCACCCTTACAACAAACAACTGACTAAACTACATCACGTCCAACTCAAACGGAACACCCCCCTCAAAGGTGCCATCCACGCCCGGTCCATACCAGCCAGGCCCAGCGCCAAACTAGACGGCCGAGTACCCGCCCCTGCTGCCGGTGCTCTGCAGCGTGTTGAGCAGCCTGCGGATCAGGTCCTTCATCAGGTAGGGGATGTCGCGGAGCGTGTCGCCGTGCGGGAGCAGGTCCCAGCCACGCGCGCCGTACCGGTTGTAGTTGAGCCACGAGCCAAAGATGAGGTAGGATGCGATGGCGAGGAAGACCCTGGGTGTCGTGTCATGTCATGTCAGCAAAATTTGCGTTTAGGGAGGGGCGGGGGAGGGGGTAGGGAAAAGAAAAAAATGAAGAAAGAAAAAAAAGACTCACAGAATGACTAGCCACGTAAAGAAGCCCCAATGCGAGCTCTCCCCGGCCGGTTCATCCACCGCCGCATCGCACGCGTGCTTGGTGTACCACGTCAGATAGAGCGTGTCCATGTCTTTGCCGTCCCCGTCCTTCTCACGCTTATAGCTTTCCCACACGAGTGCCGCGCCGTCCTTCTTGAGCTGTTTCTCGGGAGTACTCTTGTCGTCCCCCTCCTTATCGCCCTCCTTCTTGTCACCGTCCTTGTCGCCGTCCTTCTTCTTATCGCCATCCTTCTTATCACCCTCCTTCTTATCACCCTCCTCCTTCTTATCCTCCTCCCCCCGCCGCTCATTCTTCTTCTTGTCCCGCGGCTTGTACTCATCCACGCTCTCCCACTCGCCCTCGGTCCCCTCCAAGTCAGGGCTACACCTAAACTCCACCACGGTCCGCTGCGCCCGCTGCTGGTATGTCGCGCCCCCGCGCAGCGTCAGCCTCAACCCTTCCTTCTTCTTCCCCTCCTTTTTCGACCCGGACGATTTGTCGTCGTCGTCGGCAGGAAGCCGCTCCGCCTCCCAGGCGACCGCCTTCACGTCCTTGTCGTCGCCGACCACGATGGGGATGACCTGGTCGATATCGGTGGTCTTGCCGGCTTTGGGGTCCCAGCGGTGTTTTATCGCACAGACTATAGTAACACTCTATCAGTCCTATCCCATCCCACACCAAAAGACTTCCATGTAGATTGATAGACAAATAGATTTATGTTATGATCTCACCTCTTGTCCCATCAGGACACCGCTCGTCGCGACCGACGTCGCCCCTGCGCTGCAGCGGCGCGCACACGTCGATCGTGTAGGTCGTGTTGTGGTACGTCGGCCGCGTGTACTCATGCGTGACGGCCGTGTGCGGGCCCGCGAGCCCCTGCAGGTTGTACTTGTGCCCCTCGACCATCAGGTTGTCGCAGCTCAGCGGCGTCGTTGCGGTTGCTGTTGTTGTTGCTGCTGTTGCGGGCCCCAAGAAGAGCAGCAGGGAGGCGAGGGTGGCGGCCTCGAAGCCGGACCACCAGTTGGATGGCCCCTTCATCATGTGTTTGTGTGTGTGTTGTCGTCGGGGGTGGGGGGGATATACTAATCAGTAGTAGTAGTCGGGATTAGGGGGTCGTCCGCGCTGCGCTTGGATGGATGGATGTCGCGTATCTCGGCGCTGGACGGCACAGCTGCGTTGGCGGGAGGAAATGTGAGATGTTTGGAAAGGAAAGGGGACTATAACGACACAGAAGAATGATAATAGCGCAGACGGCGGTTGTCGGGGTGCTCTGGTGTCGTGCCGGAGAACGCAAAGATGGATCGATGCTCGGAAACTTCCAGGTCAAACTCCCCCGGCGAAAGCAGTTGGAAGCTCAGTTAGCCCATTTGGCCAAGTCCGGGTCCGTGCCAGCCTTGGCCGATTCCGTCATCAGCTTCGGGCCTTGCCGTGGCCCGTGCACATCATATTCTTCTCCGAGATCCAGTGCGAGGTCACGTGGACCCCCAGTCTCAACCACCTCCCTCTTTCCCCTGAACCTGACACCAACAACCCTTTCACAGACAGCATTAGAGTCAAGCACGACAAAAGTGTTATATGCTATGATGGGAATGCCCGATGGCACACCGACATCCGCCTTGCCATTACACTGATCATCAATATACATACACATCCCGGACCACTACAAAAAACCAAGACATGCCCATGAACGCTACGCTTCAACCCCTCCATCCACAACGACACCACCCAGGGTATATATAGGTGTATGAGAAAGCAAAAAAAAAAGTCACCTGAACCCCTTCCGTGCAGATGAAATAGCAAAAGCAAACCCCTTGAACCATCCCTCCTTCTCATCATCTCCATGACCCTAAACCGAGCTTAAACTCCAGGCCTTGGCTAAGGGGAAAAGAAAAGAAAAACCAAAAAAAGCGATATCCTCCTCATGAATACCTTTGTCCCTCCCCAACTTTCCACTCTCAAAAAAGCCATCTCATCCCATCCTTTCATATCCGGGCAGAGTAACTCTTCAAGCCATTCAAAGGTAGAAATCCTGCCCCAATCCCCTACATCCCCTGCCCCATCCCCTGCTGCGCCTGAGCCTGCGCCTGCGCCTGCGCCTGCGCCTGCTGCTGCTGCTGCTGGTGCATAGCCGCCTGCACGCGCTGCTGCTGCAGGGCGTTGAGCACCGTGTTGCGGGCCTGGAGCTGGCAGTTGCGCCTGTACTCGGCGAGCTGGTCCTCGGGGATGGCGGCGCCGTTGTAGCGCGCCGTGAACTGCGGCAGGTTCTTGGTTATCATGGCCGACGTCAGGTTGCGGATTTGGGTCTGGATGGCCGGGTGGCTGAGCGCGATCATGTTGGCGTGGGATTGTTGGGATTGCTGTTGTTGCTGCTGCTGCTGTTGTTGTTGCTGCTGTTGGGGGTGGTGTTGTTGTTGCTGCTGTTGCTGCTGCTGCTGCTGTTGCTGCTGCTGTTGTTGGGCGGCGGCAGCGGCGGCGGCAGCTTGTTGCTGCTGCTGCTGCTGTTGCTGCTGCTGTTGATGCTGTTGATGCTGGTGCTGGGCGAGTTGGAGTTGTTGCATGGCTGCCATCTGTTGGGCTGGAGTCATGCCGTTCATGGCTGCCATCTGTTGGGCCGGAGTCATGCCGTTCATGGCCATCAGGTTTTGGCCTCGAGCGGCGGCCTGGGCTGCTAAATACTGCCGCTGTGCGGCCTGAACCTGTAGCGGGTTCATCTGGCCCATCTGTGCCGCTTGCTGTTGCATGTTGCTGAGCTGCTGCGAGTACTGCGCTGCCAACTGGGCTTGCGATTGCGGGTTCATCATCTGACCGCCCCGTTGTTGCTGCTGCTGCATCAATAACTGCTGCTGTTGCTGTTGCATCATCCGTTGTTGCTGGGCGATTTGGTGTTGAACCCCAGGGACGCCGTTCATCATGCCGCTCTGTTGCATTTGTAGCATCTGCTGCTGCTGTTGCATCATCCGCTGCTGTTGGGCGATCTGGGCGGCGCCGAGTCCGATGTTCGCTCCTGGCACCATCCCTTGCGGCATACCTTGCGGCATCATCACCATGGCGTGTCCTAGCTGAGCGGCTGTCATCATATTGGGAGGCGGGCTGGCCTGTGTCATGCGCGGAGTCGGCACAACCGGCCGCGAGATGGGGGTCGCGTGCGCCATGTTCGGAGTTGCGCTGTGCATCCTTGGCGTGCCCGCGTGGCTCTGCTGGCTCCCGCGCGCAGACATGTTTGGCGCCATGGCTGCGGCCATGGGATGGTTCTGAACCACCGAGGACGGCCGTTGCGGACTCCCTGCCTGCCCCATGTTCGAGTTGGAGTGTTGCATAGCTACACCTGCCATACCCATCGGGGACGATGCTGTCTGCGGTGTGTTTTGTCGAACGATCGGTGACGACACCAGGGGCTGTGAGCCCTGGGAGAAGCGTGCTTGGGCCTGAGACGCCATGCTGACTGGTATGCCACCCGTCATGCCTGCCGGTAGGGGGCTGTGATGCACAGAGTGCGCGTGCGGAGTGCCCATGGCCGAAGCGTTGGCATTCTGCTGTGCTTGCGCCTGGGCCTGGGCCTGCGCGTGTGCTTGGGCTTGCGCCTGGGCATGAGCCTGAGCTTGAGCCTGGGCTTGGGCTTGGGCTTGCGCCTGGGCCTGAGCGTGCGCCTGGGCTTGGGCCTGGGCTTGGGCCTGAGCCTGGGCCGCTTGTGCTTGGGCCGCCTGCATCCGTCTTTGGGCCTCTTGACGTTGCTGCTCGCGGAGGACTTGCTCCTTTCTCTGGCGCTCGGCGTCGGCTTGCCTTGTTGCGAGCATGGCAGCCTCCTGTTGTTGTTGTTGTTGTTGTTGCTGCTGCTTTTGCAGCTGGAGTTTGCGCTCGTTCTCGGCCTGTTTGATTTTCTCCTGCTCCTTTTTCTCGGCATGTTCTCGCTTGATATCGGCGATGAGTTTGAACCGCTCGAACCTCGGCTCCCAAGCGGCCGTTCCACCCTGGCCATCCCCGTCTGCGCCGTTGCCACCGCCCTGGGCCCCTGCCAGCTTTGAGGTAAGGCGCTCGTCCAGGGTAAGCATAAACCGCTCCTGGCCGGCAGCCAGAGCCTCGTCGGCCGCCATCTCGGCGACGGTCCTCTTCCGCGTCTTGGGCTCGGGCGGCTCCTGCGAGTGTTCCGGGTGGGCAAGCTTCTCAAGCTTTGCTATTGTTTCCTCGGCGTTTCGCGTTGGCTCCAAATCCAGCGGCGCCGTGGTTGCTAGGCGGATCTGGGCTTCGGCGTCGTAGATGTTGCCGGCGTCGAGCTCCATCCTTTCCCGTTTCTGCCTCTTCGCGGGCGGCGGCATGCTCGCAGCAGCAGTCGGTGTTGGCGGTACGGCAGCGTGAGGCGTCGGTGGAGGACCAGCGCCGTCGCCGCGAGAATCAGACGCTCCGCGAGGTGTGGTGGCCTTGATGAGCAGATCTGTCTGCAGGCTTTGCTGCGTAGGGTGGAGCACGATGGTGCATATCCTGGGCTTGAGGGCGCCCTTGCCCTTGTGTTCATTTGCAGGCGCGCTAGGTGCCGGCATGTTCTCTTTGTCCTTTTCATCCGCCGTTTTCTCGGTGGCCGGCCCGGGCGTGCCATTCGTCGCGAGGTTCTCCTTGGGGTAGGGGACATAAGGCGAAGGAGTAACGTATTGGTTGTAGTTGTGGATGGAGAAGGGTACCATTTTGCTCGAGGCCGATGTCGGTCGCACGACGTCCTTGGCTTGGGCGACTGATTTATGGTCGCGTACCTCCACAATCAGACAGCCGTCGTAAAAGGGGACACCCCACTGGGTGAAGTACTCGAGCATGTCGTGAGGAACGGACCGGGTCCTCAAGTGTTCCAAAAATAGGCGCATGGGCGAGTGGTATTGGAACATGCCCTCCTGCTGGTCGAAGCGGAAATGCGTCTGGTACAGGTGGACGATGAGGGAAGGCGGATTCCCGCCGAATTTCCTGAGAATGTGTGCGTCGGTGACAACTGGGTCTGCTGTTAGCTGTCTGTAAAGAGCGAGTTGGTAGCAGGGATATACAAACCATAGGGTGGCGGTTCGGTGGTAAAAGAGGAAGAGAGATCCGGCGCAATGCTGGCGGACCGGAGACCGGCGCTTCTTTGGCCTCTGCCGAGTGTGTGTCCCGAGACGTCTCTGCGCTGCCGATTGGGTGGACGGGCGGATGCCGGCGCTGCCCCGTTCGCGGTCGGAGGATTGGAGGGCTGGCGACCGGCCGAGGGGGGGGCACGTTTGGCCGACATGGAAGGCGACGGCGACGAGCGGGAGAGCGCGACGCCGTTGGTCTGGATGCCCGGGGGGATGGGGCGCTTCATCTTGCTCGGGGCGGGGACCGCCGGTGCGGCGACGACAGTGGGCGCCATCGACGGGGCCGGCTGCCGCCCGCAGGGCGCAAGGTCGGGTGATTCAGACTTTCAGCGATGCCCGGAGCTCCCTCTTTCGGCAGAATCGGGCAGTGTGTGGGTGTGTGGAGGAGTGTGGTGCTTGGGTGGGCGGGCACCGACCCGGGGCGCAATTCGAGTCTCGGCGATGGTCGGTAGTCGGTGGTGGGAGGTGTACCTATCGGGGTCCGGATGGGGGCGGTCGCTGGGGAATGATGCGATGCGGCGGTTTTCGATGTTTTCGATGCGCGATGGTTCGCGGTAGGCCGGAAACGTGTGTGTGGCGACGGAGCCAAGCGACGGACGAGGACTTTGGTTTCTGACGCGCGCGAATGGCGTTGCTGAGCTGACGGACCGATGCAAATTTCTCAGCAAACAATCCGCAGCCCAATCAATTCCTTCTCAGTCGGCATCACAGGCATTTATTTTACCGTGGTGTGAGCTCGACGCGACGGCTGTCTTGTTGTCTGTCTCTGTCCGTCGCTCGATGACGGTCGGCTCTTTGTGTGGGGTGTTCTTTGGCGATCCGATCCCTGTTTAATGAACGGGGTCCTGGGCCTCCTGGCGTGACGGGGCGTCTTGGCAGGAGAGCCGCATCACGTGTCGGGTTCACAGGAGTTGAATCTGAATTCTGAAGTGTTCTGTATGAAATAGGAAATGCAGGAAATAGGAAATACACTGCGTGCTGCATTTTGAAGCATTCGAGTTGCTTTGTTTCTCGGCCCTACATACCTAGCTCTAGAAGAATACATAAATAAATCCACAACATACCCCCGGGGAATCACTCATCATCACCAAACATGCTCATATAATCTTCACACATCATATCCTCCGTTACTTATTCCTTGCCCTGCACCCTCCTCGCCCAGTCGTCCTGCACCCTCATACCGTCCACCACCACCACGCCGCGGCCCCTCCCGACGCGGTCCTCCCGGTGCCACCACGCCTCCTTCGCCTTGCCCGGCTGCTCCGCCTCCGACTCGGTATCGTCAGCGAGTCCGCCATGGCCGCTCTCGGCACCCACCACCAGGATCACGTCGTGCCTGAGCCACGTCTGCAGGTTCGTCACCACGCTGCCGTTGTCGCCCGAGAGCGACTCCTGCAGGTAGACAATCTCGGGTTGGATGTGGCGCAGGATGTGCGTGTGGCCGTTGGGCGACGTGAAGGTCAAGATCATGCTGTCCTTCTCTACAAGCCCCTGAGCCTGCGCGTAGATGGCGTTGTAGGCAGGGTCTGAGGCCGATGCGCTGGCTCTGTACACTTTGGTTAGTAAAGGGGCGACGGATGCGGAAGATTGATCAAAAGACGTACAAGGGGCTCCGGGCTTCTTCAGATGCCTGCGCCTGGGCATGGTCGATATTCGAAAACGACGAGCTCAGCGAGGGCGGCGGAAGATTGCTGGTCGCGCCCAGCGAACTCTCTTTCAGGTTCGGAGCATAGATGAGCACGTAGAGCTTGATCTTGGTGAGATCGAGTTGGCGCGGGATGTGGGAGAGGATGGACTACGCTCGTTGGTTAGCACCCGCGCAACATGGAACCCAGACAGACCTCTGGGGGCGCAGCACTTACAGCATGCTCGTGGAACCCGTCGGCATCGAGATCGTCCAGGTGGTTGTCAGCCGAGATGACGAGAGCAACCTTCTTCCGGCGCTTGTTGGCATCCTTGCTCTGGGAGGACGGCCCGGCAACCCTGTCTTGCTTGGCATCCGCCTCCTCGGACCATGTCTCGTGGTCGGCATATGCCACCTTGTCCTCCTCCCGGATGGCCGCCAGCGCGGTGCCCACGGCTGCGCCGGCGGCCGTCACCCCGGCGGCGACGGTCCTCTTTGCGCTGTCAAAGAATTGCTGCGGGCTCGGGGTGCGGCGCAATGCCGCCCAGCCCGAGCTCGACGAATCCACCGGCGGCTGCCCTGGTCCGTCGCCGGCGTTGTTCGAGCGCGGCTGCTGCGCGCCGCCGAATGTGGGGGTTTTCGGGTCGGCGCCGTCTCTGGCTGCGCCGTAGGCAGGGTTATCGCCATAGTCGGCATTGTCGTAGTCGAGGCCATGATGGACCCCCGCGGGCTGCTCTGTTTCCTCCTCCTGGTCGTCATCCTTGTGCAGGCTCCATACCCACGCGGCCACGCCGACCGTCGCAACCGTCACGGTCACGGCGAGGGGCACCCAGTGGCTCCATACCCCGCGGCGGCGGGACGACTCATAGGGCGGCGACATGAACGACACAACGATGGATCATTGCGCTGCCGGCGGCAATGGATGCGAGATGCGGTCACTCGGCGGCGGTGTGTGTCTTTGCGCGGGTCGAGTTGCAGACAAGCGCGAGTATCACCATCAGCCAGTCTTGGACCAATTTGAAAATTCGAAGTCTTTGGCAGTGCGCGACAGAGTCTCGGAATGATGTGGCTGGTGTCGGGGGGTGCTGAAGGCTGGGGATCCGGCTGCTTGTTGATGGCACCCCGGTTCTCTCTCCACGAGCCGAGCTCCATTTCCGGGCCAAAACCGAGGCAGGTGGTTGGCCGGGCGAGGAAAACAAGGAGCAGGAGCTGATGCCAAGAGGGAATGGCAGGGGGCTGGCAGGGGGCTGGCAGGGGCTGGTAGCTCGCCCGCCCTGTTCCACATTGCCCCGCCTTTTCGGCTTCAGTTCTTTTTCTTGCTTTGAGCTGCATGCATAGACGCACGGACCATTCAACCCTTTGAAAGTGGGATGTGAGCTTTCACGAGTGAGTCAGTGAAGAAAACCACAGCTTCAAGGAAAGCAACTGCACGACAAAAAACACCACAGACTACACCAACCGACGGCTCTACTGTCCCGGCAACACAATCCATAGCCACATTACCGTATTCGACCATCCTCGAACCAACAATCCGCCAAAACCACAGCCAATTCCTGGATTGCGGGGCAAAGTTGTCGTTGCGAACTTGCGATGCCCCACGCAGTCAGCATCGCGACCCCGGGTCTCCAGGCCTTGATCCTGTGTGGCCCGGGCAGCTCGTTCCCAACCTTTACCGCCAACCCCGATGAGAACCCCAAGGCCCTCCTCCCCATCGCCAACAGGCCGATGGTCTGGTATCCGCTCGAGTTCTGCTACCGAGCAGGGATCACAAGTGAGTGACTCTCGCAGCCTCGCTAGCTTCATGTCCAACTCAGGGGTTGCATACCACTTGGTGATAATACATCACATTCCCTTTTTTTTGAGATGAGTACCATGGTTGTCTTGGCTCTGTCAACTAACACCCTGCAGACATCACCGTGGTCTGCCCGCCTTCTGCCGCTGAAGCCATCACCACAGCCCTGAAAACGAACCCCTTTTTGACTAGTCTGCCGTTCCCGCGGCCAGATCTCCTCGCACCAAAGGACCTGGATCAGAACACAGGGACAGCCGAAATTCTCCGCCTTCCCGAGCTGCAATCTGTTGTCACCTCGGACTTTCTGGTGCTCCCTTGTGACCTCGTCTGCGAGCTGGGTGCAGACAAGCTTCTGCAGGCATGGATGGTCAAGTCGGCCAGCCTGGAGGACCTGGTCGGTGACACAAGCACCCAGGCCCCCCGAAGCGGTGGCTTGGGCGTTTGGTATCAAACCAAGACGGCCACGCCCATCAAGGGCGAAGAGACGGACTTTATGGCGACAATCCCACTACCGTCGTCATCGGTCCTGCCACCAAAGGGTTCTCTGTTCCCCCAAATGGAAAAGGTAGTCTACTCGATGCCGACAGACTCCCTCAAGGATCTGCTCGAGGAAAAGAAAGGCTTCCCAACTCGTCACGGCCTCCTCCGCCAACATCCCCGCGTCCGGATGCTGACCACACACCGCGATGCCCACATTTACATCTTCCCGCACTGGGTGATGCAATTTATCAAGGAAAACGAACGACTCGAGACCATCGGCGAGGACGTCGTCGGGTGGTGGGCCAAGGCCGGCTGGCAAAAGGGGCTGTCCACCAAGCTGGGACTGGATAGCATCCTCCGGCGTCCCGATAGCAACAGCGGAGACGGGCACACAAGCCCCGGCGGCCACACCGACCACTCCTCCGACTCAACCGACGCGCCCAACCAAGCAGTCTCAACCAACAACAACAACAACAACGACAGCCGCGGCGACGACGACAACTCCTCCCCACTTACCTCGGAAGCCCCCGTCCCGCCCATGCTCGCCTACATCCACCCCACGGCCGCGACCGACCCGCTCATCCGGCGCGTCGACACGGCCCAGCTCCTCCTGCAAATCTCGCTCCAACTCGCCAAGCTCCCGTCGCTCGAGGAGACGGGCGCCGACAGCCCCTCGTCGCCCTTTGCGCACGCCCGCAAGGTGGCCTACCCGGAGGGCGTCAAGCCGCGCACGACCATCACCAAGCAGGACAGCCTGGTGGCGGACAACGTGACGGTGCAGGAGCGGACGTCGATCAAGGAGTGCGTGGTGGGCGCCAACTGCCAGATCGGCGAGGGCGCCAAGCTGTCGCAGTGCCTGCTCATGGACGGCGTCGTGGTCGGCCGGAACTGCAAGCTGACCAAGTGCGTCCTGGGCAAGCGGAGCGAGCTGGGCGAGGGGTGCGTGCTGGCGGACTGTGAGGTGCAGGAGAATTTGTTGGTGGAGGCTAAGAGTGAGTTTGTTTATATGTTCTTTTTCTTTTCTTTTTCTCTTTTTTTCTCCTTTTCTTTTTTTTTCTTTTTTCGGCAGTTATCCCTCTTATTCTCGAGATTTGATGACTCCAAGACGCTAACATATCAATCAACCACAGCCGAAGCAAAGGACGAAAAGTTCATGTCCTCGTCCGGTCTCGAGGCCACCCAGCAGGAACTGGACGCGTTTGACCATGACAACGGGATAGATGACGAGAGCGAAGACGACGAGTCCGCCGAAGACTAGATTAGAGACCTAGGTAGCTTACGAAAAAAGTCGAGTGTCTAATGGCACCGTCACTGTGTAGTCGGTGGAGTGTGTTGTGTTTGTTTGCTCTTCAGCGGGGGGTCCCGCTGCGCCATCTTCTGAGGCTGTACATACAGCGGCCGACCCCTGGCAGTTGGGCGGGTATGTATGTATGTACAAGCTTCAGTCGCCACACCCAAAATATCTCCTCCAGGCGGGCATCTCCGCGCTCTGCGAAGCGTGGCTGCGGCGTTGTTGGAAGAAAAAAAACGCCGAATCTCACTACCTATTCAACTAGTTGTAGCAGGCTGTAACAGATCATTCATGCTGGGGGCGGTTTGCCACACTTCTATCCATGTGATGTGCTTGCTTCGGCATTTGGTGGTCTAACTCGGCGGTCTTCCCAGAACCGCTCTTAACCTTGGTTGGTTAATCTGGGGGAGTCATAACGAAAGAAACCACCACTCGGCTCGACGGGTCATCATCACATCCCACAGGCTGTGTGCCACCCACTTCTTAGGAAGGCCCATCCATGTCAGGGGTCAGCGGCGTCCCAGAGCCCCCCGCCGGTTGAAGCAGAGGGGCTGAAGGCGCATCCATCCCCTTGTTCCTAAACCTGTTCGACGTTCCATAAGGCTGAGGGCTTGATTCTGTAGGATGGGGAAATCCCCGTGTGGCGGTGAGAAAACAGACTCTAACCGGGGACGCCGGCGTATGTACAGTGCAAGCCCGGCAATAAGCGGTCAGGGTGGTGTTGTGCGGGCGCTGCCGTGCCTATCTGCATAGAAGGTGCCTCGCATGACGCTGTGCTGCCCCATGTCGTGGAGCGCGGGCGCGTAGTCGTCTCCCTTTCAGGGCACTATCTCTCAGTCTGGAGACAGACTCGCATGCGTAAGAACGCCATCCCCCCCCTTCGTCACTCCCATCTTCGGATTCGTCCACCGCAACGGATTGTCTGCTTTACCCTGCCGAATGCGGCAGTGCGCATGGCCCAAGTCGGCGAGTGAGGTGGAAGAACGTAAGCTGCGGCGGAGTGGGGGGGGACCGGCAACGAGGCAATCATCGATGCCATCCCGGTCCCGAGCCTGAACTCGTGCGTGCCACCACGTGGACCGGGTTCGCCGAGTTCGGACCGTGGTTGTTTTTGTGCGTTTTCTCAAGTTCCAGCCGCTCATTCACTGGCTCTGAATAGAGAGCGAGCATAGGATAGAGTTCTAGAAAGGGAAAAGTGGGGGAGTTGTCACTGTCTCCGACGCAGAAACTATATCATGATATCAGCTGGTATACTGAATAGAGAAGAAGGAGCATCCACGAATCCAAGTTTTCCGTTTGCATCGAGCCTCAACAGGCGGCACTGTGTCAGGCGGCCGCCCACCGGTCGAGTTACACAAGAACGCCGAACCTCTGCCCCCCTGTTTGTTTCGCGCCGTCGGAGGGCGGCGAAGTGCAGCAATGGAAGCAATCGAACACACGGCAACTCATTTGCGGCTCAAGAGCTCGTGGGCGAGGCTTCCGGGAATAGAATCGCGCATGGTTCTCTTTTGCAACGGCTGTGCAACGAAGAGTTTGTCATTGGCTTTGTGTGCCCGGACTGGGAAACACAGTCCTTGTGTAGTGGCGGCGGTGAGGTCGGCACCTTGCAGCAGCACGGGTATAGGGGCGAGATTTCGGCGCCGGACAGCCGCCGGGGATGACTCGGAACCAAAACCGGACGTAAGTTGCGCCTGCTTGTCATGACATTCTGAAAAATCAACAGCCTTGTGGAGGGTGTTGCGGAAATATGACCGCTGAGAGTCGAGGAGGACACAAAGAGTGTTTGCTGACACACTTGCGGGGTTCTCCCACCGATTTTGCGGTTGCCGGATTCCCGAAGCAGAGAGAGAGGTTCGAGACATCGAGACAATGCCTCAAGCCGCCGGGGATCCACGGCACAAGCCTAGGATGTGATGTCGAATCATGAAGACGAAGCCAACGCCAATGCATCCGAGGAACTGCCAGGAACCCAATTAACAACCGAAGCTGTTGCGCTAGGCGGTTCGGTGGGGCCCTCTTGAAGCCGTCTCAAGAAAGGAACGGTGATGAGCACAATGAGGCGCCGCCCAAGTGCGGGGGACCTCGAGGTTTCCTTGAACTGGTGGTGTACTAAGGTCGTACAGCGTAGAGCGAAGAACCCAAGGCCCCTTCGTCACGGATGGGCAAGTTGCCAAACTGGCCCGGGACCTAGGAAAAGAAGTCGGGCTACCTAATGCAGCTTAGCGATCTCCAGGGAGGGCGCGCAGGTGCGATGGGCAGTTCCAAGTCTGATGAATTCGAGACAACCCGACGAGGGAGACAGGAAGAGAGATGATATCCTGGTGACAAGGGCGGAATGAGGACAGCAGGGCACATGCGAGCGCCGGATCTCACGACAGTGATCGAAGAGCTGCCTTGCCTAGGCCCTCTAGATTTCAGGTTCGGGTTGTGTTTGCTTGGTCCGAGTCTACCTTATGCATCACGCCCTCGCCTCGAGGCTGCTCCTTCCTGGCCTCCCAAGTGACTCGAAGGCGTGGCGACCAGCATGGTGGCATAGGCGATGGTCCCTTGGAGACGGCGACCGCCGGGTCCGGGAACCGCATCGCTGACAGTGCCAATCCGTCGGGTCTGACGTTGAGATAAAGTTCAAGTACATCGTAGCACAAACGGAGCACAAGGTGTCCACCTTTTGTTAGCGGCGACAGGGTTGGGCTAACAGCCCTGTCCAACCCCGGACGCAGGGTCAGAAGTACATAAGTGGGTCCCCGCCAAAAGTCACCGGACAAGACGACGACGCTTTCCCTTTGCGGGACACTGACAAGTTCCTTCCACGACCAGCTGGGTTTCGCGCAGGCAGCTGGAGCTTGAGAAGGAATGGCGCCAATGTCCCCACACACCGGCCCGACCTGTTTCTCGCTTCTCTTTTGCCCAGCTCGCAGTCGCAGCGTTCGGCCTATTTGTCCAACGACAGGGAGCAGGTCGATAGAAGGGCTACGATACGACGGAACCCTCACCACGGAACTCCCCTGCCAATCCACTCTTGGTTTAATTTACCTCCGTCTGAAGGGACTCTAGGAGAGGCAAAGTGTCAGTCCCCCTTCGTCTCTCCCCAAGGCTCTTCCGACAAGCGTCGTCGATCCAGCACACGGGCACACCTCCTGGGCTGTCTCGGCAGCACATACGCGATAGGGATCTCGGCACATTCCCATTCCTCCTGCGTGCTCTCGCCATTCCAGATCCTCGGCCAGAGTCAGTGCTAGCGTTGCGATGGTGGCGAGCGACCCCAGATTCTCGGCGGATCTGCGCCGTTGCTATTGTCCGATGGGACCGAGTGTCCCCCTCCGACTACCCTGGCTTGCTCCAACGGTAACCGCTTTGGTCTCGTTGGTTAGCTTTTTTGGGTCGTTTAGGGCGGGCACACCATCTCAGCCCTCATGTTTGGCACCTCAGGCGGGGTGGCCATCCTGTGTCGAGATGATCGGGGTGGCTCCCTGTTGGTTCCTGCGTGGGCGGCGCTGCTGCAGCCGTTCAGGACAGGGGTTGACGCCTCCGCACGGCCGTTCTACTGCTGCCCTGGAGATCCCGAGACTACGAAGCACCTTATTCTGAGAGTGACAGTGTGGTGGGGCCATATCCTAGAGGAGATCCCTTTTAAACACCCCCCTCCTCTCGGCGAGTTGAGCCGCGGCATTCCTCAATGCCCCTTATATTGACGAGTCTATTCCACATTTGAGAGTCGCTCTGTCTCTCCTGTTCAAGGGGGAAGGCCAGTGTCCTGACGATCTCGTTGAACTCTTGTATACTTATTTACCAGACTTCCTCCATTCCTTCCTCCCCTCAGGGCGAAGTTGTCTCCCACCTCCGTCTACGCTTCCTTCCCTTCCCTTTGCATAACTCGCGGCGACGAGGTTGAAACAAGATGGCCTTCACCGATCTGTCCATGTGCAACTTGAACATATCCCTCGACCTCGGCGACGAGGTCGATTTCAGCTTCGGCAGTCTTCCCGCTGGAAACTCGGGCAGCATCAGTGGTTCTTCCTCTGCCTCGTCAAGCTTCGGTCCTCACACGCCAACCTCTGAACGTTCGACTCCGCCTTTCTCGACTTCGTTCGATTTTGGTTCTTCGTTTGCCTCATCGGTCGACGCAGTTCCATTTGACCTCACGCCCCCCTCCTCTGCTACATCGACCTACTTCCCGATGACCCCCGAGACCGGCAATGTCTCCGGCTTTGGTTATCCCGTCTTTCCCGCCACGCCTTCACGAGGACCGTTTGATTTCTCGGGTCATCCGCTGAGTAGTTGCGGCATGCAACTGACTCCTTCACAAAACACGGACTGCAGCTTCCTCGCCCACCTCTTTGGCCCCCACCCACTCCCATCAACCCCTTCGGTTTTGACGCAGTTCGACCACACATCCGACACAGCCTCGCATTGGATGTATCCGGACAGCCCCATTAGCTTCGAGCAGCAGCAGTCTCCTACGAGGTTCGTCGGCACAGTCCGGTCGAACAAGCAGGATTCGATCGAGCATGACTGGATCAAACAGGAGCTCGAGGACGATATGATGCCGCCATCGACACCGTCGGACATGGCAAGGAAGCGGGTCCTGATGGGGCAGGTACGCCATAGGACGACGGCCCTCCAGCAGCAAGTACAACAATGCCAGTCGTTCAGTGCACCAAGACGGATCAAGGTGGAAAAGAGGGCCCGCGCGGTGGCGACTGAGTCCAGAAGCATTGCCGTGGACAAGGTCGAGCCAGCCAGCACGTTCAGATGCCCTGTTGAGGGATGCAAAGTGAAGCCATACCGCAGGAACGAACACATGAAACGGCACATTCAGACGTAAGTTTAACAACACAAAGCATGATGCCCCAACCCAACCCACACTAATATTGGCTCAGCGTACATCAGAAGTCGTTACACAGATGCCAGTTTTGCAAGCACACTGCCAACCGAAAGGATAACTGGGTAGCCCATCTCAAGCTGCACACATTGTCACGGCTCAAGACTGGGGGCAGCAAGCCGAGGGTGGACTTTTACCCTGCCGCGGTGCTGCTGTACGAGGAGGAAATGAAGAAAAATGCATTCAGACGGCGACGGGACACCAAGACAAAGAAGCGCTCCGACTCGGCGGCATGAATCAGTGGAAGAAGCTGGGGAGGGCATCCGACATGTGCTCTCAGCAGCAACGATGGCGACGCATCAACGGGTACGATACCTCGACGAAAATAATGCTAATGTACGTTACCGGAATGGAAGGAAGGGTTTTGAGATCTGTGATATGGAGTTTGGGATTTGGGATTTGGGATGCTGGTCTGGGGGGTGTGTCTTTGGATTATATTCGAATCATGTTTGGCCGGAAGGGAAGGGCGTCGGCAGTGTATGATCTAGGCGACTACTATCTGGGTGCAAAGTATGGGAAGGTTATTTGGTTAAAACGGTAATGTATCATGTATTGGCTGCTAGAGCCGCAAAATCGAACACACAAAACGAATCACTATTTTCACACACAAACTTCAACTTCCAAGTTGCCAATATCATCATGACTTGTTTACCTTTGAGTTGTTGTGTTTCTTTCCACTGTTGGGGCAGGCCTGAGTCCAGCCAGCCAGCCAGCCAGCCACGGTCGCAACGGGTCCTGGCCCGGCCTGGTGCCGTGTTGGTGTGTGACAATGGCTGAGCTCGCCCGCGTTGTCTTGGCTGCGTGTCTCAGTCGAGGCATGTCGCGGGGGTTTTAGACGAGACAAGTGGCCGAGAGATCTTGCAGCTGTGTTTGTTTTGGGTTGCTTTTTTTTTTTTTACCCAGCCTCGCTGGCGCACTTGCGTCTGGATGGATAGGGGCAGCAGCTTATACACCCATCGATTCATGTCGGTCCTCCAAGAATCCTGCTCCCCCCCCATTGCCGTCGATGACGTCCCCCCCTCATCCCTCATCTGTATCTTGGGGAATGTGATAGATATTGTTCGCTCGATGGGAAAAACCAGATCGCAGCTGTTACGTTACACAAATCTGTGTCCTACACTACTGGACCACCAGTCTTAGACCCCGTCTCACGGATAACATGCCCGGGGCCAATGACGGCCATATTTCGGGTTTGACTTGGACACACACACACACACACACGAGATGTCAAGGATGCGGCTCTCGGTAGCCAGTCAGATTGGCGGAATGGTTGGTCGCGCCCCTGCTCGAGTCTGGATGTGATGGGGTCATTCGACGGCGGTAGTCTCCCCCCACCTGGTCAGGTATTACAGGATGTGTGTGGAGGAGATGGAAGCTCGATCTGATTGCAGTGTGACAAAAGGGGACATGTATGTGCATGTACCCATGTCCCTGTTCCTGTCCTGGGAATTGAGATGGGCTTAGTTCAGATCAGAGTGCAGAGTGCATGCTTTAGCTCAAGGCTTGGCCCACCACCAATATCGGACTGAGAGTTTGAGAGGGATGGATGGATGGATGGCGTCCTCGGCAGGCTTCCCGATCGTGGAGGCCTGGGAATAAATAGTATGGCTGACTTTATTCCTCTGCTGCTCTCGATGAGCAAGATTCCGGCCACCAGATCGAGGAGCGACACTGTGTGCCAGTGGTGGGCTGACTGATGGTATGGTAAGAAGAGGCTCGACTTAGCGAGTTAACCCCGCTCGGCAAGCCACTGTCTGCGAGATAACGTACTATTAACTCCGAGCCGTCTCATGTCATTTTCATATCCGGGATGGAGGGGTTCGGTGAGACAGCAGGCGTCGTCCGCGCAATGGTGAGCCTCATGAGCCTCCAGCGGACTTTGCAGGTCAGCGAGCAGGTCGTGGTGCGGAGCATATTCTCCTGGAAGGCAGAATGATGGACGATGGCTGGCTCGCTGGCTGTTTTGACCCCGCATCTCTCGTGTCCAACTAGTTATCGGCCCTACGGGGTGATAAGAATCCCCATTCTCGAAACATGGAATTTGGGAAAGTGAGATGAAGTTGAAAATGTGACAGGACGATCTCATTGGACCACTTCCACAGTGGTGCGCAGTCTTACGGTTACGGTCGGTTGACCCCAGTCACCGCGGTGTCGCCAAAACGGGGCGCTAACTGATTAGCCTCGCGTCAACCCTGGTGAGCTTGCAACTACCGGGGGGCTAAGCCCCAGCTCCCTGGGGTCCCTTGGGGAGCCAATGCGTGCCAAGCTTGCGATCGACGTCCCTCTCCAGCTCCAGGGGTCTCACGCCCCACTCCCCACTCGCCAGCTTCCCACTCTCTGCCACTTCCCACTTCCCACTTTCCACTTTCCCACTTTGAGACATGGCATCGACAATGCGTCAGTCCCGGACAAGCTGATCTGACACCGAATGCAAGCCGTTCTCAAAGGGTCTGGCCCGATACGCCGGCCCGAACACACGTCTGCCCGATTCCGCCGCCGGTGCAGCAGCCATACATCACTGGCGCACTGCATAGTCCACAGCAGACTAGCTAGTTACAGGCTTGAGGCTTCAAGGCTTCATGGAATCCATTACACACCGGCAATGGAGCACCCCCCGTCCTACCAGCGTGCCACAAAACGGCCAGACTGGCTCGGCCTTGTCGCACCGTACATCCCCCTCCGGAAATATGCACGCCTCTGCCTCGTCTCCAAGCGCTTCTACCGCCACTTCGCACCGCGCCTCTGGAACGACCCCTTCACTACTGCGCGCATGCTCAACCCGGATTATGGCTAGTGCTCCCGACTTCATTAGACATCTATGTTTATGGACATACACCGTCTGACCGTCGTGTAGATGCCGAGTGCTTCCTCCGTTTCCTAGGACACGCAGCTCGCTTCCGAATAGCCACTCACACCAACCTCGTCCGCTCCGTGGACGCGCGGTGTTTCTTCGCCGACACCGACGCCCTCTCCCAGTATACCTACAGCACCTTACCCTTCTCCAACGTGCTCCTGTCCATCGCCTACGGCTTTTGCCAGTCGAGGTGCATCCTCCTGGATGGCTATCCCGCCCTGGAGCCGCTCTCTGACTGTCAGTGGCTGCCATCCGTCGAGCCCCCGTTACTCCTGAGTATTCCGCGATGCCACGCCGAGCTGCCGCCTTCCTTCTTTGCGTCCAACTACCTGAAGAGTCTTGTGTATCTGGATGTGTCTGATATGCCTGGCTCCTTAAAGAAACCCCTGACCCTCCAAACTCTAAGTCCATCTCACCTGCCCAGCCTGCGCATCCTGAAGGTCCAGGGCCGGGAGATGGATAACCCAACAGCCCGTCTCCTCTTCAAGGCCTTCCGGGAGCAGCTGTGGAGTGTCGACCTCAGCCGGAATAGACTCACACATGACATCTTTGATGACATGCATGACTTCTCCTTCCCAACCCGGACTTCGAGAACAGGCGATTTTGCCGTCGAGGGCCGGCTTTTGTATCACCCGGAAGGCCACACCTCGTTTGGCAAGTTTTGTTCCGTTAGCGAGTCGGAATGGAGCCCGAGTTTCAGTCACCCTCACAGACATCTTGTCGATGCTCCTTTTTACACACCCCAAGTCGAGGACGAGCCCCTTCCATCCGTCAACCCCCGCTTGAATGGCGGTTTTCAGAGCCACTCTGATTCGGCCGATGCCATCAAGACCATGTTCTCTGGCAGCGCGGACTCTCGTTGCCCCTCACTGGAATCCGTGCAAGGACTGGGCATCTGTCGTGGCCATCACGGCATCACCCACCTGTATCTGAACGGCAACAACGACATCTCGGCCGCAGCCCTCGCGAGGATGATCAGGTCGTCCCCGGGGCAGCTGCAGCACCTCGAGTGTGATTCCGTGTCCTTCAAGCTTCCCCAATCTGCCCCTCCCTCCTGGCTCTCCAAGGCGAGATTGTCAGGCACCCTCGGCTCGGCGCACGTGTTTCGCCCCGTCTTCTCGGCCAACCTGCAGGCGCTGCGTATCCATCACTCGCTTGTCACGCAGCTCCTGTCTGTCGAGCTCGACGGCCTGTCGCCCACGGCGAATCTGTGGGTGGCTGAGACACACCTGCTCTCGCGGGCCGAACTTGCATATCCCGAGGCATTTGTCCCAGACATGAATCCCAGATTGCGGACGCTCGTCTTGACCCAGATTCCCCGATACTCGACGGGGCCGCTCATTGACAAGCTGGTCCAATTCTTGCGGCTGGCGTCGATACAGGAGCGGGCGATTCAGGATATCAAGTCTGCCAGCCGGCGTGGCCCGGCGACGCTGCTCGGTCTGCGACATATCCGCCTCGAATTCCAGCCTGACCCCCGTGAAGAGCTGGGGGATGATGGTTCCGAGGATGAGCTTGCTGCTCTCGACACGGCCGCCGTCATGGACGACACCAGCAAGGAGGATTTCAGCTTCTTTGGCGAGTCCGCCTGGTCGTCTCTGCCACCAACTGCTTCCAAGCCATCAACCACCACCACAGTAACAACATCAGCCTCCGCTCCCCACACAGTAGTAGTCCCCGAACCCAAAACCACAACCACCCAGTCGGCCCGACTTTTCCACGCCCCCCCTTCCACTGAAACACCACCCCCCGAGCCAGAACCAGAACCAGGACTAGAATCAGAATCAGAACCAGACCCAGACCCAGAACCCCCCACGTCTTCCAAGTACCTCGCACACAAATGGACCTGGAATGCCACCCCCCTCACCCTCCCAATCTGGGCCGGCACCAGCACCACCACCAACCAAAAGAAACCCACGCCCGCCGTGGCCGAATACATGCGGCTCCTCAGCAGCAGCGGCGCCCTCTTACAAGCCGACCCCGTACCTGCGTCACCATGCCACGTCGCGGCCGGTGTTCCCCCGGGGGAGTATGTGTTTTCGGCCGCTTGGGAGGCCATTCTTGTTCCACCTCCACCTCCTTCATCGTCACCGCGCCCGGGGGGGGTTGGTGGTGTGGGTGGTGGTCTTCTTCAGAAACCCACGCGTGCCGAGTTGCGTGGCAGCATGAGGGATGTTGTGGGGGCTATCAAGGGGTATAGGGCCGCCACTAGGAAGGCGTATGAGGAGGTGAAGAGGCGGGCAGCAAGGCTGGGAGGGGAAGAAGAGGTCAAGTGGGGGGAGCCGCATTTTCATTGGGGTGGGAGGTTGGAGGTGTCGGTGGATTCGGGGGCGCATTATCACCAGTCGAAATACTGGCGGTGATTGGGGTCATGGCTACCTGTATCTATGGGTGCGTCAGAAACTTACTTGGGTTGGCGTTTGGCTATAGGATAGATACCACTTGTTGATTGATAACTCTGCGTCATGCTTGCTGCCCACTCATCCATGAGAAGTGATAAAATACTCTAATATACTAAAATCGGTCTAGCTGCTCAATAAAACAAAGCGATTGATGAAAACGCTCACTCTCGCTGGTCAAATTGCGCCGCTGGCCTGAGCGGACACAGCACCGCACGAAAACTTCTATCCCATCCACCCGCCGCCGGCCCGTCGTCGCTGCATTGAGACTCGTTTGTTCCCACAACGCCGAAAAGAAGGATTCCGTTCCGACCACACCGCTTGTGATTGTATTGTACATGGATTGGGCGTTAGTTACCCCGTCTCTCTACTCCCGTCTGACGACGCCCCCCCCTCACTTCTTAAAGGCCGAGTCGAACGCAGGGATTAGTGTCTGCGCCAGCCAGAAGGAGAAGACGAGCTTGGGACCCGTCATCAGAAGCTATAGTAAGGAGTACGTTAGCATCACTCACACTCCATCTCTCACACAACTCCAACTCGGGCAACGGATCACACTAACCTTGGGAACAAGCCCCTTGAAAAAGGCCCCCGCGCCCTCGTTCTTGGCCATGTTGGTCAGGATACGGAACCCGCCCTCCGGGTTGTCAAAGTTGCGGTTCTGGATGCGCGTCTTGATGACGTCGAGGGGGGCGGAAACAACGAGCGAGGCCGACGCGCCCGCGATGGACGCGACAAAGTTCTGGTACCACGTCGCCTTGTTGTAGTCCTGCAGCCCGAAAAGGAACTCCTTGGCGAAGGCCGAGCCACCGAAGAGCTGTAACGCGCAAAGTTAGCACCTCATCTGTGATGTCCAAGCCTCCAAGAGGACACGACACGACATACCGCGAACGACCCGGGGGCGTTTCTCGCTGCCGTCCACTGCCATCCCCTGTACAGGCCGAAGCCCTCGTCCTTGATGATCTTGAGGACACCACGGCCACGGAAGGCCTCGGGGTTGGTCTGGCGCTTGATCTTGAGGACGTCAAGCGGCAAAAGGACGATCTCGCCGATTCCGATGAGACTGTACACCACCATCCCCTTTTTGTCAGTCCACACATTCCCTCAACCCAACCCTGCATGTCCACCTTCTCGAGACTGTATCTCACCTTCCCGCAGTCGAGTGCATGATGGCCTTGCCCGTCTTCTTGCCAAAGGCGCCCTCAAAGTCTCGGCCGTAGTGGGTGGTGAGGTAGTCGCGCGCCACGGGCTGGCCGCCGTACTTGTACACCCGCTGCAGCACCTTGTAGCCGGCCGCGTACCCGAGACCGGGGAACAGCGAGACAAACTTCCTCCCGGCCGCCGCGCCGGCCTTGTCCTTGAAGATGACTGTGTTGAGTTGCGACATGTTGCCGACCTATATATCCCAAGCGGCGCGCAAGCCAGTCAGCTCCCTGCGTCCTTTCTCTCCAAAAAATCGACGGCCCTCTTTTCGAAGAAGAGGAATAGAGAGAGGAGAGCATGCGCACCTTGCCCTCGTGACTCATCAGCCGCTTCGCAATGGTATCGACCTGTCCGTTGCAGTCCCGTCAGTCAGCCCCATATTCTCTCTCTTTTTCCACCAAGGCGACAATGAAACCATCCAAGTGTTCCGGATCGCAATCGTCGGGGGGGGGGGGACGCACGGGATGGAAGATAGCCAGCTCGGCGATACCGGCGGAACCTAAACACACACACAGAGAGTCAACAATCAACCCCATTGAACCTGCAAGACTTCTCCAATCGCAAAACCTACCAGACCCCAACAACCTCGCCAGGTTCGACTCCTTCTCCCGCGCGCCAGCCATCGGAGGAGACATCTTTGTGTCTTGTCGTTTTTCTTGCGTATGTATGTACGAGAAGAAGAAGAAAAAACGGAACAGAACTCCCGGGCAGATCAAACGCGCAGAAATAACACGGCCGACACAAGGTCAACTGAAAGAGAGACGTGGGGATGATGTTGACTCAAAGCTACGGGAGGGAGAAAAAAACAAGTGTTGAACCGCGCGCGCGCAACGAAGTCCGATGTCCGACTTATTCTCGGTCAGTCACCGCCCGGCCCGTCAAAAAAAAAAATCTAGCGCCCGCTAGTTTAATCCTAGGTACCTTACCTGGTAGGTAGCTCCGACAGCGGGGACTAACGAGCCGCGACAGGACCCCTGCTTGGCAGATGGTTCCGGGGAGCGCCGAGGGAGCTTGGTTATCGCTTATCGGGCGTCGTCTTCATCCCATCAACAAGTGTAGATGACAGCAGAAACACTGCAGAATTCATCCATTTTATATGTGGCACAATACAGCAAAAGCAAACCGGCATACCGGGAGCATGCCCGCCCGCTGGACAATTTGTACATCAGAGGAACCCTCGGGAAACGCCAGTTTGATGCAATCAAGTAAGACCCTGATAATTTGTCCCCCCCCTTCCCCAAGCCAGCTACGCCGCCGATGCAATGTGATTTGTTGCCCCGTGGTTCACCAGAAGTGATTTATACTAACCGTCCGTCCCCCTAGAAAACGAAATGCCCCCCCTTTAGAAATCCCTCAGCACCGAAACGAGATCATCCACCCGCATGACCTGGGCAAACAGCTTCCTCTCGCACTCGAGAAAGCGCGAGTACCGCTCATAGTACTCCTTGCGCATGGTGTCCTTCTCGCGGCCGCGGACATCGCTGCGCTTGGTAGTCTCGAGCACGTCCCGCTCCTTTTGCCGCAGCGCCTCCAGCACCTGGATGCAGTGCACCATGGTCTGGTAGCTGGTGTCCAGCAGCCGGTCGAGCGAGCGGTCGACGTCGCAGAACCAGAGAAAAAAGGACTTTTTGACGTCGGCCTTGAGGTCGCGCGGCACTTCCTGCACGTGCACGAACCCGGCCGTCTGCATCTCCATCATCTTTTGCTGCAGCTCGGGCTTGCGCATGAGCGCCACGTTGGGGAGCGCCTTTTCGTCCAGCTTGCCCTTGGCGCGGAGGATGCGCACCAGACGCAGGCCCTGCCGGCCCGCCGTCCGCTCAATCACCGAGTCGAGCTCGGTTTCGCGCAGCGAGTTCATGAGGGGTGTGAAATCCACAGTCCACTCGTTCGGCCCGCAGTGCCGCACGAAGCGCTGTGTGCTTTCTGATAGTATGAGGAGGTGCTGTCGAAGCTGCGTGGGCCGGTCCAGCCGGCGTTCCTTGGGCGCTGCCGACTCATCAAATTTGACCTTGGCACCGTTCGTGCCGTTCACCCCGTTTGTTCCGTTCGTTGCCGGCGCCTTGTAGTCCGACTCGTAATCCGACTCCTCGCTGGAGTTGTTGTTGTTGTCGCTTTCTTCTTCGTCTGCGCTGGCTTCGCCGTCCACTTCTGCCTCCTCAATCAGCACCTTCTTCTTCGGCGGGTAGAGCTCAATCTTCTCGGCAGCGGTGGAAGACACCAGTCGTCTTTCTGCTTTTCCTATCCCCAGAGAGAGGTCGACCGAGGTTTTAAGGCTGTCGAGAATTTGCTCGGTTGTGACCGGCCCTGGGCCCTTTTCGCTCTCCTCCTTGGCTTCTTCCCCAGCGTCCATCACTGCATCTGGGCGGCAGCGGGGCAGGTCCCTAGTGAGCAGCTTCAAAAGAACGCCGTAAACATATGCCGTGGTGTCTCCAAGCATGTCGGTTGCAAAATGGACAAGGCGGCGGTTGCGCAGATCGACAAGGCACTTTTCGTAATTTACCCTGATGACTTGTCGCGGCTAGGGAAGAGTCAGCACCCATCGTGGTCCATTCATCTCAACGTCTTGTCAATTCCACTCACATCCAAGGCCGGGTCCATGTCCTCTTCGTGGACCCCATTCGCCATGCCAATCCCGGCAAATAGCTTTCGTCTTTTTGCTGCTGTGCCGTTCTGCTCGAGCTTGCGCTTGAGCGACTTGGACTCGCCACGGACTTTGCGGAGGCCCTCGGCGATCCGTTCCTGCAGCTCGATCTTGGCCTTGTTTCCCTTGATCCCAGCGGGGAAATGCTTGTCCATGACCTCTTTCTCGACAGTCTTCAATACATCTTGGTGACTCTCAAAAGTCTTTGTATGGACGACATCGATTAACTCGGCTTCCACCAATCGACAGATGATCGAGTTCAGGTGGGCCGTGCTCTTAACCAACGCTCCGGCCTTCTTCGCCGGGTGAAGGTCCCCGTTTACGCCGTTTGTCTCGGCCCCAAAATCATGGTCATCTCCGATAGCAGCCGCTGCCTTGTTCGCGTGCTCGATCTTCACCTGGTACGCCGCGACCAAGTCTGATATCCTCGTCTGACCCGAGAGCAGGAGGCTCTGCATAACGTCTTTTGCCGGCGCGCCGAAAGAAGAATCAATCATCTCGAGAATCTTGCCAGTGCGGGCTAGATTGTAGGCGTGGTCGGCATTTGCTTCGTAGGCGGCGAACTCGGCGCCCGAATCGACATGGTAGAACAGCAGGTTATGCTGTTGGAGAACAGCGAGACCGTGGCGAAGCTGGCGCGGCGTCATCGACGTGTACTGGGCGAGTTGGGGCAGGGTCGATCGGCCTTTGCTGAGGAGGATTGCGAATATTCTCTATCGACGTTGGTTAGCCTCGGCACAAGCCATCGACACGCGCAGCCTCGCCCAAAGGGAGAGAGAGGACATACGGAGGGGAGTTCGCCATGGAGCTCGTCGATAAGCAGAGCACATAGCTCTGCGACCGATTTCGTCTGTATGCCAGGTTAGTCCATTGAACCGAAACAGAATGGTCCGTTGCGCCGCTTGCGACTTCAAGATGCGACAGACAACGAAGGGGACTCGGCTTACCACCAACATGATTGCGGCGCTGGAAATGTCGTTGGTTGACGAGATTTAGCGTCTAGAGATGCTCTCACTATCTCTAGAGCTGTCACAATTGCTACCGGGTAGTCATTGAAATCCTCTGACGGTGATGCAATGCGCAGCGCCCGAGGGAAATGGTGGCTTGGTGGGGGACTGAGACGGGGTCTAATAATTTTTGAGTCGCAGGCTGCATGAGTCCACTCGTCCAGTCACTTTTCGAAAAGGCAAATTTGGGCGGTCGGCGCGGGGCAGCTCCAAATGCGAAAGTCTGGCCAATCACCGCCTGCGCTTCCGTGCTGACACTGCTGGGTTTCGTCGCTGCGCCTGCTAGGCGGACTATGTACGTATCAGTCAAAGCATGGCCTGGCGAGGTTTCGTCGAATGGACACAAAAGGAAAAATGGATATGACCTGGTTCCTGCAATTGTTAAAGACGCAGAGTGAGTGCGGGATGTGCATTTACCGCTACATGCACGAGTATGCGTGCGTACTGCGTAAAGGGTGATTAGATGGTTGCACGCTTGACACTTGGAGCCGACAGGTTGCGCATTTGGCCAACTTGCACAGTCATTTTAGCTGCTCCCGTCTGCACCCGACCCAGCCTGGAGCCCAGCTCGAGCCGGGAGCACGGTCTCGGCACAGCCAATTTTTCCGTCATTCGGATACCGGGAGCCCCAGGGAATTTTCGGAACTGCTAACGAAGAGAGCTCCCTCACGCCGTGTGCTGACCCGACAACTGTCAATTGACGACAAACGGCCCCCCTCCCACCATGATCTGCAGACCGGCTCTGACGAGGGGCAGCCAGTTGGCTCTCCGCCGCCAGGGAGCTGCGAAGGTTGCGCAGCGCGGATTTGCGGCGGTTGCATCGCCCAAGGCGTCATACGAGCCGACCACCATCGCCGGCGTCAAGGTCGCCTCCCGAGACGACAATGGCCCGACCACCCGCCTCGCCATCGTCGCCAAAGCCGGTACGAGATACGAGCCTCTCCCGGGCCTGACGGTCGGATTGGAGGAGTTCGCCTTCAAGGCACGTCTTTTTTGCTTCATTCAATCGGGCGGTGGACGCAGGAGTGGTCCATGTTGGCGCATCAACAACAAATGAGCTAATTTGTTTCTCGTCCGCAGAACACCCAAAAACGCTCCGCTCTCCGTATCACCCGCGAGTCCGAGCTCCTCGGCGGCCAATTGAACGCGTATCACACCCGGGAAGCCGTCGTGCTCCAGGCCAACTTCCTCCGCGAGGACCTCCCTTACTACACCGAGCTCCTTGCCGAGGTTCTCTCGGCGACGCGGTACACCAGTGCGTCCTATCGCTTCCCTTGTGTTGGTCATGTTTGTGTGGGGGGAACATGTTGTGCTCACCGTTATGAATAGCCCACGAGTACCACGAGGAGGTCCAGGACGTCATCCACATGAAGCAGGCCAAGGTCGATGCTCCCGCTGTCGCCCTCGATGCCGCCCATGCGGTTGCCTTCCACAACGGACTCGGCGCCCCGCTCTACCCGACGCCCAGCACGCCCATCGCCTCCTACTTGAACGAGAACTCGGTCGCTTCTTTCGCTGAGGCCGCCTACACCAAGGGCAACATCGCTGTGATTGCCGACGGCGCCAGCGAGGCCGGCCTCTCGAAGTGGATCGAGCCCTTCTTCAAAGCCGTGCCCACCCAGTCCGCGTCCTCCCTGACGACGGCCGCCTCCAAGTACCACGGCGGCGAGCAGCGGATCGCCATGACCCACGGCAACTCGATGGTTCTCGCCTTCCCCGGCGCCGCTCTTGGCGCCAACCAGCCCGAGACGGCCGTCCTCGTTGGCCTGCTCGGCGGCGAGTCTACCATCAAGTGGTCTCCCGGCTTTTCCCTGCTGTCCAACGCTACTTCTGCCGCCCCTGGCGCGACTGCCAACGCTGCCAACTTCGCCTACTCGGACGCCGGCCTCCTGACGATCCAGATCAACGGCTCGGCTGCTGCCGTCCGCAAGGTCGCCGAGGCGTCGGTCAAGGCGCTCAGGAGCCTCGCCGAGGGCGGTGTCTCGCAGGAGAACCTGGTCAAGGCCATTGCCAAGGCCAAGTTTAACCTGCTCTCGGGAAGCGAGGTCAGCGGCACTGGCCTCGTGCACGCCGGCGCCAACCTGATCCACGGCGGCAAGCCGCTGCAGGTTGCCGAGACGGTCAAGGCTCTGGAGGGCGTGAATGTGGAGAAGCTCAAGGCTGTAAGTGCACTTGCCCCTCTTCGCAGCGCCATGGACATGGACGCGGTGACTAACATGATTCGACAGGCTGCCAAGACACTATTAGAAGGCAAGGCGTCGGTGGCGGCGGTTGGTGACCTGCACGTATTGCCGTTCGCCGAGGACCTCGGACTCAAGGTATAGACGGGGAGTTTGTAGACCGGGGAACGGGGAACGAAGAACAGGGAAGAGGAAAATGTACCAACAGCCCTCCGCCGTCGTAGACTCGCGGCTCGTCCACCACATTTTGTGCATATAGTGATTCTAGACCTAACTCACTTTCCTATGTCTGTGCCCGAGCGAGGGGCTTAGAAGAAATGGGGCAGGGGGGAGTGCTGTTGTAGTGTATCATGAAGAAGTCGAGTGTTGTCTGCTTATAACTGAACTGCTTTGGAGCTGCCATTATCCGGTGAAAATGCACCTGCCCCATTTCACACAACCTGGAAGTGGTGTGCGCTGTACATCCCTACATGTACCTGCCTCCAGGCTATTTCTCCTGCCCGGGAGATAGCGGAAAGCTGATGCTGACTTGTCCCATCACGTGACGCGGAGCTGGGCGGAGCTTCTCGGCTGCGCGAGCCTTTTCTCTCCAGAAACGGCCTTCGAACCCAGCAGACAGCGCAACCCAGTCACCGTCCTGCCAAACCGCCAAAATGACGTTCGCGTGGAAAGCCGCCGGCCTTACGTGAGTCATTCCTTTTGAACCACCGTGTGCTCGACAGATCTACGATTGCGGGCCAGTCGAGGGCCAATTGGCCGCGGAGAAGCAACAAGAACTAACGCAAGCTCTGCGATTCCACAGCTACAACCGCTACCTCGCCGTCGCTGCCCGCGTCGTGCGCCGCAGCCTGAAGGAGGATAAGAGACTCTTGGCTGAGCGCCGGGGCCAGCAGGACCTCCGATTTGCGAAGTGGACGGTAAGTGGGCGTCGGCAATTGCGAACGAGAAGTCGGACCAAGGGGACACCGGGGCTGACCAGCGAGTTTCGCAATCCGGATACAGAACGGCAAGCAGGGCGAGATCAAGAACCTGACTGAGGCCAACGCCCAGGCGGCTGTCGAGAGCGCTGCGACCGGTGGCACGCACTAAATCGAAGGAGGGCAGTGATGGGCTGAGGGGAAGATAAAGGGGGAGAGAGGCCGCGGAAGGGTTGTAAAACTGGGCGGACGGCGCATCGTAGCAACCCGTTATTTCCGGCGTCTGCAAGCGTTGGGACTGTATCATATTGGGAGACGCTCAATAGAGAGGACTTTTGACAGGAAGTGGCTGCCGGGCCTGAGACCAATGCCAATGTCATTCTTACCGTAACCGTAAAGCGTCCCACAGCTGCCCTGCATACCTCCTACCTTCTCTACCCAAGTTTTTTTGACAAAGCCTTTCACCCAAAGCATAAAAGAAAGTTGCCGACGCCCAGAACTTCAATTCGTGGGGCACGACGAACAGTGCATCTCTTTGGTGAAGGTGAAGCATCGGAATCGGAGACAGTGTTCGCTTATCCACACCAACGCTTCGCTCGGCTCTTAGGCAACAAACCGGACGCCGAGCGTCTGTTTCCGGGTCCAAGCTGCACCAAGCACATCTCACACAGAAAAACAGGAAATAAAATCTCTCGCTCTTCTCAAAGAATGGAGCCGTCTCATGACGACGACGACGAGGCAACCATGTCCAGGGGTACGTGAAACGGCCCATTTTGTATTTCCTCCCCAAAAGAAGATTGTTGAGCGAGTCCGTTAACGGGCGACTGAATGAATGCTTAGAGCTTATGGACCTCAACATCAACAACCCCAACCCCGGGCCGCAATTCGACGCCTTTGAAGACCCCCCGCCGCCCATGATATCCAGCGAGGGCATTGTCGCCCAGGACATTACCCAGAGATTCTTATCCGCTGCTGCCAGTACGTCGACCCCTCCCTGGATTATTCGACTCGACTCATGCTAACCGCAACCACCACCTGCAACAACAGCCTTGGAGCCTGGTGAACTCGTCAAGGATGGCTACTTTACGCTGTTTGAGTCTGTTGGGGCGCTCGAGGTTTGTCTTTTGTCTTCCTCGGGCTCGCCGTGCCGTGTCGAGACCGTAGACTGACCACGACCAGGTCATGGACCCCAAGATGGACAGCGGCTGCCTCGCCCCTGGGGAGTCTCTGGACGATGACTATGACGTGACACGGCCACTCCTGCCCAGCGAGGTGGTCGGCATAATTGACCAGCTCCTTTCTCTCGAGGTTGGTCATTTTCCTGCGGTGGTATGTCACTGCGAGAGACGACTCTAACCCTCTGGGACAGATGGCCTGGCATCTCGGTTACCCGCTGTCCCAAACTCTGTTCACGAGCGTCTACATCGAAAAGATGCTGCAGCCAACTCCAGAGACCATCCAGGATGCCGACTTCATCAAAAGCCGCACTGCCGGGTCTCCACGCGATCCCATGCATGGCACTCTCAGGGCCTACTGTCTCGGCTTGTTGAAGTCATGTTGGTTTGTCAATGAGCGCATCAAATACGAGCACTCGTACGAGGTAAATCAACCTCCCCGAACTTTGGCTCGACGGAGCCAGTGCTAATGTTTGGCTAGGAAGAAGATTTTGTGACAAACACGTACAATCGGTCACTCCTGGAGACGATTGACCAGTACGAGATCCGTGACGAAATCCTGGCGGCCCGGAAGGCCGTCCACGATATCAGACACACACTCACCGACGAGATGGCTCATGCTCTCGGCTTCCGCCTCGAGCTCAGAACTGCCTTTTTGCGGGCCATCGAATTATCTGAGCTGCGGAGTGATCCAGAGTCGCTAAGTCTCCCCTGGTCTCAGATGCAGGGTGTCTGGGAGGCCATCAACAAGTCCCGCCACCTCGGGACGCCTGTTCCTGAGGCCTTCAGCACCAAGATACAACGCAGGCTTGCTAGTACCATGCCCCCGCGCCCCATCGTGCAGCCGAGCCCCGAGGAGACGCACGAGCACTTCAAGAAGCTGATTACGGACGGCATCAATGTGCTTAACGTCCTCAACTATGCCGACTCACAGAGTCTGATGGTGAGTTCGGATGCCTCTTATTACGGGAGTGCGCCTCTTCTGACAGTCAGTTGCAGAACTTTGTCTTGACCTTCCAAGCTCAAAAGCCCCAGCCGCTGGTGTACATCCGCTCCCTCCTCCAGAATTTCCTTTTCAATGACATGGTAATTCTCGGCCGCCTCAGCATCCGCCAGGTCCTCGACGACGACCTTTCCATCGCTGTCCTCCCATCCAGCCTCCTCCTGGATCCAGCCAACGACTCGGTCGAGGCACCCCACCACCCGCGTTACGCGATAGCCCACCAGATGGAGCTCTTCCGCCAGCGAGCCGCCCATTCCTACCTCGACATCTTCCGCGCCTTCTGCCAGAACCGCTGCCGCGTGCGCCGGACGCTCTTCCACTCGCTCCAGGACTGGGAAACGGTGCAGGTCGACGCCGAGGAAATCGACCAGCTGCTCCAGCTCCAAACCGAGGAGAAGCCCCTCGTCTACCCGCCCTCCTCCGGAGGCGTGCCCAGCCACTCCCTCCCGCTCTCCTCGTGGGCCTACCACTACAAGCTCCGCCTGATGGAATGGACCGTGCAGCTAGGCTTCGAGCTCGAAATCTACCAGCCCGACGAGCTGGCAGGCATGTACTGGTACCTGGGCCACCTCTCCAAGACGCGAGCCCAACACATTGAGCGCATCAGCTTCTTCACCAGCCACCGCTCCAAAGAGGCAGCAGCAGCGACAGCAGCAGCAGCAGCGACGGCAACAGCAACAACCAACAAAACTAAACCCAGCCCCCAACAAACCCGCTCCAAATCCTACCTCCACCTAACCGCCCTCGAAGCAGCCATCACCAGCGAACTCGCCGACGCCCTCAGCAACCTCTACACAGCCCTGCACCGCCTCGCCCTCTTGCCCACCCCGACGACCCCAACGACCCCGACCCCGACAGGGCCGCAGCAGCAGCAGCAGCAACAGCGGCCCTACAGCACCGACGCGCTGCGCTACGAGGTGCGCATGAAGCCCTTTGCGCCCATCGGCATGCCCGAGCTGCCGTCCTTTGAAACCTTTTCGCGGGCCGTCGGGCAGGGCGAAACGTCGACGGCGGCGCTGCTCGAGCGGGCGGGCAAGGCGGCGGCCAATGCGCGCGGCGGGCTCGAGGTGCTGGGCCGCATGGGCGAGGCCGACGCGTTTGCCGTGGGGTGTTTTGAGCGGTGGATCAAGGGGGTGCGGGATTGGACGCGGGCGGCGATTGCGGTCGGGGTGGCGGTTACCGGGGTCAAGAGGGCGGCGGTTGGTGGTGGTGGTGGTGTGGGAAAGAATGGGGTTGGGTTGTTGAGTGTGGAGGTGCCGACGCCCGAGAAGGGGTATCATGAGTGGTGGATTGTGCCGAGGGTGACGGAGAAGAAAAAGTTGTAAGGGGGGGAGGGGAAAGAAAGGAGTTGCTTTGGGAATGAATGAAAGGAAAAAAAGGGAATTTGATATTTGCCGCCCAACCTTCCCCCCCGCCCGTTTATGCGCCTCCCTCTCTGCCTCGGTAAAACTTTACATCGTTTGTTTAATATACAGTCTTGTGTCCCTCAAGATGCCTCCCATAACATATTCACTAAACCTCCCTTACAGTAAAACTCCTTCATCTCACTTCCTCCATCGTTTCCTCCCCGTGGCTGCCGGAACACGGCCGTAGGTCTTAACAGTCTATAGCACTTGGAACATCACTGGCCAGTCATATCCATAGCGCCATTTTAGGGTACCCGGGGTATCGCCTGATTCTCCGCCCGACTACCGCTCTTCAAGCAGCAAGAGCCTTCTTGGCCATGGAGCTCCTCAGCCGGACCGAGTGCTCGTAGAGCACGTCCTTGAAGGCAAACAGACACGCGGCCGTCAGCACGCTCTGCGTGACCTTGGGGCCAATGCCTGAAAAAAACAGCGTTAGTTAGTTTAGCCGTCACTCGAAACGGGGGGATAAGAAAAAGCGGAAGAAAAATTTTTTTTACCCTTGTACAAGCCAGCATAACCTTCCTCCTGGATGACCCTGTTGATGGCCTCAAAGACGCCCTCCTTCTTGACGCCCGGCTTGGCGACGTGCATCTGGCTCTTGACCGTGATATACGGGTACGTGACGCTCGTGGCAAACAGCTTGCCGAGGGCGCCCAGGAAAAAGGCCACGGTCGGGGTCACGCGCCGCTTCTTCTCGAGCGTGTTCTTCATCTGCTCAAACAGCGTGTACTGCAGGATCGGGTTGATGACCAGCACCAGCGCGGGCACGACGCCCGCAAACAGCGCCTGCGGGCCCTCGGTCCGCAGCAGGCTCAACAGCGTGCCGATGGTGCTGAGGGGCCGGCTCCTCTTTTCCTTCTTGGCCGCACCACCACCACCGGGGAGCAGCTCCCCGCCCTCCTCCTCATCGCTGTCGCTGCTCTTCCGAGCCGTCATGCGCGTGTTGACGACCCAGATGGGGTTGGTCAGGATGACAGTCGCGGAGCCGGCGAGGGCGCCCGCCATCATGCTCTCGACCGTGGTCAGCTTCTTGGAGGCGCGGCCGGCCTTGGCGGCGGCCGTCTCGAAGAAGGCGCGCGTCCATTCGTACCAGTAGTAGTAGACAAAGTTGGTCACGCTGATGCCGAAGAGGGCCGACGACAGGCCCGAGTAGAGGCCCGACACGCCCTCGCGCGCGATGATGTGCTTGACGGCCGCTAGGAAGGCCGTCTCGGCGCGCTTGGACTCGACTTGGGCGCGCGTCGAGAGCGTGATTAGGGGGTAGCTGCGCCGCGGATGCGTGTGTTGTTAGTTATCTAGTTATTAGGGTGGGGGAAAACAAGAAGAGGCAAGCAGCAAGATGGTAAAAAGAAAGCAGCATACGTCAGGGCCATGGATAGGACGCCGCCACCCGCGCCGGCGAGGGCGTGGGCGACATTGTCGTTTTGCGGGAGCACCGGCTTGGACTGCGACATGGTGTGGGTGGCGGCGACGCGATGCAAGTGCTGCAGTTTTAGGTTGAGTGAAATGCGGCTGTTGTCAACGGCGGCGTCGGCGGGGTTGGGTGAGGTGCATGCACCAAAGTCAGGCTCAACTGTTGTGCAAGGTAAAGGCAGGCAGGTAGGGAAGGTTAGACCGTAAATGGATAACGGCAGCTGGAATGCAGAATTATTGAATATATATACAGAGAATCAGGGGATCAAGCTTGTGGAGAAGAAATGCCGAGCAGAAACGTCCCAGCTCATTCCATTCCTATTTCTTCATTCGCGGTCGTCTCGGAGCGGTTGCGGTTGCGATGAGATGATGCTGCTGCTGCCGAGGTCCGATAAGTGCGGGACCCCAGGAAATGGCACGTCTGGCGGGCCGGCGACGTCACTCGCACACTCCCGCGTGCCGGGCGGGTTTTCGCGGCACTTGGGATCATGTGAAAGCCTACCAACGGTCTATGGAAGATGTCGGGTGAGTTTTGGCATCTCGCCATTAAGTTAAATTGCCAGCTTCGAGGCCATCATGCGTTCCATGTCGACCAAAACTCAACTTCGACAGTTGCGCCGTTTCGACTTGCAAGGCAGACAGACTCTACGGTTCATGGAGCTGTCTCTGCTCGAAGCGATTTATTACTTTCGTCAACTCTAAAACCAGTTACTTCGATCGGCACCAGACGTCAGCCCCGGCTTGTGCAACTCAATAACAGTGGACGCTCCGCCCTCCGCCTTGCTACTTGTTTTCAATTCGAGCCAGCTCTTGGGATGGAGTCGCGACCCTTCTTGTTCGTCTTCGAACCAAGGGGCAACCTTACCTAAGGTAGGCAGAGCTGGGGGAGGAGGCTCGAGGCCAAGGGGTATCCGAAACAGCAGTCCATTTGTGGCTGCATGTGACTGTGGGGCGGTTACAGTGCATGACACGGTGCTTTAATACAGTCTCCTCTAGGCTTGGCAGTCTATTTTTGGGCCCATTCCCCAGATGGCAGGGGCCCGGGCACGGCCCAGAGGGTCCCAGTCTCCCAGTCCCCCAGACGGGGCTGTTGAAGGAAACATGGGACACTCTCTCTCGCCCACTTCCACCATCTCATCGGTCCAGCCTGGCGCGCCGTTAGACACAAAAACCGAATCTACCGATCGAAGAGAAAAAGCTATCGTCAGCCCCCATGTTCAGGCAAATCGAAAGCTGCGCCATATTCCTGGATTGGCCATGAACAAATCCTCTGCTTCATCGCATCCTCCGATCCATCATTGGAGCTGGACGCCAACAGCCTGATCGCGGAACTCGGTTTCCTGAATTGAGACGGCGGGCTAGCGTGGAGAAGCCGAGAGACGGCACGACGCGGCGGAAAGGGGCTTTGACTGGAAATGGGCATGCCATTCGCTTCAGCGACCCTCGAATCCCCTTCTCAACACCGGTGCAGCTCGGATGATTGAGAATGGCCACGATGCAGCAGCATCCGCCCCAGCACGTCTTTACGGCGTCACCAACATCCATGCAGCCTAGTCATGCCGCGCAGACTTCAACAAGGAGCGCACTCCCAAACAGGAACGTGGATGGCCTCTCGATAGAGGATGCCTATGTGGCATTTATCCTCTACTGCAACCCGGGTGTGCCCGCCGAGACAGACTCGGCCGCATTACGCGAGGCATTCCGCTCTCCCCCCAAGAGCGGAGGCAAGAGCTTTAGCACCTACACGCTGTTCGAGCTGATTAAGAAGCTCGAGACCAAAGAGCTCAAGACGTGGGCCGAGTTGGCACTGAAGTTGGGGGTGGAGCCACCGAACCAGGAGAAGGGCCAGAGCTCCCAGAAGATCCAGCAATATGCTGTTCGACTCAAGGTATGTACGCGTCAAGCTGGTCTCGCCCGTCGAAATGGAGGGTTTGCTAATCCAAAATAAAGAGATGGATGCATTCAATGCATGTCGATGCCTTTTTCGAGTATCTCATTGGCCGCCAGTCTACCTACTGGACCGAGATTCCCTCGGAGCACATTCCTATCGCCGAGTCGGAGCGGGATGGCGTGGCGGCAGAGGATGACATGGCCTTGCGGGCACTCTTGCCTCAAATCAAGCCCAGGAGGGGCAGGAGGAAACCCGACGACGACGAGATGGGCAAATCGCCTTCCCAGCGGCCATCGCCCCAAGCAGATGATCACGCGGGCGGCGGAAGACCCGCCGCGGCAGAAGCGTGGACGGCTCAGCCAGACGGGAGAGGCAGCGTCTTCCTCTTCCCTCCAGTGCCCGACCCCTCGAGGCTAAACCCATCTGCGCCTTCCTGGGGAAACGACATTGTCCAAACGCCAATGACAGCCTATCCGATCCCGCAGTCTGCCATTACGCCCTCGACCAGGAACGCATTCTGGGCGGACGAGCCCAAGTCAGCCATCACCCCTTCCAAGGCCAGGTCCGCGAGCCGACGGCACGGGGCCAAGGTTGTGTCGTCCGCTTGGCGAAGCGGTGGTATCAGCGCAACCGGGAAGACACGAGGCAGGCCACCCATCAACCGGGGCGCGAACAATGAGGGGCCGTTCTCGGCATTCCCAACTTCAGAGACGCCCAGTTTTCGGTTCCCATCTCCAACGCCTGACAAGAACACTGCTACGACCAACGGCTCTACTACGGCTGCACCTACGAGCAATCCCATCCAGACGATATCGGCTACCACTTCTCATGGCGCTCCGGCTCCGGCTCCGGCTCCCCCGCCCCCACCCCCTCCACCGCAGCCCGCACAGGATGGCAACCATTTCTCACCAGTCCAAGAGTCAGCGCCCCCTCGGCCAGCCAAGAGGCGAATGCTATCGTTGCAGGTGCCGGAAAGAAAGGGGGGCGAAGTTCGGCTGGCCACTCCTCCGCTGCCAGAGCCGGTCGTGACACCAGTAGTGATGGTGAACGGGCAGGCGGCCGAGCCTCAGTCACACGGCCAGCCCGCAGCCAAACCGTCTAGCGGCGGAGGAGTGAGCACCATATATACCCAAAGCCCAATGACGTTTGTTGGGGCGTCCCTACCCCCAGGCGCGGAACAGTGTGTCTTGTCGCAGGACCCGACGGACCGCACCAACATGGACGGGATCGAGGCCTTGTTTGTATCCAGCGTCCTACGAGCCGACTGGTACGACGAAAAGCAGAATCGGATACCGGCCTGCGGCGTCAACGAGGCCTGGGCCTTCTCACAGAGGGTCATTGAGAACCTGCTCAAGGCGGCACCGACCAAGGAGGCCTTCCTCATCAACCTGTCGGCATTGGCCGGCGGCAAGATACTGATGGACAAGGGCAGCCTGCGAATAACACGGGTCGAGGAACTCGCCGACCGGACGCGGTACGCTTGCAATTGGCAGCTGCGGTTTGGGGGTATCATAGGGGACTGGGCCATGGAGGAGACGGTGATGCACGAGAAGTGGAAGAAGGCGAAGAAGGGTGATGATACCCCGGATGGTACCAGCCCAAATGGCACCAGCGGGTCGCAGGCGGATCAGTGGGAGCGCAAGTACAAAGAGTTGGCCGCGACGCTGCAACAGCGCGACGAGGAGATGGTGCGGCTCAAGGCCAAGATTATTGAGTCGGTCAGAGAGCGCTGAACATTTTGGTTTGCTTTGGCGAGTACTGGATAGCGCCGGATACCCTGATTGAAATGAAAGCAATGAACCTCGATCCTCTTTTGTTTCCAGGTTGTCTTTCCTGGGGTTGCCTCGGGGAGCCAGGAGAGTCCGGGGTCTCAAGACCCTAACCCTATTCCACATCCCTCTCGCTGACGCCATGGAACGACCGCGTCTGTTGGTGCACCGCTGTCTTATTCCACAACTCTCCCGCCCCGTCCTTCCGTCCTTCGGAACCACTCCCGACTTCAACCCTCCGATTCCCCTGACGATCGCGGTCAACCTCGGCGAAAAGGCCGGCAGCCAGCAAGGCAGTCAAGTCTTTTTATTTTCAACACCATGCTCTAATTACCTTCGAATCGACCGTTTGACTGTCTGTCCAACCACTTCCGCTCGTTTCATTTCTAGTCGTGTTCCGTCATCGGCCTCGACCTTCTCGAACCGATGCCTTTCCGGCGCTTGACATCTTCACTTCTCTGACCCGAAATCGACACCATGCCGAAGCAGTACGCCGTCTGCGGCCGCCCGGTGCCCCGGCTCGGCCCCCGCCACGTCTCGCTCCTCCTCGTTTGCCTCGCCGTCTTCGCCATCTTCAGCCTGCTCTTCACACTGCCCGGCACCATCCCCGCAAGCACTCGCCTGCAAGCCGCCGGCGGCAGCCTATCCATTCCGAAGTCGTTCAGGAAGCCCTGGGTAAACAAGCTCAACCCGTTCAGGCAGCCGTCGCACCCGCCCCGCCGCCAGAAGAACGACACGGACGGCGACTCGGTATGGTATGCTCATTGGAACTGGCTCTTGACGCCCTTCAGCAGTTCCATCACCCACGACGAAAGCCGCGCCCTGCTGCCCATGCTCAAGGACCGCACCCCGATCTACTGCTACTACGACAACACCGTCGACCAGGACCGCGCGAGCAAGAACGCCGAGAGCGACCTGCTGCTGGCATGGCGTCGCGCGTGGTGGGCCCAGGGGTTCAGGCCCATCATCCTCAGCCCCGCCGAGGCCATGAACAACCCGCTATACGAGGAGGTGCAGAAGCTGAAGGACATGACGCCCGAGCTCAAGGCGGACCTGATGCGCTGGTTGGCCTGGGAGAACATGGGCGACGGCCTGCTCGCTCAACATCGCCTCTTCCCCATGGGCCCGCACGACGACCCCCTTCTCATCTATCTCCGCCGTGGCGAGTTCCCCAAGTTGAATAGGTTCAAGGGCCTGGACGATGGGTTGTTTGTGGGGTCCAAGGGCGAAGTGGCCGCCGTCATCAAGGCCGCCATGGGCAGCACCCAGCAGACCAACAAGGCCGACAACATCGTGGCAGCGGTAGAGTCGGACAAGAAAAAGGAGAACCCATTCACCGTAGACGATGCGCCCAAGGCTCTGGCCTACTACTCGGCGCGCCAGATCGAGACCCTGTACGCCAAGGTCGGTGAGGCCATCACAGCATCCCACGCGTCGGGACTCAAAAGCCTCACGCAGCTCATCAGCGCTCACCTCCACCTCACCTGGCAGAATGTCTTCGCCGACGGCATCGCCGTGGTCAAGCCCCTGCCACACCACACCACCCACCTCATCAGGCCCGCCTATGAGCTAGCCCAACGACTCGCCCACTGTCCAGAAACCCCCCTCCCCAACACCTGCCCGCCCAACCGCCCCCGCTGCCGCCCCTGCGACGGCTCCAAGCCGATGACCATCACCACCCCATCCTCGTACTCTGGCTCCCGCACGCTCTACACCATCGGCACTGTCCCACACCCCTACACCTCGTCCACCCTCAACTCCCTCCAACCGCAACTGTCCATCTCCTGGATCCGCAACAAATCCCCACGCGACGCCTGGATAATCTCCCTCACCTCCTCCCTCTTCCCAGACTCCATGTCCGCCACCCCACGCCTCCGCCTCTTCAAAGAAGCCGTGGCCTCGGACGAGGACAGCCTCACCAAGCCCAAAGAAAAAACCAAAAGCGCCCAAGGCGGCGCGTCCCGCTCCCTCTGGCTCGCCGCCGAGCACCCCATCCCGGCGGAGGACCATCTAGACTGGCACTTTGGCTTCACCCTACCCTCCACCCCCGATACTCCACCACCACCACCACCTCCCGTCCCGCTCCACGCACTAACCGACGGCCCCCAACCAACAGAAGCAGACCTCTCCCTCGAACCAGCCCTCCTCGCCCGCGCCCAAACCATCGTCCTATCCCCCTCCTCCTCCTCCTCCCAAAAAGCCAAAAAGGGAAATGCCCCAAAACAAGACCTCGCCCTCCGCGACGCCGTCGAGGCCTGGAACCTAGCCGACGCCGAAGCCTGGCGCTTCGCCCGCGCCTATCTCGCGCGCAAGAGCGTCGAGCGCCGCGGGTGGGAGGAGGAGGAGGCGCGGTATGCGGGCGGGATGGGGTCGGCGAAGAAGGGGAAGGCTAGTAGTACTAATGATGATGATGATGGTGGTGGTGATGGTGATGATGGGGGTGGTAAGAGTGGGAGTAAGAGTGGGAGTAAGAGTGGGAGTGGGAGGGTGCCCGGGCGCAAGACGGCTCAGGGGGTGTGGGATCGGTGGATGGATCGTGATTGATCCATCTGTCCATCCATCTATCTGTTTATTTATCTGGGGATTTCTTTGTTATTCCCGACAAGGATTTATGTTTGTACTTAGGATGGAGTTTTGTGGAAAGGGGGTGTGTGGAAAAGGGGTGTGTGGAAAAGGGGTGTGTGGAAAAGGGGTGTGTGGAAAAGGCGTTGGATACATCTCTGGAGTTTTGGTTCTTCATGCACAGCACATGTGCACTGGCTGGCGTCCGAGTGTCACGGGTATGCCAACAAATAGGGTTGAATTTCCACAAGAAGAAGTGATGCAATAAACAATCACTCACCGCTTTAGCTCCAAAGCTTGTCATGAGAACCTTCTCTACTACTAAACCGTTGATCCCTCACAAACCATAATTCACTACGCACCCTCGATGTATCACCCTAGACTCACGCAATACCACAGATGGTGCTAAACCGCAATACTTTGTCTGTTTTATGAAAGCCCTATTCTACATCATCTAGTAGTAAGCTGCCCTCGGTATAACATGCTCCTAATCCCCGTGACATGCTCAAACAACCGCCATCCACAATTAAGCCGGCAGAGCGCCTCGAGCTGACAACATATCAATGAGAGAAAAGACCCTAACACTACTCGACCCCGTACCATAAACATGTCATGATGCCGATACCTTGCCGACAAACCCGCCTCCTTCACCAATAACCCTCCGATACCTCACATGTTAAAGGTAGAAGTCAGGTTGCGGCGGCTGGCCGCATCAACCGTGAGGTGCTTGAACTGGTCCTCGAGGGAGCTCACGTTACCGGGAGGACGGTTCTCGCCGCGCTTCTCTGGAGCAGTCGACACAACCACGCCATTAATGTCAACCAGGTCAGGCACGTCCGAGAACTTGCCCGACGAAATATCCCTGGCCGAGGACTGCTGGTTCGTGCTGAGCGACGGAGTCAGGGACGCCGTCGCGTGTCCTGTGTAATGCGGGAGAAAGCCTTGAGCCGTGGTCGGCGACAGCGCGCTGCTGGTCGGCGCCTTCTTCAGCACCGCCTGCCAAAGCTTCGCACTGCATTCCCTTGTCAGCATCTAACCATGGCATTTGCCGTTGTCGGAATCGTACCCTGCATTGTCCGTGCGACGTTCGGCGGCACCAACAGCGTTGGCATCCACGCCATCCTCACAGCACTCGAGCGGTGCGCCGCCCGTGATGAAGTCCTCCGAGCCGCTGTTGACCTGAGTCTCGAACGAGATGGACCTAGTCAACCTGCCCACGGTGCAATTGTCCTCGCTGGCCGACACGCCCTTGGAATCAGCACGCAGTGTCGGAGTCATGGTGCGGAACGGATCGCAGTCCGAGTCGGTCGTACGGGAGCCAGACTCCCGAACAGGCTCAGCCGAACGCTCCTTGACCGGCGAGGGTGGGTAGAAGTGCTTCCCATCAAACTTGGGTAGACCCGTGACGGCAGACTTGGGGGCCTTCCCCCAGTACAGGAACCGCGCACGGCGCTCCTCTTCAGTCAGCGGGCGCTTGTACACGTAGTCCTGGTCCCTGGCGGTGCGAGGATTAACGCCCTTGGGAAGCGTGCCGAGCAAGTACGGCACGCCAAAATTGAACTGCTGCTTGGCGGTATTGCCACTGGAACGACTCGGGTGATTAAAGGCATTGGGGTTGCCGTTGGTCTGCGCCGCTGGGGCCATGGGAACGGCGAATGGCTGGGACACTGACCGCTGTTCGGTCATGCGCATGTGTTCCAGACTCTTGGACTCGGTTGCGAGGAGTCTCTTCTCTGCCTCTTGATAGGCCTTCATCTCCCTGGCATACTTACTGCCCGTCCAGGTCGAAGCATAACCGCGAGGCTGGAAGACAGGAGCCAGGGCGGCGTCACTAGGTAGGCCCACTGCATTCGGGAAGCCGTTGACGCCCGGGAACGTCGCCTTAGTGGGACTCCGGAACATGGCCTTGCCGCCCTCGCCGATGTTGGTGTTGAGCCCATAGCTGGCAAGAAGAATCCGCCGATTCGCTTCGCTTGTTTCGAACCTCTTTTCACTGTGGTCGAAAACAAGCGGTGCCATCGGTAACATCGGTGCCATCGGTGCGGGCGGCTTGGACGGGGCTAGAGTTTCTTCAGCGGCCGTGACAGGTTGGGATAGTCTCTTATCCTCCTGCCCCTGGGTGGTCTTGCAATGCGCCCTCTCGTACTCGAGCTGAGTCCTCAGTGTCGCCTCAAACTTCTGGATGTGGCCCTTGATGACTTGGATTCTCTGCTCCATCTCCTTCTCATCAATCTGGTGGCGATTATACTGCAGCTGATCGTCGTGGTATTTGAGATTCTGCTTGAACGAAGCGATCTGCTTCCTGGTGATGTCGCTGGGCTTGATGGACGAGATCGGTGCGGCTGCAGCCCCATTGAAGTTGGCATTAGCTGGGACAATGTGGTTGGCAACTGGTGGAATACCAGAGAGACTACGGTTAGAGGGTGCGAATGTCGACCCCGTGGCTGCTGAGCTGGTCTGAGTCGGCTGCGGGGCCATGTAATGCGCAGGAGGATGCGGCGCCACGCCCTGGGGGATGCCGACCATGTGAACGGGGACCACCGAATTGCCCAGAGGACCCGGGAACGCGTACATGAGTTGACCGTTGTAGTAGAATGGCTCGGGCAGTGAAGGCTTGACCTTGCCCTGCTTGTCGTCGTCCGCTGCCTTTGTGCTATGCATGAAATGGGTCCCCAGAGTCATGGGCACAAAAGAGACCGGCGCCTGCATCGGCTGGAACCCAGGAGGGTATCCGGTCACGAGCTGGGGCAAAGCCGGAACCGGCTGACTGAGACCGACTGGAGCGACTGGAGCGACTGGCGGCTTGCTAACCACGGTCTTGTCGGGAGCGCTGTGGTTGTCCATGACTGAGCTATCGCTCGTTCGCTTGATGGTAGGCGACGGCGGGCCGCGGGTGTTAGGGACAATGCGACCGCCAGCAGTGACGCGAACATGAGTCGGGGAGACGACAGCCTTGTAGAAACGCTGGAAACCTTCGTCTCGCTGGGCCGAGGCACCGGTGGGTGCAGGAATCGGCTCTGCAGTTGCAGCCTCCGTGTCGCTCCTACCACGGTACTTCCACTCCATCGGACGCGAAGGGTCGAGGGGTGCCTCTTGGGAAGTGTCTCGGACAAGGTCTCGGGCGGGCTCGCGGGTCTCCCGGGTGGGAAAACGCATGGAGTTTTGAGAAGCCTTTCGAGCCAACTCGCGACCCATGCGACGGCTCACAGTACCCTTGAACACGAGTTCGTCAGAGGCCACCGAGGAGTCGTCCTTGTGCCTGGTGGTCGATGGTCTGGAACTAGAACCAGAAGCAGAGGAAGACTCGCTTCCAGAGCGGCGAACAATATCTGCTGGCGCAGCTCGGTTAGCCTAGAGACCAGCAGGGCTGGAGGGAAGCGCAAAGGACGTACCGAGAGCGGGGTTTCCAGCCATGGCCGTGATTTCACCGGAGGCCTGATTGGCACGAAGCCCCATCAGCTCGGTGAGGGTGTAGGTCCGCCGAGCCATGCTGCGGCTCATGTAGGCGAAGAGGTAGTATGTACGATGGCGCGGTGGATAGTACCAGCGGAACAGAGTGGGATGTGACCCGTCGTGACTGAAAGCCGATGGCAGGTGACAGATGATAAAGGCGACAACGGGCGGCACCGGAACCCTTTCGCTGCACCGGTCTGTCAGTTTCTGCTCCTCAAGCTGTGACAAGATGAATTTCGGTAATAGAGAGCGGCGGGCTTCATATGGGCTGTTTGCTACCAGCGAGTCGATTTTGATCTCGATGAACTTGCAGCGGTTGTGCAGCCGGAGGAGGTGTTTAATCGAAACAAAGGTAGGGGGGGTGACAGCGCAGTCGTCTTCCTGGAGGTCTTTCAGAAGCTTAAGCAAGCGCTTAGCACGCTTGCGAAAGGAAGGCTGCTTCATTGTGATGTGGAAAATCGAAACAACAGATTTTTCCAAGATGGTGGCATGCAGGCCGATCGGTGAAGGGAAGTGTGATTTTATGTGTCTTGAAGATCGGTCGGGGGGTGGAAGGGAAGCTTGAAAATGACTTACTGGGCACTGAGAGACGATGTCGGGTTGGATGTCGGGTTGGAGGTCGGTCGGGGTGGGATGACGGTGGACGACGATATACGAGTCACCTGGGGTGGTCGGGGAGAACAAGACGAGGTTATCGAGCCCAAAAAGCAAAAGAAATTGCCAAAAGGACAGGAAGAGGGTCTGGCAAAGCGAAGGGTCGTGTAGACGCGTCGCGTTGCGGGGTTCTGGATAGAGAGCTGGGCAGAAAACAAGAGAGAGAGGGATGATGCAAAATGCCACGGGAGATGATTGGGGAGAAATAGAAGACGGAAGAGGGCCGCGAGAGGCAGATGTAAGTGGAAGAATCAAGAATCCAGCCCGGGGACTACTCCTGCTTTGTCACCAGCGCAGAGGAAAGGGTCACAGGGCTGGTAAGACTTGGGAACCTGGAAGGTGCGCGTGATGGCCGCGTTGGACAATACGGGAAGGGTCGCGTTGCTGGAAAGAAAGGGGCAGAGACGCGGACTGGAGCAATGGATGGAAGGCACGTCTGAGAATGATAAGTCGATAAGTGCGCCTGGACCACCGGTTATCCACCTAGTAAGGCACGCTTTGTTAGTGAATCGCCAATCTGGGAGTCAGAGTTCAGGGGCTTGCTTGTAAACAAAGCAGCATACTTGCCCAGTGCAGCGGCCAACAACAAAATCACCCACTCATCATGCGCACACTCATGCCATGGAATTAAAAGACTTCCAGAGACTTCCAGAAGTGAAATTGAGGACCAAAGGTATAGCACCGCTGACTCTACCATCGCTGACCTCCATTCACCCATGATAAAGCATCCTCCGCTTAGCTTGCCCCCCACACACCCAGCGTCCAAGCCGACCCAGCAGCAGAGCCTCTCATCAACCCACCCGGCCCCAGACTCTGCCTCTGTGTCTTGTGATCGACATCGCCGGCCTTGCTCGCTCCAGCTGCACCGTGCAGCAACCAAACCTCGCGGTCAATGGTGGCGATGGCCGGCGCCTTGAGATGGGTGACCAAGCTCGCCCCGCTCCAGGCGCCCAGTGACTCGATGGCTCTCATCTCTCCCTCGACGCGGGGTCTCCGGTCGGTCCCCCTCTTCAACTGCTCCTCAATGAGGTCTGCCTCCGGCACCGTGTTGGCTGCGTCATGCCACACGCCGTCTTGCTCATCGCCGTCATCGGATTGTGAGGCCGCGCCAGGTGGGCCATTGCCCGCTTGGCGAGGGCCTCTCCTTTTCAGCTTGGAGTTGGCCCGTAGCTGTTCCACGCCCTTGCCCTGGACTGGATCCCAGCCTCGTTCTAGCACAAGCTGAGATAGCTCGTCCAAAATGCGCCCGCGCAAGCCAAGCACATTGGAGCAGCCGCCAGTGAAGATGATGCGCGACATGCAGAGTGACCGGACATCCACCGGCAGCTGGAGGAGACTGCGGTACACTAGCAGAGGCAGAGGCAATTCGTGGTCATCGAAGCTGGCGGGTGAATATTGGGAGTCGAAGAAGGCGTTCTCGCATGGTTCTGCGAGGGCATCAAAGGGAAGCTCCAGCGACGTTGGTGATGGCGACGACTTGAGTGGAATCGCAACCGAGCCCATCCTCTTGGATGATGGGCGATCCCCGGATTCCACCTCATCTTGCTCCTGAACCGTGGCCAGAGTGTCGGAAGAGGGTGGATTGGGGCCAGAGACATGGCGAGGCTTGCACCAGGCCATGCGGGTGGCAATGTCGCTGCACTCTTCGAAGCTGAGGATATGTTCCTGGCTATCGCCGGACCCCTTTTGGGTTTCAGGGAGGTGCTTCGCGAGGAGGTTGTGCGTCTGCTCGACCAGCATCCTGCCGCCGCGAATGCTTCGCTTGGAGTCGACCTCGCGATACTCATAGACGCTCGTGACCACCGTTTCACTCCAGCCAAGGTCAACAACCAGTGCTGAGCGCACCCCGGCACCGACAGCCAAGGCGAGTGGAGATGAGAGCAGCGAAACGGTGGGCGGCTGGAACCGGCTGAAGATGCTGTCCAGGGCTGCCGAGAGCAACGGGATAGGCAGAGACGAAGGGAGGATCCAGACCATGCGGCGTGGGCGAGAGTCAATGAGCAAGTACCTATGACACGCATCAGCATCGAGAAGGCCGGGAAGAGAAGGAAGGGTCCGGCCTACTTTGTAAACGCCTCCCTCAAGGCCCGCTCGAGCTTGTCACCCACCAGGCCGAGATCGAAACCGCGCACGTCATACTGCCACAGCTCGTGGTCCTTTCCCCACAGCCCGCCGGCGGCCGCACTCTTCCAGTCGTAGCGGTAGTCGGCCTGCCACTCCCTGAAATCCCCGGCTCGGCGCTGCTGGTCCGGGCCGAACCAAACACATCCCCGGGGGGCTGGATCGCCCGAAAAGCCGACGTGCAGCTTCCGGGTGCCAAACTCGATGATGACCATCTCCTCGTCGGCGCGGAGACTGGATGGCGACCCAAAGTTGGACGGGATGGGCCGTAGCGGCGTTGACGGCCCACTCTGGTGACGATGGCCATGGCCGGCCCCGGACGGCGATCGGATGTTAGCGACCGACCGGTGCGGGAGCGGCCCTGAGCCCGCTGGCGCCGACATTTCGAGCCTTGGAGGGGACAAAATTATTATTCGAAGGCCATGAATTGATGAGGCGGCCAATCGCTGTGGTGTACGGGGAGGGAATTATTTTATTTTATTATTTCTCTCGGGTTGAGTGAGATTCGATCTTCCAAACAGTCAACGGCGTAAACCGACGTTAAACTCATGCACATGCACAGTGGAACGCGTTTAATGAGCCTCTTGTCGCGGCAGGGCCCACTGTGTGGTGAAATCACCAAGTCGCCTTGGCACGCGCGCGGTGCACCCCCCATTTTCGTGCATTCCGGCCCAAATGGGCTGAAAAGCCTGGAAATCAGGAAAATGAATTCACCTACCCTAGCCGACAACCATCGTGCGCGCACCGCGCATATACTTCAATGTATATAACCAACGCTATAGAGTCTGAATTTAATACCTGATCGACAATGCGGATGATACGCGTTGAGATATTGATGTTTGAATTTAGGGTGAAAAGATAGAATTTTCTTCTAAAAATGCCAAGGAATGCCAAGATATATTCGAAAAACGTCGGAAAAACGTAGGATAAGACAGATTCATCAATATCTCAACGCGTATTATTCGCATTGTCAATCAGGTACTGAATTTATATTCTACAGCGCTGGTTATATATATTGAAGTATATGCGCGGTGCGCGCACGATGGCTGTCGGCTAGGGTAGGTAAAACCAGATTTTCAAGTTCATTTTCTCCCCATTTTACCCTGCAAAAAAAAAAAGGTGCGTGCCCGCGCGCGAGCATGCCAAGGCGACTTGGTGATTTCACCACACAGCAGGGTCCCCCTCTTACGTGCATACACAAAACCACATGCAGCTAGACCCTGACCCCTCCGCTCCTCTGACAACGCTCTAACATTTGTTCGCCTTCCCAAAAGCGGAATAACGTCAACAAGCGAAACAACGTTCAAACTGCGACTCCATCTCGATTTCGGACCCCCCGTTTGCGACCCCAAAACAAGAACCCTTTTTGGATTACTCGGTTTCTTTCTTACCATGGCTTTGATGACTTCTTCTTTTTGATTTTTGGAGCAGCAAACCGAGCGCTGCCACAATGGGCATCAAAGGGTAAGTAAAGGCCGCGCCCGTTCGCAGTTCGCATTCTACGACTCCATGTGACCCCAAAGTCGCAGCGAGAGTGACGAGACGGCCCAGGCTTACTTACCATTGGCACGGCAGAATATACAAGGAAATTGGCCCCGGCGACCGCGTTTCTCTATGCAAGCTCGCCATCGACACACTCGAACAAACCGGCCGCCCTCTCCGCCTCGCCGTCGACTTTTCAATATGGCAATTTCAAGTCCAGGCAGCTAAGGGTGACTACGTTTCTCTTCCGTCTTTTTCTATCTGGCTTCCCCCACTTGATACTGACATTAGTTGTCAGGCGGCGCCAACCCCGCAATCCGCACCCTCTTCTACCGCCTCGTCCGCCTCCTCGGCCTCGCAATCCACCCCATCTTCGTTTTCGACGGCCCCAACAAGCCCGCCTTCAAGCGCAACAAGCGCTCCTCCGGCCGCGGCGATGTCGTGGCCACCGCCATGGCGAAACGTATGATCCGCCTTTTCGGCTTTGCCATGCACGACGCCCCCGGCGAGGCAGAGGCCGAATGCGCCCTGCTCGAGCAGCAGGGGGTCGTCGACGCCGTGTTGAGCGAGGATGTGGACACCATCATGTTTGGCTGCCGTCGGACCCTGCGGAATTGGACGGCCGAGGGGACCAAGGGCTCCAAATCGCCGACCCATGTCTCGGTGTATGATGCCGGTGCCGTCGCTGCGGGCCCCTGCCGCCTGGACAGGGAGGGCATGGTGCTCGTCGCCCTGATGAGTGGCGGCGATTACCTGCCCGAGGGTGTGCCCGGGTGCGGCGTCAAGGTCGCCTGCGAGGCGGCGCGGGCGGGATTCGGGCGGGACCTGTGCCGGATTAAGAGGGCGGACAGGGACGGTCTGGTCGAGTGGAAGGAGAGGCTGCTGCACGAGCTGCGGACGAATGAGGGCGGCTTCTTCCGGACAAAACACAGGGCCTTGGCGATACCGGAGAGTTTTCCGAATATGGAGATTCTGAGATACTACACCCATCCGGTTGTATCGCGGGAGGCCACTGTCGACAGGCTGAGGGACGCGTTCCCCCCCGCTAGCACCGTGGATGTCGTCGGGTTGCGGGAGTTTTCCCGCGAGACCTTTGACTGGGCCTTCCGGGGCGGCGCCATCAAGCTCATCCGCGTCTTGGCCCCGAGTCTCTTGGTTCAACAGTGCCTCGAGAGATACGTGTCTTCGGAGAGGGACCATGACGATCTCGATCTTAAGCAGAGGCAGGAGTCAGCACTTGTGAAGGCAATCTCAAGTAGAAGGGTGCACTTTAGCACCGACGCTACGCCCGAACTCCGCATATCATTCATCCCGGCCAACATCGTTAAGCTGGATCTTAGTAAAGAACCGGAAGAGGAGGTCGAGGAGTTTGGTCGAAGCGGCATCGCACTGAACAGCGACGATGAGTTCGACGACGAAGCGGCTGAAGAACTTGGCAACGAGCAACCCAAGAGCTCAAGCGCCAGGAAACCATTTGATCCCCTACAGCCAGACCTAAACTGGGTCCCCGAGACAGTTTTAAAGCTGGGAGTCCCCCTGGCTGTAGAAGACTGGGAAGCCAAGCAGCGGGAGAAAGAGCAACGGGTTGCTGCGAGGGCCACCAGGAAGCCCAGAGCCAAAAAGACGGACATGCCGGTCGGCGCACTGGACAAGTTTGTCAAGGTCACCAAAAACGTGGTGGTTGATAACACAGCCAAAGACCCACTGGCTCCGGCACTTGGTTCATCACCTCCGAGGGCTAGCAGCAGCCTGTGCAACCCGCCCGCTCCGAGGGGTAGAAGTAAGCAGCCCAAGAAGACCCCCACGGCTCCCCCGGCTCCCCCAGCCAGCAAGCCACCAGCGGACGTCAACCCCTGGACGCTCGCAAACTCACAAGCTAGTCCCAGGGCCACCGAGTCTTTTCCATCTTCCGCCTCCCAGGCTCAGCCCAAGCCCAGCTCTGTCCGGGAGCCAATTCTTATCTCGTCAAGCCCTGTCGTCCCTGCGTCGCCTGCGGCCCCTAGCGCGATGCTGAGATACAGCGAAACGACGCCAACGAGGACGAAACGGCCGAGTCCGGCAGTGGAAAATGTCCCCTCGCCAGCGTCACTATTCAGTCCATCTCCAAGCCCCGGGAAGCAGCGGTTCCCGGTCTCGGAGGAGTCAGCCGAAGAGAAGCGCGCCGCTACTACAATGACACCGCCGGCGAGGAACGCGAGGCCGTTTAAAAGGGTCAAGAGTGTTCCAGACGGCGCCATAAAACCCGCCACAACGCAAAAGTCGATCAAGGAGTTTGGCCGAGTGGTGAAGAAGGCCAGCGCTTCGCGGATTGACACAAAGGGCGTTGCTGTTTCCAACACACAGCCGATCGAGATTCCGTCGTCAGACGACGAGGACTTCCCCCTGCCATCGCTCAAGCCGCCCCCAGCATGTGCGGCGAGCATTTTCCGGCGGAAAACTACCCCTCCCATAGACGACAGCTTCCATTACGCCAGTGACGATGACCCTTTCGCTTCACCGCCACCAATCCGGCGTCGCACACCACCACCACTGAGATGCGCCGATTCTCCAGCCTCACCAAGTGAGGGCGAGCCTGGACAACAACTCCACCAACCCACTGTCGACGACGGCTCAGACACAGCGAATGACGACGCCACCACTATCCCCTCCACGAAAGCCAGCACAGCAGCAACAACCGTGGCCGCGAAATCGGCCACAACAAAGCTCTACATCCCGCGGACAAGCCTCAACGGACTCGGCTACTTTAGCGAAGTCGAAGTCGACCGTGACGAGGCTGACCAAGTGCTGGCTGCCCACAATGGCAATGGCTCCGAGCTGAAAGGCGGGAAGGGGTCGTCAAGGGGAAGGGGAAGGGCGTGGCGGCTGAGCGATCTGCAAGTTGTGGACTTGACGGCGGAGGATTGAATGACGACAACAACATGCATCAAATACCCTGGTATAGGTATAGGGGAGTGGTGGGTGGGTGGGTGGATACTTTATGGACATGATGGATGGATGGGATATGACACTTATGCGATGATGATACCCTTCCTTAGAGATATATCTACTATGGAAAACTCGATGATTTCAATAATAACCGCTTCTGCTCACAACTGAGACATGGCATTTCTCCAAAAGATTTCTGGCACACACGAGTATCAAAGATTTCTAGCACACACGAGTATCAAAGATTTCTAGCACACACGAGGATGGATGGGTGCACGAGTATGGATGGGTGAGAGAGAGATATCACGGTCTACCAAATCTGCCGCCAAAGGTTGGTTAGAGTATACATACATAACTACCTGCTATCGTATTCAGAAACAAATCAACAACAACGCCAACCAGCCCCCACCCTCCCCATCCCCAGCAACGCCTTTTATAGCAAACCCCGAAAGCACCAGCACCAGTTTCGCTGCTATCATCATCTATCTCGCCTGCGGGGGGGCCTGCTTGGCCAACAAGAAATTGACACTCTCCCTCGCATTCGCCGTGCCCCACACCCCCTCCCTGCCACCCCGCCGCCACTCGTCGCCGGCGGCATCCTCCCCACCACCGCGCGTGGCCTCGCCCATGATGACCTCGAGATCGCGCTTCTGCGAGCCCAGCCAGGCGCGGACAAACCCGACGGGGTCCTGGCCCATGGCGGTCAAAAAAGTGTGCTTGGCCTGGGAGTGCGCGACGGCCTGCACCAGCGTGGCCAGCTGCTCGTCGAGGGCGCCGACCTCTTTGAGCATGGCCGCGTACTGCGGGTTCTGGATGAAGGGGAGGAGCTTGGCGCGGAGCGGGTCGTCGACGGCGACGCGCACGTCGTAGATGGTTGGCTGCGGCGGCTGGGCCTGGTCGCGGTGGAAGTCCTCGTCGACGCGGATCGTGTAGGCGAGTTTGATGGGCGGGAGGGCCCGCAGGTGCGCGGTTAGGTAGTCGTTGAGCTGGGGGATGTAGCCCGTCTCGCGGGGGATTACCTGGGGTTGTTTATGGTTAGTGGAAGGAACGGGATGCAAGAAAAACAAGAAGAAAGAAACAAACTCTTCGGAGGAGGTCGTCGCAGCGAAAGTTGCGCTTTTCTTCGTCCTCTTGTAGGTTCATCAACTTGATGTACTCCCACAGCGCCATGACGGCCTCCTGGCGCGTCGCCTCGCGCATGTCGACCACGTCGGCGAGCTCCGGGCTGAGCTCAAAGCGCTCGGGGTCTTCGTGCCGGTACAGGTTGATGGTGATGTTCATGTTCTCGTCCCCGTTGCGCTTAAAGGTGAACTCGTCAAAGTCGGCCATGGCAGGGAGGTTGCCAGCCCCTTGCGGTGTCCTGTCGGGCTTCTTCCACTCGACGCTGGTGTCGGCACCCTGGCGCGCCGACTTCTGGCGATCAAAGTCCACCGTGAGGGCCTTGAAGAAGTGCGACAGCCGGGGCCGCTTGGCAGGCGCCGATTTCGGCTTGGTCTTGTCGGCGGTTGTGTCAGTCTCCATCTCGTCGCCGCCGTCGGCCTCTGTCTCGCCAGCCTTGCGCTCCTCCTCGTCCGCTTCCAGTTCGTACTCGTCGTCGAGCAGTCGGCCCTCGATCTTGACGCGGTACGAGGATTCGAGGTTGTTCGTAAAGTCAAATGAGTCGACGTTGAGGCCGTTGTTCTGCCAGAATTGGTCCTCGACCGTGTTGCTGATCCAGATGCGCAAAGTCTTGTACCGCTATATTCACACCAAATGTCAGCCCGTGGCTATCGCCCCCCTCCGGTCTTTTGTTTGATGATGGGGGCGCATACCTTGGTGTTGCGGCTCAGCGAATCGACAATGTCCAACCTCTTGCGCGTCATGGTGGCATCGAGGCGGCGTTCTAGGTCGCGCAGCTTCTTGTAAGAGACGCCGACATCGCTGTCTGCGGCCAATGCCTCCTCGACGCCGTCGGGCAGGTTCTTGTCGGTCGGCTTGCGGCTCCTCAACTTGGCCAGGTGATTGGCCTGCTGCTGCTGGTGATGCTGCTGGTTGATCTGCGCCTGCGTCATGGGCACCGAGTGGTGAGGGCCGGCCGACATCATGGGACCTGTGACGGGTGGTCAATGTTAGGGGCTGCGGGTCTGTGATGGTGATGGATGGGTGCCGAGGCCGTTGCAGTGTGCGATTCACGATGCGCGTCCCGGGTTCCGAGACTGGAGACTCTGTCGTGGCTTGAGAAGTGCCAGTGCAGAGCTCCACCTTGTCCAAAGGGCCGGATGTTCGGGAGGGGAGGGGCCGGGGGCAAGGAAAAGCGGAGCGCGTCGGGGTCAGGGCGCCGGGGTCGTCTGGAGGAAAATCGGACGAAGCCCAGATGATTGAGATTCACGTACCGATGCCGCCTCGGCGTTGTGGGACGTGCTGTCCGCCTCCTCCTGCTGCCCTCGGGGCCACATGCTGCGGTGCGTATCCACGGTACTGCGGCTGCATTTTGTCTCACTGTTCTGTTTTGCGCCTCCAGATGATTGGATAAAAGACCGGCGACGAGCGGCGAAGTGGACAATGCTTTTGCGTGATGGCGGTCAGGTTTGGCGGCGGTCCGGGTTTGGCTCAGCAATTGAACGGGTCGCGTCGAACGCGTCGTGCTTCGCTAAAACTGGTGGAGTTTTGCGGCATGCTGTGGTGCGCCCCACTAAGCCTTTTCTTGGCTTCAAGTTTAAACAGCTCAGTTGGCGCTACAGAAAATCATTATGCACAACACCGGAAACTCTTCCCAAACCAGGAGGAATTTGCCGCCAGCAAAAACAAAAGCAAGGTCCGCAAAGGGTCATTATCTCAGGCCGTGAATAGTATGGCAAATCTTGCTCACTAATGGGAGGAGTAGAAGTATTGCTGAGGGATCTTCGAGGCAGCTGTCACTTTTATGTTCATCGGCATCGGGTCATGTGATCCTGCTGGTCAACAAAGCAGGGGTTTGTCAATGCCGTTGTCAGAGTGTCTCGGTACGAATACCCAGCCACCTTGCCATGCTAAACACCACACGCCAGAGTCATTGGCTGGGGCTGCGAGATGAGGCGCCAGATGATGTGGGTAGAGCCTACGCCACGCTGCCAAAATGCCCATTAAAGGTAATAATCGTTAGAGTTGAAATGCTATGCCATCCTCCTGAGACCGGCCCATGCACGCCCGTCCTCAATTCTCCAATGCCGCCCACAGCCGCAGAGGTACTCCCCCAATTCGTGTACCCGAGGGGAAAATGCGCCGTTTCCGCGACTCGTGGCGAAGGAAATACGCAAATCAAAAAGCCGCCCCCAGTCCGGTTTTCGACTGCCGTTTGCTGAAGCGGTTGCGCTTCACATTCACTTCCTCTAGGCTCGCTTGGCTCTTGCTGAGCTGGTTGCGACCCGACCTGTCGCTGACGCTGTACCCCTCTGGGAAATTCACCCTTCCTCCCATGGTGCTTTCTGGGCTCGACATGGACGACGACATGTCGCCGAATCCGTTGTCGCTGCCGTAGGAACCGACCAGGTTCTGCGAAACGGCTAGATCCTTGGCTCGCTCTAGTGACTCGATCCAGTCGTCCACCGAGAATTTCGCCTCGCTGTTTTGGGACGACTTGGGCTCTTCAAAGGTGTAGTGCACACCATTCTGAGATCATGTTAGTGATTGGTTGTCCTGAAGAGCGGGAAGGTGAGTACTCACAGTGTCGACACACCAAACCGTCTGTCCCTTGGCATCTATTTGCGTCTTCCACGCGCAATCCGGCCCCAGTAGCGAAATCTCCTGCTTGGCCCGTTTCTCCTCGCCGCCCGCTGGAGCGAGCAAGATACGTCCGCTCGACGTGATCATGACAAGCCGCTGTCTCTTCTTGGTTGTGCTACCCCCAAAGAAGCGGGCCAGCTTCTTGTGCCCGTCGCCTTCACCTCGCCCGTGCGGGCTGTTTGGGATCGGGGATGATATTACCATTAGGTCGCCAAGCTTCAATATCCGCTCGTTGTTTCTTGTCAGCACTGGCGACCATTCGATGTCCAACTGTGTCGGCGGCGGCAGCTCGGTGATGATCCTGGCAGGTCTTGAGCCGTTGGGTGGGCCGTGTGCCCCACGGGACGTGGGTGGCTTTGGCGGACTCGATCCTCCTCCGCCGTTTAACTGGATGATGTGAGGCTCCTGCGCTGGAGGCATATATGGCCGCAGCCGGGGTGCCTTCACGCGCCACAGCTCCTTGCCAAATTGCTGCCCGTCGAAAAACTCGTGGTTTTTGATGTGCTCCACAGTCAGACGCCGGGCCGGATCCAGCACCAAGCACCGCTCGACGAGGTCCTGTGCAGCCGGAGGGAACCCCGGAGGGAACTCGTAATCCAGTCCGACAATCTTCTGGAATGTTAGGTACTCGGTCCCAGCCTTGAAAGGCGGCCGGCCAGCGAGGAGTTGGTAGATGATGCACCCGAATGCCCATATGTCGCTCGGCTTTCCGACGGCCTTATCCGTCAAAAGCTCCGGGCTCACATACTCAGCGGTGCCGACAAAAGACGCGTTCCTCTTGTCCTCTTGTAGGCCGTCTTGCCGCGACGGGTCTTCGGGCGGCCTCGGGTTTCGTGGGTCCGGCAACAACTTGGCAGTGCCAAAGTCGGTGATCTTGATGTGCATCTGGTCGTCCAGGAGCACATTCTCGGGCTTCAGGTCCCGGTGGATGACACCTCTTGAGTGCATGTACGCAATCGAGTCCAGGATCTGGGCTCCGTAGAATCTCGTGCACTCGACGTCAAAGGTCCCCGTCTTCTTCAGGACGCCGAGTAGCTCCCCGCCGTTGCAGAGGTCCAGGACATAGTAGAGTGATGTCTCGTCCTGGAAAGTGTAGTAAAGCCGAACAATGCCCGGATGGTCTGTGAGCCGGTTCAACGTGTTCTTCTCGATGTTGACGTATTTGATCTTTTTCTCCTTGATGATGTGCTTCTTCTCCAGCACCTTGACGGCGTACTCTCGTAGGGTCTGACGGTCGGTGGCGAGGAAGACGGTGCTGTAGGAACCCTCCCCAAGAATCCTCCCAAATGAGAAGTCTCTGACTCCCTTCTTGACCGACTTGATAACTGTCCGCCCCTCGGCATCCACCTCTCTTTTCAGGCTGACGGCCGCTCCCCGGTCTTTCCAATCCTCGCTGCTTGTGAGCATCGGCATCTCTGGCCCATAATTGCCCGGTGGCGCATGCGGAACCCCCGGAATCGCGGCATATCCTCCTCCCATCCTCTGAGAACTTCTCCGAGGTGGCATGCCGCTGGGGCCGTTTCCTGGTTGGGATGGACCCGGTCGGCCGGAAGGGTGCGACTGGCTCGGCTCGCGCGACGGGATTTGCGACGGGCTGGGCTGGTCGAATCTGGGGTCGCTCCTCATTCCGTACACAGAAGACCGCGGCAGCTCGGTTTGGGGACCCGCGTACGGGTTCCCTTGCGGATCATGCTCGATGATCCGACTCTGACCAGTCACGGGCGCCGAGCCCGACGGTTGGCCTCCGTTTGCGGACTGATATGTGGCATACTGCGCGGCGTGAGGTTGGTCATTGGGGCTAGTCGAACCTGTGAGGCCCCGTGCAGCATTCAAACTGTTCTGCGCGCTCTTCAAGATAGCCGCAGCCGACTCGTACGTGTGGGGCTGTCGAAGAGGAGGATCTCGAGTTGTTGATTGAAGCTCGACATTTTGAGGAGCATTGGGAGAGCTGTTATCTTGAGCATCGGCCCCATTATCTGGCAAAGTTGTGTAGCCATCGTCTAGACGGATCGAGGTGTCTTGTGAGGGGTTCGGGGAGTCGTCGGGGTTGGCAATCCGTAGGCCGCCGAGCGCCCGGGAGAGGCTGAGGTCACCATTCATGGTGGTCGAGTTCGGGCCTCCCAGGAGGCCAAGCCGACGTCACTGATAGGCAGAACGAGCGGGTAACGGTCGCGGACGGCGGCGGGCGACGCAGTATTATCGAAGGTATTGAAGGTCGGTCGGGATGCGGTCTAGCCAGGGGCGGGATGGGACCAGGCCAGGGACCGAGAGGCGGCAAATAAGAAGACGACAGGCGGACGTCGATGCGGGCCTTGACACGGTCGTGGTGCCGTGGCGCCGTGGGTCTCTCGAAAGTCGGTCTCGTATCGAAGTGCAGCGGCGGGTGTACGCGTGGCAGACCCGGCCCGTGAATTTACCGATCGTCGGGCATCGAACAACCCAGCTCACCGTCTCGAGTTGAAGTTCCGAAAATAGAGATTGCACGGCGTGCGCGGTCGGGCTGCCCTCCGACGAAGAACGAGCGATCGACAAACGGGCTGGTATGCTGCGCAGGTACAAGAGTTCTTTCTTGGTGATGGTAGGTTATTGGAATTCAATGTAGCCTCACTTGCCCGTGCGATCGGTCGGTCGGTCGATGCTTGAGTGGTGAGGTCTTGGCCTTTGTGGGTCTCCATCTCCGTGCGGAGATCACGTATGCACCGTGCGAATCTAAAAATATGTCGCCGACAACACCAGAGAGACTTGATTCCTCAACACTCGGCTCATTAATTTGAGGTTTTACAACTTGACTGTCGAGGTAGGCACTTATAGAGTTCCAGAGAAGGAACATGGAGAAAAGAGGGTTGCCAGAGATTTTGAGCCAGGGGCATATTTCTTCTCGAGGTACTGCCACTTGTGAGCACGGCAGTTGTGCCTCGGACAACTTCAGCGCAAAAAGTAAACTTTGATCATTGGAGCTGAACGGAGAGGACGCCTGACATTGAAAGGGGTCAGATCTCTGATACTGTACTTCCCCGATGGAATACCACAAATGTCTACCTATCCCACCTTGCTCCTTCCTCACAACGTTGATACTAGGTCGTTCTATGGTTGCGATTTCCTTAAAATCTACCTTAACTACAATCTGACCTCTTACCTGTTGCTTGCTCCTCTGTCGTTGCCTTCTCAGCAAGCTTAGCATTGCAATGCCTAAACCTTACCCTGCCGCCATGACACTCCATACGTCCAACATGTTGGCGGTTTCAACCTGTTGGTAGCTTCATCTTGTTTTGGCCCGCTGGCATCACACCTAACGTTCCAACACCGACCCACCGTATTGTTGGTAACATGTTGCGTCTCGGGCCGTCAGTTATCTCGTTAACCCGTACCGACGTCGCCGAGGTCATACACCGCCGGAGATTCTGGAGATTCCTCGAATGCGATGAGGATGATGTGTGTATCTCCTTCACCCCCACCGGGACCGAGGCGATCTGCAACACAACTCGCTCTAAGCCCTCGTCGTCGCGTACCGTCGAGTGCGACGAAACACCGGCGACGTACAGCGGCAGAAGAGTTGGTTCCCCTTCGCGAGGGTACAACCTGATGCATCCCTTGGTAGCCGACTTTCCACTGCTCTCATCCTCCGAGAAGGGGATGGAGGAAGATATCTTGTCGCCGGCCGAAGTAACCGGCAGACAAACGCGGCGCTGGAGGGCCGGAGACGACGCACAGCAAGACCCTGATTGGACATTGCAATTATGCCTGCGGCCGAAACATGGCCTGTCTGCTGCAACGACCACCAATGTAGATGTCGATCCCGAGAGTTCAGCGGATTCACAGGACTCCCTCGAGAATCCCAAGCAGAGATTACCCCGTGATAGGCAGAGGATGGAGGAGAGTGTGGCAGGCCCGTCCACCCCACGGCGCATGCCGTCCTCAGGCTCGTCTGTCAATACTTTGAGCCCTCCTGCTCTATCCCGCCCAGTAGGTCCAGCCCGGCAGTCTCGCACACAATGTCAGAAGTTGCTGCTGACTTTGGACTAGGCTTCACCGGAACCATTTGGCGACTTTTGTCGAGTTTTAGAGGTGAGCCCCAGAATGGCCTTGCCAGATCAACGTCACTGACTTCAGTGTTAGGGCAGCTCGTCGGAGGTTTCCTCAACGGCGTCCGCTTGTAGAGCTCCGGGGCGGATTCCGGTTTACAACGATTACCTGCCGGCTTCATCCCAGCCCCAAACACCGCAAAATCTGCCCGAATCCCGCCATCAAAGTCGTTTGCAAGGGTCATACACGGCCCCGGCTCGGCGTACTTCCCCGCAACCCGCGTGGACTCCCACAACGAGCCGTTCGCGACGTGGCTTTGGGAGGACGAGGGAGCTGAGCCCACTAGGATTACAAACGCCGGGTTTCGCGGGTTTGTATGGCGGCATGGAGAACACGGATGACGCGGCCTTGGCTGAGGAGATGGCGGAGGAGATGGCGCGGAGCCGGGCCAGTACATCTCGGCTCAGTAGCTCAGCATAGTCGTCTTGGGAATTTCGATAGATGAGGGGGGTAAGGGGATGATGGCGTGTGTACGCGAGGACGAGCAAGACGAGCAAGACTGCTAGGTATCGTTAAACACACCGTCGAGCTCGCTGCAAAGTACGTAGTTAAAAGACCTATCTTACCACTCAGAGAGTTGAAGGGTGGAAAACTGAGAGTCGAGATAGAAACCTGTGGTGGTCAGCAAGGCCGGATCAATTCACAGCCGGATCCGATGTACGACCTGGCCGCTCGGTCCCGTCGATCGCACACACGAGGCGTCAGATGCTTGGAAGTTGGAGCTGACGGGGTGTTGCTGCGCTGAGACCGATTTGACAAAAGCGGAATCGGGGCAGTCTCGTGCAAAGGCAGGCGCACGTTGCACCCAGGAACGGCAGGAACGAAGGATTGGTGCATTTGCCGGCAGCCCGAGCGGCAAAGCACGGGCCACCACGCGTTACTAAAGCAAGCGAGAGGCCGAGAGCAGGAAATTCAAAGAGCGGGGTGGGGATCCTCAACTTGAAGCTGACAACCGGGGGCCAACAGCCGCTGAGAGCCGATCTAGCCACTTTTGGAACCCTGGCATGTTCCGCCGCCCTCAAACGACGGCAGGATTGATTGTCCAATCAGCGAGGGCACTGTGGGACCAAACCCCACCCGGGACCAGAGCCAATGGGATGCGGCGAGGCCCTTCCAGGTCCCTTGCGCGGCACCCACAGCTGCAGCTCTCCGACGCCTTTTTGTCTGCCTCGCCCGGATCTTGCAGGTCCTCGCATGCTGGGTCCTCCTCTGGCTCGCTGCCTCACATCTGTCCGCTCGCCCTTCCTCCCCTTCTTCCACTTCTTTCCTCCTCCACCTCTCCTCACCCACCCTCACCTCCAGGCCCTCTCCGTTTCCCCCCCCGACCTCGACCATTACCATCCTCTATCATCTCCATCCAAGCCATCCTCGGCTTACACGACGCCCAGTCTCGTTGCGCGCCAAGTCTGGCCGACGCCACATACACCAACGCGCGACCCTACCCTCACCACCGACACACCTCGCCGTCGCCAATCCATCAACTCTACCGAACCGCGACACTCTGTTTCCTTCTTTTGGCCAATTGCCTTTTACATTCCCGGTCACACCTCCTACTCAGCCTTGTCTTCCGTGACTTGCCGCGCCATCTTACCACCACTGCACTTACACGCCCTTGACACGCCCTGAGACTAACCTCTGCACTACCTCCATCCACATCTAACAACTCATTCTCTCACTCATCTAGTACCCAGCAGATCTTCAAGATGCCGTCGTTCGATCGCATCTACGCTTCGTCGCCGGTTCTCGCCATGCCACCACAGGCAGCTCATCAAGTCTCGCTCGGCAAGCCCCTCCTACAGTACCGATCCATGCCCTTCAGTCCGCCAGCCTCATGGCGAGAGCAACTTGTCCGCACCTGCTCAGTCGCCGGCCGCAAACGGTCCAGAGATGAAGCCTCGGTCAACCTTGACGCTCCGGAGAAGTTGGTCGAGCCTCCCGTCACCAAGGAACCGGAGGATGAGTGGGTCTACGGGCCTGGCATGACGCTCATCAAGAAATCCACAAACTATGTTGCCGATGCAGGCAGCCAGTCCGGGACCTGGGTCGAGGAACGCGCGGCCAGAGAAGACGCGCACAAGGCGGAGGTGGCCCTTCTTGCACAAGAACAACTCGCGCAGTCGCGGCCTTCTCTGAGAAGCCACAAATCTCAGCGGCTCGAGATGACGACGTCCACCAACGCAGATGAGAGGTTCCCAAGCCGCCGCTCCAGCCCCACCCGCGAAGCAGCCAACCCAATGACCGCATCCTCGGATTCTCTTGCGCAGCCAATCGTGGACGACTTCACTCTTCATCTCGGCATCGGCTGGAGCCGAATCAGCGATGACGGACACATTCAAGCCGCCGCTCGCGGCTGGGCCCGCTACATTGAGAACCATTACCCCGTCACAAACGTCAAGATCCTCTTGGAAAGCCGCGGCCTCCAGTCGTATCTGGTCGAGGCCACCGAAGGATATTTCCTCTTCGCTGAGAACCTCCGTCAAGGCCGACTCGTCAGCACAACTCCCGAGGGCGCTCTCAACAACCTCAAAATTTCGCCGCCTGTCTTTGACGGATTCGACACCATGGATGCTGCTGAATCATCGAAGGCTACGGGCGCCATTGCCCCCACCACCTCGGTCGACATGGACATGAGCTGAATGACTTTTGGGATTTGGACTTGGGCGTTACAGGGAAATTCTTGCTTTTGCGGCGCGACTTTTGAGCCGCCTGTGGTTGGGATGGCGTTTAACTGGCGGCGTCGACACGATCGAACTTGGCTGCATCTTTTGGGCTTTGGGACAAGGGTTTCCATAGGCAAAAGGTAATCTGGCTTTTCTGGGGTTCGGGATTCGCCAAGGTTCACGTTATGATAGTGTACGAGTAAAAACAACCAGCGAACTTTTACATTTATCTGCTGCCAAAGGTCATCACTCGGTGTTACTATGGAGGGTACATCAAAACCCACAAACATACCGCGGGTTTTTTCCTTGAACGGAATAAGCAACCGGGTATTTAGAGGAGCAGCTGCAGCCAATGCGACTGTCATCCTGCCTGTCATGACATGAGACGGACAAGTCCGAGACTGCTTCGCTCCGCTTGTCAGGTCTGAGAGTGAGACAGACTGTCCGGTGCTTTTCAGCCTCTCAAACTCATAACTTGACAGTTGCGACCAGCTGGCGCTATCAACGTCTTTTGGCCGTGGCTCTCTGGCTCTGCGCCCGTTTCCCCCCTCCCCCCCCAAAGAAGTTCATTCCTGGCCTTGCAGGCTCAAAGCGACGAGGGCCGGATCAAGGTAGCCCCGTTTGCTTGCACCACTGTCAAAGGCCCCTGCTTGCCCGTTTCTACCGGAAACGACACAGCTCGGGCGGGGTAAGCCAATCGAATCGGATCGGATAGAGGACTTTGGCACCTGTTACACACACCTCAAGGAAAAACCGGATCTGTGGACAGGACGCGAAGACGCGCTCCCGGCGCCCGCACCGCGACCTGCCGCTAGGAAGTAACGTGCAGCTGCGTGCGGTCCGTTTCCATGGTATTTTGGTCAACATGGCCCTGTTTTCTTTGTCGCGCTTCCTCGATGTGGTTGCGAAGCTCAGGTTGCTAGTCTTTAGCTTTTCCCTTTTGTTTCAGCTTTTTCGTGCCCGCTGTTCCCATCGTTTCCGCCTATGGCGATTCACCAAGTCTAACTTCTGCAACGCAGTTTAGCCTTCGTTGCCAATCGTTGTTGGCAGGGGAGTGGGTGCACGCCCTGGTCTTGCCGAGTTCCTGGAGTGGCAAAACCACGGACCTGCTTCTCGTTCGCCGTCTCGAGCTGGGGCACAGCCTCGCCCGAGTCGCAGCCTCGACATTCTTTCTCTTTGAGCCTGAAGCGATTTCTCGATTTCTCGCTAGGGCGCACTGCCTCGGATTTTCCAGAGCTTCTTTGTTGCGATCCACCACATAAACATCTGGACGTGGGTTTTGCACGTCTTGATGTGCTGAGGCGACCCCTCTTCGTGCGACAATCAACCTGCCAGTCAGCTGCCAGCTGCCAGCTGCCAAACGTGCGCGTGCCGGCCGGGAACCATCGAGCAGGAGGCAAGAGGCAGCCAAGGTCGAGAGCCGTTGATTGCGACGAGAAAACCGGTCCGAGAAACGACCCTACGAGAGCAACCTACCGTCCTGAGCGGGCGCGACCGCCAAACTACGCGCATTCATGGTGTCGCATCACAGCGACGGGGTGTTGACGCTGCGGGGTCCGTCGTCGGTCGTCGGGACCAGTTCCAGCGCCCGGGCGACGGGGTTACACAGCTCATCGCGCTCACGTCGCTACAACCGCTCCCATACGGGCGGCGGCGCCTCGTTCATACCGCAGAATGAGTTCCCCATCTTCAGCCACAGCGGCGACGTCGAGATCGTTGTGCGCGTCGCCACCGGGCACGAAAACCGATACCTCCTCCACCGACACAATCTCACCAGGTCCTCCGGCTTCTTCGAGGCCAGCACCAGCAACGAGTGGTCGCGCGCGCAAGCAGTGCCGGAGCTGCCGGCATCGGGGGTAGCTGGCGCGATCGAGGGCAGGGGCGCATCGGGCGGAGAGTTGGCGCGGATAGACGACCGAGAGGCCAGTGGTAGCGATGGGGGCGGCAAACCGGGTGCGATGGCCTTGTCGCAAACCAAGAAGAGGTGGAGGTACGAGCTTGATTACGGGTCAGGAGACAACGACATACCCATGTTGGTGCAAAAGGAGGAGAGCAGCGGCCCGCCGCCGGTGACCAACTCAATATTCGGCGGGTCTCCGCCCGGTCACTCTTCGACGAACCGGCATTCCCACCACAAGTCAGGCTCGCACTCCTTCTTCCGATCCGTCGCCAACCTGGCCCTCTCTACAACACACACGCCATCCCTCCCACCACCGACTCCAGAAGAGGAGGACCTATTACGAGATTACGACAACCTCTTCCGCATCATGTATAACTACCCACCCTCTCTCGACGCCATCAACATTGCCGACGGATACGTGCAGTGCAAGTCGCTGCTCACTCTAGCAGACCAGTACGACGCCCTCGCCGTGGTCGGCCCTCGCGTCGACCACCACATGCTGCAATTCCAGTCCCGGCTTTGGAAGCAGATCGCCAAATACCCCATCAGCTACCTCCGCCTCGGCTACCTGGCCCGGTCCAAGGTGATCTTCCAAGAAGCGCTCATCCACGTTGTCGGCCAATGGCCGGCAGGCGAGCGCTCGATCCGCGCCGCTTTGCCAGAAACAGTCGTCGACATCATCGAGGACAAGGTCGACGAGCTCGAGGAAACAGTCAGCCGCATCGAGGCCCGCCTCTTCCGCCTCACGCTCACCACCCGCACCGGCGAGCGCATTACCCCGGCCAACGGGTACCTCGAGTGGCTTGCCGTCAGTCTCTTCCGCCAGTGGCTGGCCGACAACACCTCCCCGCCGATGCCACCTGTCCCTGAGCGCCGGGCCGCGGGCGGGAATGCTCGTGATGCGGCGGGGGGTCCTAGGCCGAGGATAGGGAGCGGCAGCAGTGGTGGCGGTGGGAGCGCGGCGAACGGCCGGGCGGGGAGTCACGGCGGCGGCATCGGCGGCGGCAACAATAACAACAACAACAACAACAACAACAACAACACCAGCAGCAACCTGCAAGTGGCCGCTCCCGCGCTGATACCAACCCTCGCGTCGCTGGGGCGGACCTACCGACTCCTCGGCGGCGCGCCCGGTTCCCACCCGTCGGAGAAGGGGGGGTATCTGGGCCACGACGAATGCAAGCGGTTCCTGAAGCTCACGCCGGAGCTGTACACGCGGGACAACCTGCGCAAGTTTGAGAAGCGGGTCGACGAGCTCAAGGCCATGGCGCGCGAGGTGGTGCGCCCGCTGATGGGGAGCGGCCTGGAACTGGAGATGATTCACGGCGCGGGCGCGGCCGGGATCGGGTATTTGACGTGTACCACGGTGAGGGATAGGGATTTGCCGTGGGCGTATGATTGATTAATGGGCGATGATGGGTTTCACTGCCCGATGGGTCAGTCAGTTGGGGGAAGGTGGATGGGATGGGATGGGATGAGGGGGCCTGGTGTCCTTGCGATATCCCGGTTGTTGATGACGCTGGGGGGCGGGGGGGGGGGGTTTGTTATTTCCTTACGATATATATGATGATTGATGTAACGAACGGATGGGCATGTTCTCGAGGATACCCGTTGCTGGATTGGATAGGTTGCTGGATAGGTTGATTTATGCTGTTCGATGCTATTTAGAGTCTCGGCGATACATTGGCTTTTTTCATTGCTTCGAGTGACATGGGTGTAGGAGCTTTGCCGTTGCTTGGCTTTTTCATTGCTTCGAGTGACATGCGTGTAGGAGCTTTGCCGTTGCTTGGTTTTTGTCATTTGCCAGTTCATGTATGAAGGCGAGAAAAGGAGGCCTACAATTTGGACCAAGTTTATCAGAAACCCTTCATGTTTTGTGCTGTGTTGAAGAAATCATGAGTTGGCACCGCAGCGACAGTCTTGAGCTTCCCGAGCTCCCGGGCCATAATGGATCATGATATCCACGACTTCACTTCCCAAAGCCGAGCTCTAATGTATTTTTGATGCACCCTACTTCTGCCGTGCACTGTTCCCAACTCTCCTATATCAGCCAGCCAAAGAAAAAAATTGGCAGAGGCGGGTGTTTTGCCGTGTTGTTCGGCGCTCGAGCCGAGACGGCGGCGCGGAGGTTTGCTCTCGTGCATCAGGGCCCAACAGACCAACTCCCCGGCCGTAACAGTTTCGAAGTGGGTTGAAAAGTACAAATACTCCAGTACGCGAAATACGTGTATTGTGTCTGGTACCATTACATCGGTACTTCTCCTGGTCTGTGCTCTTGGGCGGTGAGCCCTGAAGTGCCCGGTTGGTCGTTTCAGACGGCAGATGGTAAGGTAATATTACACCGGAAAGACCCCGCAACCCCGCAACCCCTCCATTCTGGGGCGGCACTTGGCTGACTTGAATCGAGTCACACCTACGGATACTGAAATTTATCAAGGTGACAGCTGCAACGGGTGAGTCAACCTGGAAGCTTAGCCCAACTTCTGCCAAGCAGACAAAATCGCACCTCGTTCTCGAGGATCCCACCCCTCTACAGCGAGGTTTTAGTTTCTCCACCAAACCGAGAGTTCTACTGCACGAATTGGCCAACATGTCGATCGACTTTCCGAAGGAGGAGGAGGTGATCATCGCGAGATGGCGCGAGATCAAGGCCTTTGAGCGGCAGGTATGCAGACTACTTTCCCACTTACACAACCAACCGATGCCATGTTTGCATGCTGATTCGAACCAGGTCGAGCTGTCAACCGGGAACCCCAATTACACCTTCTACGATGGCCCGCCGTTCGCGACCGGCCTCCCCCATTACGGCCATCTCCTCGCCTCGACCATCAAAGACATCATCCCGAGATACTGGTCCATGAAGGGCTTCCACGTTGAGCGCCGCTTCGGCTGGGACACCCACGGCCTGCCCATTGAGCATGAGATCGACAAGAAGCTCGGCATTTCGGGCAAGGCCGCCGTCATGGAGATGGGCTTGGAGAAGTACAACGCCGAGTGCCGCGCCATCGTCATGAGGTACAGTGAGGAGTGGAGGCACACGGTGGAACGGCTGGGCCGCTGGATCGACTTCGACAATGACTACAAGGTGAGTTGCTCGGGGGGGGGGAAACAGCCTTAAACGGAACACTAACGGTACCGTCAGACCATGGATCCAACGTACATGGAGTCGGAGTGGTGGGTGTTCAAGCAGCTCTTCGACAAGGAACAGGTGTACCAGGGCTACCGGGTGATGCCGTATTCCACGGCCCTCACAACCGCCCTGAGCAACTTCGAGGCGAACCAGAACTACCAAGACGTGACGGATCCCGCCATCGTGGTCTCATTCCCACTCAACGATGACCCTGAAACCAGCCTACTTGCCTGGACAACGACGCCGTGGACCCTACCCTCCCACCTGGGCCTAGCAGCCCACCCGAATTTCGAGTACATCAAGATCCACGATGAGAAGTCTGGCAAGAACTACATTCTGTTGGAGAAACTCCTCGGGACGCTGTACAAGGACCCCAAAAAGGCCAAGTTCAAGGTGGTCCAAAAGCTCAAGGGCAAGGAGATGCTTGGTTGGAAGTACCAGCCGCCGTTCGACTACCTCTACGAGGAATACAAAGATGTCGCATTCAAGGTCCTTAACGCGACATATGTTACTGATGACAGCGGTACCGGCATTGTCCACCAAGCCCCGGCATTCGGTGAGGACGATTACAACGTCGCCCTGGAGAACGGCATCGTGACCGAGCAGCGCCCGCCTCCCGACCCGGTAGATGAGTCCGGCGTATTTACTAGCATTGTCTCCGACTTCGCCGGCATGAAGGTCAAGGACGCCGACAAGCACATCATCAAGCACCTGAAGGGTACCGGGAGACTGGTTGTAGAATCGCAGCTCAAGCACTCGTACCCCATGTGTTACCGCTCCGATACGCCACTCATCTACAAGGCGGTGCCCTCTTGGTTTATCCGTATTCCCAAGATCATCCCTCAGATGCTGGAGAACATCGAGGGGTCTCACTGGGTCCCTTCTTTCGTCAAGGAGAAGCGCTTCGCCAGTTGGATCACCAACGCCCGCGACTGGAACGTGTCCCGGAACCGGTACTGGGGCACTCCCATCCCCTTGTGGGTCAGCGATGACTTGGAGGAGCGCGTCTGCATTGGCAGCATCGAAGAGCTCAAGAAGCTCAGTGGTTACGAGGGCGAGATCACTGACCTGCACCGCGACAAGATCGACCACATCACCATCCCGAGCCAGAAGGGCAACGGCGTATTGAGGCGTGTGGAGGAGGTCTTTGACTGCTGGTTCGAGTCTGGAAGCATGCCCTACGCCAGCAAGCACTATCCTTTCGAAAACCGCGAGCAGTTCGAGAAGTCCTTCCCCGGCGACTTCATCGCCGAAGGCCTCGATCAGACCAGAGGGTGGTTCTATACATTGCTGGTTCTCGGCACACACCTCTTCGGCGTCTCCCCGTTCAAAAACTGTGTCGTCAACGGAATCGTGCTGGCAGAGGATGGCAAGAAGATGTCGAAGCGGCTCAAGAACTATCCGGATCCCAACCTTGTCATGGCCAAATATGGATCTGATGCTCTCCGTCTGTACCTCATCAACTCGCCCGTGGTAAGAGCCGAGCCTCTCCGGTTCAAGGAGTCGGGGGTTAAGGAGGTCGTCGCCAAGGTCCTCCTTCCTCTTTGGAACAGCTACAAGTTCTTCGAGGGCCAGGTCTTCCTACTCCAGAAGGTGGAGAATGTCGGCTTTATGTTCGACCCCAGCATGGAATCCTCGAATACCAACGTAATGGACAAGTGGATTTTGGCAAGCTGCCAGAGCTTGCTCAAGTTTGTCAACGAGGAGATGGCCGGTTAGTTGAACTCACCCCCCTCCCAAAAATTTTGGACGTACAGATGCTTACCGGTATCACAGCGTACCGTCTTTACACGGTGGTCCCCAAGCTGCTCGAGCTGATTGACAACACGACGAACTGGTACATTCGCTTCAACAGGAAGCGCCTCAAGGGCGAGAACGGGCTGAATGATACCCTCCACGCGCTAAACACTCTGTTCGAGGTCCTGTTCACGCTGTGCCGTGGTCTCGCGCCTTTCACGCCCTTCCTCACCGACACCATCTACCTGCGGCTCCTTCCTCATATCCCGGAGAAGCTCCGGAGCCAAGACTCCCGCAGCATCCATTTCCTGCCCTTCCCCGAAGTGCGGCAGGAGCTCTTCAATGCCGACATCGAGCGGCGGGTGCAGCGAATGCAAAAGGTCATTGAGCTGGCCAGATACTCCCGCGAGAGGCGTACCATCGGCCTCAAGCAGCCGCTGAAGGCACTTGTTGTGATCCACCACGACCCTCAATATCTGGAAGACGTCCAGTCGCTCCAGGGATACATCACTGAGGAACTGAATGTACGCGACCTGGTGTTGACGGACGACGAGGCCAAGTACGGGGTTCAGTACAGTGTCACGGCGGATTGGCCGGTGCTTGGCAAGAAGCTCAAGAAGGACATGGGACGGGTCAAGAAAGCTCTCCCGAGCGTCACCAGCGACGAAGCCCTGGGGTACGCCACCAACGGCACGCTCGTGGTGGACGGCATCACGCTCGAGGCTGGCGACCTGGTTGTTAAGCGGGGCCTGAAGGAGGGCAAAGCGTCCGAGAACCTCGAGACCAACACGGACAACGATGTCCTTACCATTCTTGACGCCGAGATCTACCCTGGCCTCGCCGAGGAGGGCCTTGCCCGCGAGATCATCAACCGGGTACAGCGCCTGCGCAAGAAGGCCGGCCTGCAGACGACAGACGATGTCAAGATGGAATACAAGGTTCTCTCTGATCCCGAGGACACCGGCATCGAGAAGGTCTTTGAGGCGCACAAGCCCACCATTGCCAAGGCACTGCGGCGGCCGCTGGACAAGCATGAGGTGACGCATCTGGAGGGCCAGATCCCGGAGCAGCAGGAGGAGGGCATCATTATGGAGGAGGAGCAGGAGGTGAACAAGGCTACGTTCTTGTTGCGGCTGCTCAGGCTGTAGAGGTGTTGCGCTGGTAGACGTCAAGGTAGCTTTGTTGGAGCACTCGAGAAATATATGTCAGATGAAGATTATGTGAAGAAGCTAAGGCAACCACTTTCACCTTCCTCCCTTTGCCGCGGCCTGGAGGGACGAGTAAGACGATGTGTTTGTTTACTTGGAAAAAGAAAGAAAGGGGGGCCCATGAGGTTCATACCAGGTAGCAGTTCTTGAGCTTCATGAATTCCTTGGCACACTTGTCTTTGTGCACAGAGTTGTAGTCGGCAACGATGCACTTCCCGTAAACAGCAGCCTAGACCTCTGTTAGGATAAGTGCAAACTCATTGCCGAGATAACAATCTCAACCTACATCAGCGGTGCATTTTGAGACGGATTGAGCAAACCGCTGGATTGGGCGGGCTTTTGGTTGCATTGTGTGTCGCGTTGCTGGTGTGACTCGACTTTTTTTTTGCCACGAGACAGGAAACGGACGTGAAATCGGTTTAGAGAGCCTGCCTTTGTTACGCGCACAAAGGAGTCTGAGCGCTCATTGTCACGAAGTACGGATACGGATACAGTTGTGGTGTTTTGGTTTTGCATTGGATGTTGTGTCGGCAATGTGCGGAATACGGTGAATAGCCAAACTACACACTGTGCTTCTACCGCATCCGTCCCAGTCCCGTCCCAGCCACCGCTAATCCTTGCAAAGGATCGGCAGACCCACCGAAATCCCATGCCCCCGCCAATGCTTAACGCGCCTTGCCAGTCGCGTCCTTTCTTCACAAGCTTCCTTCATCTCATCACTTCCAGTCTGCGATTTCGCAATCAACCAATCTGCTCACAGCTTAGCTTCACTTGCTTCAGCCAAAAACTTTTGCTTGGCTCTCGACTTTAGTCCTAAGTTCAGTTGGTTATTGTGACGCGTTACCATCTCACTTTCTCAAAAACAAAACAAAGCATCCTGATCATTCTGATCTTTGCTCGCGCCTGCGTAGATAGGCACAACAACCCAATCTAGGTAGTACTCTTCAAAGCTTTGCTTTCAGAGCTATCATGCCCCGGAGTTACCTTCCCTACACGGTGACATGCAACATCAACCGTCTTCTCATTTTCATCCTGGCAGTCCCGAGCTTCCTGCTTCTTCTCCTCCTCGCGCCGCTTCTTCTGCCTCTTCTGCTTTTCACTACATCACTGGCCGTCATGAGTCGTATTCTGACGAAGGTAAGCTACGCGTCCCTTTCCATTTTTCTTTGTTCTTTGTTCCTCAAGTCCCTTTCCCAATACGACACCGTGCTTGTCCGACCTTCGCTAACTCTCAATGCGCCCCCAGACATTGAGCTTGTTCACGAGATTGTCACCCGCGGGGAGTCCCTCTACCCGACTCTCCCTGAGCGAGAGCGACTTCCAACTAATGCTCTGTTTCTGGCCGCTGAAGAAATTCTGCCCCGATATGGCTATGACCCCGAAGACACGCCGTCCCACATCGCCCGGCTCATCTTCAAGATCGGAGGGCAGCGATCCGGGGACACGCTTAGCGACAAGTTCAAGGCCGTCCTAGGACGACTTGGCATCCAACTCGAATTCGTCCCAAGCAGCCCCTCAGCGCGACCCGAGTCCCGCGCCTCCTTTGCGCTCAGTTCCACTCACACAAGCGACTTGGACCCAAACTTTCACCCAACCTTTCACCAAGCGTTCCACCCTCGCCGAGAAGGTAGCAGCGATCCTGGCGGAGCCAGTGTCACTGGAGATCACACCCCTACCAGAGCTCGATCCCCAGCACTTTCTCGGTCTCGGTCGCGATCTCAGTCTCGATCTCCAATTGGAGCTGGCCATGTGCCCCTACAGCCTGGCGCAGGATCCGCCGTCGTGGTGGAAGTGGAACTTGAAGTACTGGAATCAAAACTCCAAAACTTGAGGATGCGGGAGGACCGGGATCTCGTCGAGAATGTGTTCGGCATCTGGCGTGCAACCGCATGCCAAACAAAGCGGGAGAACGACGAGCTCAGATCCACCGCCGCGGAGTTTGATAACGACGATCTCCTAGGCGAGGTTCTCGATATCTGGAATGAGGAAGCCGCCGCGGCGGAGCAGCTAAGACTCGACGCCGAAGATGCTGTCCAATACGAGGCCTACGTTGCGAAAATGGAGAGACGCGCCACCAGAGTTTACGAAATATTCACCATCGGCAACGTGTTGGCGCAGTGGCATACGCAAGCCCAGGAAGAAATTGACCGGACCGCGGTGGCACGCAGGCATCTTGTGCGGAAGCGGACATTCGAGGGGTGGCACGCGCAACATGTGGAGGACGAGACCAAGGTCAAAAACTTTATCCTGGGAAATGTCCTCCAAACGTGGAGCCAGGTCGCTCTCCACCACGAGGTCCGCCACGAAGTCGGCGCGCAATGGCACCAACAGCAGCTCTGCAAGCAGACCCTACACACCATGTGGGACGAATGCAAGGAACGTCTTGCAGACGAGTTTTATGCCGTTGGCCTCGCGAGGCAGTGTCTGGACACGTGGGGTGACAAGGCCCACAATATCCAGGATGAGTACCAGGTGGCTGTCGCACTGGACGAGAGACTCGTGCTCGACGAGGCGGTTAATATCTGGCTCGAGGAGGTCGATGTACAGCAGTACCACGCCTACGAGTGCACCCGGCAGTGGCTGGTCCTGGGCTGCCGCAGGGACCTGGAGTACTGGCAGGAGCAAGCCAGGCTCTCCGCCTTGTTGAGGCAGCACGCCGCTGCGGAGGAGCAGGACACGAAACGCCAGGCCCTGGCAACGTGGCACAACGTCTTTCAAGGTGCGAAACGCAACACCGCTGTCGCCGACGTTTTTCTGCTCAAGGAGCCCGTCGACCATTGGGAACGCGAGATGAAGCTCAAACTGTTCATCGAACGTGATGAGTACGAGACCAAAGCGATGGTTCTCGAACACTGGGCCCTCGAAGAGAAACTGGTCTGGTACAAGGGCCATTTGGAAACCAGGACCAAACGGCAGACATTTGACACACTTTTTACCGCTGCTCGGCAAAGCCAAGACGAGCGAGTACGGTACGAACAGGAGGCGGATTACGTCGACTCCTATTACATGCAAACCGAGGTGATCGACACTTGGCTCGCAGAAACCGACGAGATGTGGAAGCACCAGCAGAATGCCGACCTCGTGGATCTCTACCGCACAGCCCGGCCGTCCATCGACCACTGGCGAGAGCAGTGCCACCAAAGCCAGGCCCGAGTCGGTTATTACCGGAGAAAAGCGGACAAACACAGGGCCAGATCCATCGTATGCGGCGCACTCAACAAATGGCCGGCCGTCGCCGAGACAACGCGGCGGGAACGAATGATGACCTCGCTACGGCAGTTCCGACGCCAGTACAAAGTTGAGCTGGCACAAGATTGTCTTGGCCAGTGGCTCAATGTCACGGTGGATGCGCTCGATGCCCGTCACGATGCCCGTCAGACAAATCTTCACTACAAGCGGGAGGACCTCAACGATTGCCTCGACCTCTGGAACCGCACCGCGAAGAGGACGCGCAACATCCAGCAGATCGCCGCCGATGCCGAACTTGAAGTCTACTGCGAAAAATGGCAAGCGCAGCTCCACGACGCAAAGGAGAACATGCAAGATGCCGTCGAATACGACGCAGAGCAGATTCGAAAGCGCTGCTGGGAGAAATGGGAATTCCAGACCCTCCAGAACGAGAGCAAGCGCCACATGGCCGCCACGCTGCAAGAGAAGAACGAACGACGCGTGCGTCGCCGCATCCTCGACGAGTGGCAGCAGACGGCCGTCCCCGAAGCAGCAGCACGCATGAACCCGCGCATGAACTCCCTCTCGGCCCGTCGCAGCGTCCGCCAGCAACTGGCACGGTCGTCCGTCGGGGGCTTCTACACGGCCAGCCAGCTAGCCACTCTCCGCCCCCGCGACTCTCCCACCCGCTCGCTCGGGCCCATGCCCGAGTTCGATGAGGAATCTTTGATCCCCGACCCCGAGGACCCCGGATTCATGAGCACCCCAACGAGACGGACGGGGAGTGCGCGGCCGCTGGCCTTCCGCCCGACTTCGACGCCGTCGGCCATCCTGGCGTCGCCCTATGAGCGGGAGTTGCGGCGACAGTACGGGCCCAAGGTGGCGTTTGCAGATATTAATGAGGAGTCGGCTGAAGATTTGTATACATGAAATGTTTCCTATTTTGATCACGGAGGTGTGTTTGGAGAGACGGGAAGAGAGGAACAGGCTTAGAACGTGGAAAGGAAAAGGGTTTGCTTTTGAGCATAGCTACCGGCGTTTTGCATTGGGAGATGGACTTGGGAAAGGGGGTTTGTTTGATGGGGTTTCACTGTGGTTGTTCGTTGGATATACCCAGGGCTTGCATAGCATGGTTAGGCGTTTGGATTGTTGGTGTTGGACTGAGGTCCTCAAGGACTGGATAGACCCGGCCATAGATGGTCTTCTGTTATTAAATAGATGATGGATGGTCTAGATCACTGTGTTGTTGCCTGATGGTGGTTTGAGAGATGGCGAAATTGAGTGCGAGAGAACAAGGGAGAATCTGGTCCGAGTGATGTCCGGGCATTTCCGCCTCAGGGGACGGACTTGGAGAGCCGGCATTCGGGCCCGGGGGGGCCCACTCTTGTCCGGGGCCCCACTCTTGTAAAATTGCTTGCAGCGTTCGGCCTAAATCAGAACAGGAAGGCGGTAAGCCAAATTTTTGCCAGGGCGCACCATTTTCCACAACCCACAGAAATCGCACTTTATTCCGTTTCCTTCTTCCAAGATCACGGCGATCAACAATCATCAAACTCCTTGTCCTCCGTCGGCACGATCAATCACAATGGCCAAGGTCAGCTCAGGTTAGTACTGGAAATCATTCAGCTGCCTTTCGATAAGTTCAGGAATTAACCCTTCGCCCGTAGTCATCTCGTCCTCGAGGCGCAAGTCTCGCAAGGCCCACTTCAGTGCGCCTTCGAGCATCCGCCGCAACATCATGAGCGCGCCCCTCAGCAAGGAGCTCCGCGAGAAGTACAACGTATGTTTGCGACTTGTAATGCACTTGGAACCCCGCAACCATTCTAACGACTTATGCCACAGGTCCGGAGCATCCCCATCCGCAAGGACGACGAGGTCACGATTGTCCGCGGCCTGAACAAGGACAAGGAGGGCAAGGTCACGTCGGTGTACCGTCTCAAATACGTCATCCACATCGAGCGTGTCACTCGCGACAAGGCTAGCGGCCAGAGCGTGCCCCTCGGCATCCACCCCAGCAACGTGGTCATCACCAAGCTCAAGCTCGACAAGGACCGCGAGGACATCCTGGCCCGCATCAAGTCCGGCCGTGACCAGGTCGCCAAGGCCAAGGGCAAGAGCACCGCTTAAATTGCCTGAGCCGGCGTTGGAGGAATGAAAAAAAAGTGACGACAAAAAGGAACAACTCGGTCCGGTTGCGACGACGAGAAATACCCTCCATTGCTCTCCTCGTCGAAGGTTTACCCGGTCGGCGCTGGCGTCTTTGCGGCTTCTGTTTTTCGGTTGCATACTTTGGGCGGCTGTCTTGTCAGCCACATGACACGACAGCACAGGACGGACCCGGGCTTTAGATGCACAGTCAACGAATCGAGACATTGTTCTCAATGGCCATTTCACACTGCCAGTCGCTTCGCGCGCGCTGTGAAATGTTCCATGGGAGTTCTTCCCGAAGCCCACGCCTCCTTGCAGGTTTCGCAGAGGCTTTAGATTGGCGTTGACTTTGTGGTGACTATGCGTTGTGTACTAACGTCCACAGCAGGAGTATCGGGATCGACAGCCGCATGAGCATTCGGCCGTTACGTCGTGACCAGGCAGCTCGTCGTTTTCCCATTTTCATCCCTTGTTGCCTGCAAGGGTAGGGAGAGACAGCAACCGCTAGATTATCTCCGCGTTAACCACTAGACCGATGGTTCTCGAGGTATACGACTGGCGAAGAGCAAGCCCAGCTTGGGGAAACCACCGGTTTCCCTTTGCTCTTGTCTGCAAACTTCCACAGAGATTCTTTTCGATGAGAATGGGGGTTTGTTGACGAGGCACATATCAGCCGTATGTGGCATGTGGCATTCGACGTAGACAAACACCGGCCGCGCGCGCCGTTCGACAAGGTAAGGGGACTTTGCAGCATATCGACGAGTCTGCCTTTGGTTTAACGTACCTCAATACAAACCGGTTTGAGCGGCAGTGTTTTGAGGAAACGGGCAGTGTTAGGAAAACCTCCAACCTTTTCCCGTTCCTTTTACTTTTTTGCAGAAAATCAAAACAGAAAGAATCTTAGTTTGCCCACCATCCAACGCTCTGGATTCGCCATCCTTGAGGTCGTTGTGAGCGCTGAGGGGCTTTGTTGTTTTGGCCACTCAGGGTAAATGCCGTTGCCGGGACGCCGTGACAGCGCATCCCTCCATCCTCCTGCAACAGCTCCCTTTCTGCCGTCCTGCATCCCCAGACTCGACGACGTCTCCCTGTCAATAATACCCTTGACAAGCGCCACCTCGGATAGTTTTCCCGACTGCTGCCGTTTGAGGAATCCAGGCTGGCATTTGCGATTTGTTTGGGCATTCGGGCTACCGCTGCCAAGGGCGGCTGGCAGCGTCCATCGACGGCCCTGAAACTGAAGCTCACACCGTCCCCCTCTATTTAGTTACGGATACCGAGTGAGCATTGGTAGCTGCAGCGATCACCTGCCCGCTCGACCCCGCGCCGCGACACCGATACCCGACAAAATGTCGTTTTTCTTTGGAAGAGCGCGGGCAAGGACAAATACGACGGATCTCGCAAAACAGGCAAAAGATCATGTCACGAAACTGGACGGGCCGCAGGGGGGCGCAAAGGTAACCCGAAACACCAAAAGATGCACTAGAAACGAAAGGTTCGCTCCCCGCTGACATGTCGTTATTAGGCCGAGGAGCTCGCAAAAGTGCTTGCGCAGATGAAGCAGGTCCTGCAAGGCACACATGGTGCGTCCTGATCATCCCACGGGAAACCCACGGGGAAACTCGGACGCGAAACGGCAACAAGCCCGCGCTGACCGCCCAACAGAGGCCGAACCGAACACGGAGCAGATCTACCAATTGGTGACGGGCATGATCGAAGAAGACCTCCTCTACCTCCTCGCCGTCAATCTCTACCGGCTGCCGTTCGAGTCACGCAAAGACACCCAAGTCATCTTCTCCTACATGTTCCGATTCCGGCCGCCGACCGGCCCGCAAAAGCCCGAGCCCTTCGCGCTGGCCTACGTCGTCGAGCGGCGGCCACAGGTGCTGGTGGAGTTGTGTAAGGGGTACGACCACAAAGAGAGCGCCACGCCCGCGGGGACGGTGCTGAGGGAGGTGCTGAAGAACGAGGCGGCCGCGGCCATAATACTGTACGATGACGGCGAGGAGCAGGGGTCGAGCGTCCGGGGCGTGGGGGGCATCAACCCGGACCGGCCACAGAGCGGGAGGGGGGTCTTTTGGAATTTCTTTGACTGGATCGACAAGAGCTCGTTTGAAGTGAGCGCGGATGCGTTTACTACGTTTAGGGTAATACAAGCCAACCGACCCCTCAGGCACAGGGGAGTTGCTGACAATCCTCCAGGAACTCATCACCAAACACAAAGAGCTCGTCCCGCGATACCTGGCCGTCAACTTCGACCTCTTCTTCGACCGGTACAACTCGGTGCTGGTGCAGTCCAACAGCTACGTCACCAAGCGGCAGTCGATCAAGCTGCTCGGCGAGATCCTGCTCGACCGGGCCAACTACAACATCATGACGGCCTACGTCGACCGCGGCGAGCACCTCAAGATCTGCATGAACCTGCTGCGCGACGACCGCAAGATGGTGCAGTACGAGGGCTTCCACGTGTTCAAGGTGTTTGTGGCCAACCCGCACAAGTCGGTGCCCGTGCAAAAGATTTTGATTATGAACCGCGACAAGCTGCTGCAGTTCCTGTCGCACTTCCTCGAGGACCGCACCGAGGACGAGCAGTTTATCGACGAGCGCGAGTTCCTCATCAAGCAGATCCGGAGCCTGCCGTCTGCGCCGGTGGCTCCTCCGCAGCGGTAGGGCCGGGCTAGGTTAGGCTAGGCGGTGTGTGCGTGGGTAGGTAAAGAGGAAGGCGTTGGGGCGTCATAGAAGCTGAGAGCAAAGGCAGGGAGGGTTGTTAATCATGAGGCATGGGCATTGCGAGGAATAGGGTACGACAACACAATACTACTACTGCTTACGATACAGGGACGGCCAACCAGGGGCTGAGTATCTTGCATGTTTCCACGACCTGTCACAGGGTACTGGGTGTTTTTATTATAACGAATGGCATTTGCATAGTTAAGCTGACCTATGAAGTGCATGATTGCGTTCGACTTGAAGAGAAAGCTGGCTGGAAAGAAAGCAGGGCAATTCCCATGGGGCGGCGCGATTAAAGCAATGAAATGAGATTGAACGCCGAACTCCTCCTCCCTTTTGTAAGTTTCCCTTGGCAAACACTCCCTTCCTCCTCCCCTCTCCAAGTCAGTTTTCATCGCCTTTCTTGTCAAACCTCGCCCACCCCAACAAAAACCGTTCCCCTCCCTCCCTCGCTGCTGAGTTCTCCCCACCGGCATCCCCTAGCCCTTAGCCCTGACCCCTCGCCCAGTCATCATCCCCCCCGTCATCGACCGACTCCGTACTGACCGATGTCCCCCCTCCCCCTCCTCAACTGGGACTGCGACTGCGACTGAAACTGGAACTGACCGAGCACGCCTGTCAAGGTCAAGCGGCACAAGCGGCGACGACACAAGCAGCGGCGACGACACAAGCAGCGGCGACGACACAAGCAGCGGCAGCGGCGGCTGCACAAGCGCAGGCGGCGGCACCCTCTGCTGCTGCTGCTGCAACTCGGCCCGCCGGTTCTCGATCCGCCAGCCGCGGCTCGGCGGGTCGAACTGCAGGGTCTCGGTGATGACTGCCAGCCGGATGGCTGTGTAGCGGACGCTTGCGTCGGCGCCGGTGGTGGTGGGGAGTGCGGTTTTTATTAACCTTGTTGGTGGTGTGGGAGGAGGGTTTAAGGGAGGGGGGGGCTGGGTGTTGGTGTTGCTGTCATTGTTGTTGGTGTTGTGGGCTGGGGCCTGGTTGTTGTCGATGTTGGTACCGCTGGTGGTTGTGGTTGTGTTGGGAGCAAGACCAGGTGGGAGCCGTGTTTGGGTTGCTTGAGAGTGTGAAGAAGTGGGTGCTTTGTTTGGGACCGAGTTCTTGGTTCCCTTGGGCGGGTCGGGGCCGCTCTGGGAGTTGTACGGGTTTGAGCTGGCCTTGTTGGGATACCGGAACTGGTGGAATCCGCTGAGGACCTGGGCCTGCCGAGTGGAAAGTGAGGCGTCTTTTGAGCTGCTCATCGCACTCATCTCACGCTTTCCTGGCCCTCCGCTGCCCGCTCTTTTGTCTGGGAGCCGCGGGGGATGCTGGGGTTTCCGTAGGGTCTTCCCTGACACCGGCTTTGTAGCAGCGTGGCTGCCATTACCAGGAGGATTTCTGACCTTCGGGTTCAGGTCCTGCTTGGCTGCTTTGATGCCCGTACCAAGCGTTCTCAGCGTGGGCCGTAAAGTGCTGGCCCGGACGTGCTTCTTTGGTGCGCTTCGTTTGGCGGATGGCACTCGCTTGCTGGGCCGTCCGCGAGGACGACGAGGCTGCTCATCTTGACCTGAAGGACTTCCGCTCATTTTTGTTGCGTTTATCTTACTGCCAGGGAGAGGGTTACGATGGTGGTATTTTATTCCCAGTCATGAACGGCGAGTTGAATGGCGAGTTGAACGGGGCATAGAATTGCGGCGAGGTTTGGAAATGGTTGGAGTCTTGAATGGTGGAAGAGTGTGGATGTAGAATCAAGTTGAACGGTATTCTTCGTCTGAAGGGCGGCAAGCAAGTCATGCCTCGATCCGATGTGCTTGAGAACTGCGCCTGCTCGGTAGGTTGTAGGGGTCGCCGTTGTGAGCCTCGTCATGGGCATCATTCTGCTTCAAAGAAAGGCAAGTGTGTAACTTCGTTCTCAAAAGCGCGCAAACGTACATTTATTAGCCACCGTCTCTGTCCTGGAGAACGAAACCCGTCGTCCATTCTCAGGAGCGAGGCCCACACCAAGACCACCGGGGTTACTGACTTGCAGTATCTATCTAAACATTTCATTGACATATCGTAAATCATTAGTCTGTCCCACCATCGTTGGCATCAACCTCGCCCGCATCACCTGGATTGTACGAGGTAAATATGCCACCGATACCCACCATATCATCCCACTCCCAATCATCGGCATTCGGGGAGAAGCAAGACCCCCGCTGTGAGTCAATGCAGTTGGAAAACTGCCTCGGTTTCTCGGACTCGTCTCGGACGCAAACACCGGTCGAGGCATCCCACACATGCACCTCCCCGCTGGGGGCCAGGTGCACCATCTCGGCCCGCCTGGGCTCCGCCATGTCCTTCACCAGCGCCCTCATCCTCGCGCGCATCTGATCCATCGGGCTCTCCCATTCCCAGGCGTGCGAGGCCGGGCACGATTTGCTCGAGTTGAGTTTCGGGTTGTGGTCCGACACGTTCCCCAGGTAAAGACTCAGCGTCAGCTCCCCGAGCGTGACCGGCCGCCCTTCCAGCGGCCAGAGGGCGTAATGACAGATGCTCCGCATCCTCAACCTCAGGGTCGTCAGCCTCGAAAGCAACCCCCGGAGATGCTCGCAGAAATGCTCGCCCGTCCCGATTTCGTCGGAAACGTCGGTCCCGCAGAGGTCCAAGTCCAGCTCGGTAACGTTGGTCAGCAGGCTGATGTACGGCTCGAGATTGCGGGTGCACAAGTAGCCGACCTGCAGCGGATCGGCGCGCCAGTCGCGGTTCTGCCAGCGGGCGGCGAAGCGCACGGCCTTGAGCTCGCGAAACTCGAGCAGCATCAGACAGAAGCGGGCGAGGTTCGAGTGCGTGTTGAAGCAGGCCAATTTGGGGTCCCCCCCTCCTCCTCCTCCTCCTCCACTAACAAGGGGTCCCGCAGGCGGTCCGAGCCCCTCGAGGACGATGTTGACGCGGCGCAGGGATTTGCGAAGCTGGGCGCGCGATTTGTCGAGGGACGCCGACTTGCGGTGGACCAGGCGGCTGAGAACGCGCGGCGTGAACTCGATGCGCGGGTAGAAGGTCGGAAAGGCGAGGCTGTACCAGCGCTTGCAGAGGGCTAGGCGGCGAATGTCTTGCTGGAAGAAGGACGGCGGCAGGCGCTCGAGGATCATCATCCAGATCTCCGAGGGGAGGTCCATGGCAGGCGATGGCATGAGATTGCGATCACAGCCTTGCAGGATGGATGGAAAAGTGAGAAAGAGGGAGATGGCCGTAACTATCTGGAACTGCGGCTCAAGCTTCACCAGCCTGCTCTGCTTATCAGGTGATTAGGGAAGAGGAATAAAAGGAGACGGACGGAGGGTCTGGGTGGTCTTCAATTGGTTGCCGGCAAACGGATTGCACAGCCCAGGAGACAGGACCAGGCAGAAGCTGTGCCAATTGCAATCGCGGTTTTGGATTCCTGGCAGCCAATCTCGGGTTGCCCGCGGGTGCTCAATGCTCATTCCCCTGCGTGAGCCTCAGCCAACGCCCGGCGGCGGGTTTCTGCAGAAGAAACCGGTCATGGGTTGGTTGGGGTTCAGCTGTCTTTTTGATACCGTGACCGCGAAGCTAAGAACAAGAGTATTTTGTATACGAATAGTAGTCCAGGAGTCCAGGCATTTGGTGGCGGGGAAATGGGGAGCCTGGAGGGCGAAGGGTGGGGGTCAGCAGGTGAGCAGGCGGCACTGGCACAGTATTATTTCGCGGAATTCACTGTACTCCGTATATTACTAGGTAGGTAAGGGTGCGTGGTTCCTGGCACAGTTTCAAATCGGAGGAGAGAGACCTTTTTACTCGTCATGTACTTGAAGACTACGACTGAATAAAAATGGAGAAGACAAAAGTAAGAAATGAGCAAGAGGGGCCAGTGGTGGAAGAGCACAAAAGCAAGACATGAAGGCGGCGCAGATGACCTGGGAATCGGATGCTCCACTGCAAATCCGGGGACGGGGACAAGGGTAGGTGGGTGACAGTCTCGGTGGGCCGATTCAATCCGTCTCCCGAAAAGACGGAACAGCAATTTATCTCATCATGAGCGACATCGACATGAAGGTTGATCCAGCACGAGCATCTGCTCTCATCTCGCAGTTGCAGGGCGTCAATGAGAGGATAGCCGCCGTGGCCAAGGGCCGTGCGGTAAGTTTACTCTCATCGTCTCACCTCTTGTCCTCTGATTCTTCTCGGTCATGTCATCTAACAAAGACTCAACCAAGGTACGGCTAGTGGCCGTCTCGAAGCTTAAGCCCGTCAACGACATTTTAGCCCTGCACGAGGCTCCGACCCGGCAGCTGCACTTTGGCGAGAACTACTCGCAAGAGCTAGGCCAGAAAGCCGAGCTGCTACCACGGACGATCCAATGGCACTTTATCGGTGGTTTGCAGTCGGGTACGTCCAAGTCAATCTGGGCCACAGCTGCAAGCAAGACTGGGTGAGAGACTGACATGCCACAGGCCGCTGCAAAGACCTCGCCAAGATTCCCAACCTGTGGTGCGTCTCGAGCGTCGACAACCTGAAGAAGGCGCAGCTCCTCGATAAATACCGAGGCGAGAAGATCAAGGCGGAGCCGGAAACACAGAAGCTCAACATCCACGTCCAGGTGAACACGTCGGGCGAGGAGTCCAAATCCGGGTGCGCGCCGGGAGACGACGTCGTCGCGCTCTGCCGGTCTATCGTCAGCGACTGCCCCAACCTGCACCTGCTGGGCCTGATGACCATCGGCGCCATTGCCCGGAGCGTCGCCACGACGGCCGAGAATGAGAACGAGGACTTCAAGATGCTGACGGAGCAGAGGGATCTGGTGACAAAAGAGCTGGGCCTGGATCGGGAGCTAGAGCTGAGCATGGGCATGAGCGAGGACTTTGAGGGCGCCATTGCCATGGGGAGCGGCGAGGTCCGCGTCGGGAGCACCATCTTTGGCCAGCGGCCGGCCAAGTCGGAGGCCAAGATTTTGGCGTAGCCCGTTTATTATTAGGTAGGTATCATGAAAACATGTGCTTGCTGTGTGGACGATCCAAGGTGCGCCCTGATGAGCGGAGTGTGCATGTTCGATGCGTGAAGCCTGGCATGAACCGGGGAGACAGCGAAAGGTGCTGACTACCGAGAGTTATTGATGTACAAATGACTCGGTTTATTTTCCATCTCCTTTGTCCGCAAAGGGGTGAATCGGCAGCCCTTGTTTACATGTCAGTTTTACTTTTAGTGTGTTTTTTCCGAGGGTTGCATGGCTGACTAGAGACTACAGATCTGTAGTCTCCCTCATGCCTCTTGGTGCTCGTTTTTGGACACCGTGGAGGGAGTAAGCGGCAACGTTTGACGTGTGATATCCTGAGCATATCTGATTCAATATTTGTAAGTAGAAGCATGCATTCAAAAACAGTAACACACACGCAAATAGTTACAGAAGCCGTCCCGGCACTGCAGGTCGAGGTTGGAACTGGAGGTGGGGAGCGTGGGCCGTTTCCTTATCGATAACGGGGACTCCCGCGGTCTGTGCTTTCCCGAAGAGGGGCAACAAGGGCGACCCTGGTCGCGCCTGCCGCGTTGCTTGGGGAACCCAAACAAATCAACAACGGAGCAGGGCAGTGACTGGCAATTGGCTCGCAATTGGCTCGCACGGCGCCAACGCAGGCCCTCAAATGCTCAAATCAAGCCCGGAATTGTCGACGCCCATCTCATCTCCTCTCCCCTCTCGACAATCGTCTTAGCAAGCCCTTATTATACCCTGCCGGAGCATGTCGGCATCACTGCATTGACTATCCGTACTTTTGCTGCTCTTTTTCTTCTGCCTTTGGGAGTCTGGGACCCAAAGTGAAGCGAAAGCGAGACTTCAAGTTGCTCTTGACACTCGAGCCTCGGGCGACCCGCATCAAACCATCGCACCGTCATCGCATTCCAGCGATCATCACATTCCGCCCGACCTCGTCTCCTACCACCACCACGCAGAAATACACCACCACATCACCGCCACAATGCCGGCCATCGAGAGGGATGCCCCTCGTGATCATGACCGGCCGCTAAAACACCAGCATTCCGCATCTATCGACCACAACCGCGCCCTGGTTCCCATGTATGTTTTCTCTCTCTAACTATGCCCCCGCGCCTCCACTCCTCCAAACCGCCGCAACCATGTCATGTCCGTCCTCTGGCGCACGCTAATCAAGAACAGGTGGGACAGCTCTGATCCCGAGCGGGCTCCTCCCCCGCTCCCTCTAAACCCGCAGTCGCCTGGTGTCTCCCGCACGGGGACCTCCACTGCCATCCAAACCGCGCATGCTGCCATGGCTGAGAAGGCCCGTGAGAGCGCCGCTTTGGTGCCGCATGTGCCCAAGCGCTCTGCCGACCCTTCCCCAGAACGGCCCCCCGTCCTGCGGCCATCTTCACACCGCCGCATGCAGTCCCTGCAGCCCGCCTCGGTCAAGGACATGAGCCTGATGATCGAGGCCGGTGGCCGCGAGTCGCCCCAGCCTGTCCCGAGATCGCCCGAGAAGCTGGAGAGGCCATCGACGCCCCAGAGAAGGGACACCAGGGACACCTTTATGGAACCAAGGGAAGACAGGCAGGAACGGTCAACCGCTGGTACTCCAACCCCAGGGCCTAGCCTGACTCCCATCATCCGGCCGACTGTGCGACGGCCCCATCACAGCATTCTGGGCGAAAACACCCCCCCTCAGTCGGCAACAATGCTTGCCCTCCAGAACATGGCCACCCAGAGCAACAACAGCACACCCTCATATAAAGAGCCCGAGATGCCTCTAGCGGACATCACGAATGGCTCCAAGCCGTCGGCCAGGGGGGGCCCGGAGCCACTTGATGCATTGTCGAGCCAGATCCTCACCCTTACCGATATTGCAACCACTCTCCAGAAGGAGATGTCGCTGCTCAGCAGGCGGAGCAGAGACAATGCCACGGATCTGCTGAGCCTGAAGGAGGCTACCAACACCCGCGACGAGGATATCCGGAAAAGCCTTCGGGAGCTGATTACCGACGCCAAGACGCGCACCACCTCTGCCACCAGAGACCCCTATGGAGGGCCTCTACTCCTGGAGGGCAGGCACCCGCCCTCGTCTCCAACCCTGTCCAAGTCGGCACGGCCATTCTCGTTGCCACGAATACCCTCCCCAAACAGCTTTGCCGCCTCCTTCGACAGAGAGTCCTTGCTGAGCACTCCCTCGCTCGTGTCCGACGCGCCTTCGCCCGCTACCGTTGCCCTCCTCGAGAAGATCATCCGAGAGATGGGCACCAAGGAAGGCCAGGACACACTTCTCAATCGCCTCGGCGAGCTTGCCGACAGGCTTTCCGGTATGGCCACGGCCGGGAAGGTCGACGAGCTCACTCGGTTTGTCAAGGCAAACCAGCAACAGGCCGTTATTCCTGCTGCAGGCGGAGGCAGAGGCAGAGGGGGCGGCGGTGATGGGGGCGTCCGAGACCGAAACTGGGGCTTTGGTGACGACGACGACGACGACATGTCGCGCCAAGGCGCCCTCGACTTTCTTCACGCTGCCGCCTCTGCTTCTCAGGCCTCACGGATGCTGCCAGGCCAAGAAGGCCGCGCGGCCCAGGGTGCCGACGTTCTCAACGACGATGTCTTGAAGGCCATCCACAGTGTCAAGGATAGCGTCGCACAAGGAGGCGGTCTCACCGCCGAGGTCAAGGCCCTCGTTAGGGAGCTTCGCGGTGAGGTGCTTGGCATGGGCCGCGAAATTGGCCGGAGGCTCGACGAGGTGGCTGACGAAAACGGGGCCAACCCCGAATCGGTTACCAAGGCCGAGATGACCAAGGTTGTCGAGGAGGGCCTGTGCGAGATGAGCCAGCAGATGAACAACCTGCTTCGCGAGTACCGCCGCCAATCGACCGGTACCAGTGCCTCTCGCGACTCCTCCATCGACTACAAGGAGGTCTACAACAGTGTGCGCGCCGCCCTCAAGGACACGCAGGCAACCAAGCCCCGTACACCCGAGCTTCGGAGAGAGGACGTCATTCAAGCCGTCAAGGATGCCTGGGAAAAATACAAGCCCGAGATCGAGATCCAGCAAATCGGCCTGGAGCGAGACGAGGTCCTTGCCTGCTTGCAGGAGGGTCTCCGCGCCCATGCCCCCAGGGATGACCGGCCGCCGGGCGCTACCCGGGACGAAGTGTTCCACGCTGTCATCGACGGGCTCAAACATTACGTGCCCCCCAAGGTCGAAACACCGGAATCTCTGTCGAGAGACGAGATCCTCGACGCCGTGAGGGAGTGCTTGGAGGAATTCGAATTCCCTGTCGCCCCGTCAGCCATGGGCACTGAGGTTACCCGTGATGATATGCTGGATGCCGTGAAAGAGGGCCTTCATTCATTTGACTTCCCTACACCCCAGCCGCCACCTCCCGCCTCCGACCTCACAAGAGACGATGTGCTCGACGCTGTCAACGAGGGCCTGCAGTCGTTTGACTTTTCGACTGTTCACTCCAATGCTTTGATCCCCCAATCTGTATCCAAGGGAGACGTATCGGATGCTGTAAAGTCGGGGCTCAAGTCGCTCGACCTTTCCTCTGATATCTTGGATGCCGTCACGGAAGGGCTCGACACGTTTGATCTTCCAGCGAGCATGATGCAGGCCGTTATGAAAGGTCTCACGTCGTTTGATTTCACCGCTGCATACGCCTCGGCCGCCGTTCCGCGGCCCGATCTCTCGAGGGTGGATGTGGCAGATGCCGTCAAGGAAGGGATTGAATGTCTCGATCTCAACAACAGCGTCGCTCGCGCTGTCAAGCAGGCACTGCAGGGCTTCGACTTCTCTTCAGCCTATTCGTCTGCTCTGGTACCTCATTCCGAGGTCCCTCAAGTGGGCGTGGCCGATGCGGTCAAGGAGGGCCTCAGTTCGATTGATTTGTCCGAAGATGTGACCGAGGCGGTCAAGAAGGCGCTGGAAGCTTTCGATTTTTCCAGCTTCTCTTCCGCTGTGGTTACTCGGCCAGACCTGACTCGTGTTGATGTCGTTGACGCCGTCAAGGAGGGTCTCGACACGGTCGATCTCTCCAAGGATGTCGCCGATGCAGTGCAGCGGGTTCTAGAAGCCTTTGACTTCCCCACCTCCTCTTCGGCCGTCGCAGCCCCCCCCGACCTGTCCCGTGTTGACGTGGTTGACGCGGTCAAGGAGGGTCTCGGGTCTTTGGACCTGTCTGCCGGTCTGGGCGACGCCGTGAAAAAGGGACTTCAATCATTCGACTTCTCCTCTGTTCAGTCTACCGCTCTAGTTGCTCAAGACGACAACAATGACGGGGTCATTCAGCGTCTCAATGAAATCAAGGACCTTTTGCAAGCCGAGATCAAGGCCGCCTCAGAGGAAGCTAAGCAGAGCATTGCATCCAACGCCCGGGACACGGAGCAGATCCTGGATGCAACCAAAGATGGATTCGAACAGCTGCGTCAAGACATCGAAGGTTATGTCGACCGCGCCAAGGAAGAATCGGACCCAGACCAGGCCACTGACCAGCTCCTCCACACTCTTGACAGTTTCCGGGATGAATTGGCCGAGCTTGTCACGCGGTCCTCGGATAGCTCCAGGGCGATGCTAAAGGAAGAAATCGAATCCCTTCGGGACACGGTCAACTCGTCACTGGTCCCAGCTCTGCCTCAGCTCGGTAACAACAAGGACGTCCTTGAGGCTCTCCACGATGGGCTCCACAGCCTCCGGTCCGAGATTAGCACGCGCCCGATTGCTGGTCTCACTGAGATTCTGGACGCGTTGCAAGAAGGGCTCGGCGATATCCGAACCAGCCTTAACAATCTTCGCGACAAGCCCGCAGACCTGACGGCCAATGATGAGATCCTGGATGCCCTCAAGGAGGGGTTGGACAGCGTGCGGACTGATATCGACACCCTCCGGGAGGAAACCAAGAACGACCGAGCCTTGGCTACGATTGGCGATGATTCGAATGCCGTGGTTCCCGCTGAGAAGATGCTCAAGCATGACGACATCCAGAACCTCGAAGTCTTGATCACCCAGCTTGGCATCAAGGTCGAGGCCATGGAATCAGCCCCGAAGCCGGAAGTCACCTCGCTCTCGAAGGAAGATCTGGCTGATATGGAGAAGACGCTCCACCATGTCGCCGAATCAGTTGCCGGAATGCCCAACCGGGAGCCATTCGAGGCCCTGGAAGAGAGTATCCGTAAGATCCAAGAGACCGTCAACGATCTGGCAACCCGGGAAGCAGCCGCTCCCCCACCCGCTCCCCCACCCGCTCCATCCAGCACCGATCCGGCCTCAAGGGAGGATGTCGAAGCCGTTGAGACCATTCTTCGCAATACCAAGGCCCGCCTTGACGATCTCATTGAAGGAGAGCAAGCCGTACGCAAGGACCACATCGACACCCTGGAGACTCTGATTCTCGAGGCACGGGAGGGCGTCAGCGGTCTCTCCACGCAGTTCGACGGCATCTCGCGCAAGGAGCACATCGACGCCCTTGAGGCGTTGATTCTCGAGACCCGGGAGAGCCTCGGTGGTGTTGCCACGCATATGGATATCCTGTCCCGCAAGGAGGACGTGGCCATGGTCGAGTCGCTCGTCAACCAAGTCGTTGGTGCTTTTGACGATATGAAGGAGCGTCACGAAAAGGCCCTCGAAGACCCCGAGAGGATCACCAAGACTGACGTCGAGGCTGTCGAGGCCGTGTGCCTCGACACCAAGTCACTCATCGAGCAGATCCAGAGAGTCGACCTTGTGAGTCTTCCCTCGAAGGAGGACATCGAGACTTTGGAGATTCGTCTTGGTGACCTCAAGGAGCGACTCGATACACATGCCGACGCCAATGTCAAGGCTTTCGAGGAGCGCCAGGCCGAGACCGTTGGCGTGGGCGTGACCGTGGCCGAGGTGAAGACTGTGCTTGAGGACTTCCAGGCCCTCGTACGATCAAAACTCGAAGACGGCGCACGCGGCATCGACTCTATCCACACCATTCTCGACACCCTGACCGAAGGCGTTCACAAAAATGAACATATCAGCGACGATGTGAAGGAGGTCCTCGACATCCTGAAGGTGGAGTTTGAGGACTCCAAGACTGGCCTCGTCGGTGTCAAGATTGAGTTGGATGAGAAGCTTCAGTCCACGGCAGACACATTGCTTGCCAAGCTCGAGGAGCGCATGACGGAGCTTATGACCAAGTACGAAGATCTCCAACTGCTCCAGGACGACCGGGCCACGAAGAGCGAAGAGAGAGACGTCGAGATGGAAGCCGCCGTTAGCGATACCAAGGTGATTGCAGAGGAGCTCAAATCGCTTGTCGACACTCTTGGCACTGCCGTCACCGACTCCATGGAGAAGATGGAGGAGGCTTCCAAAACTGTCTTTGAGCGCGTCGAGGAGCTTGTCACCAAATCGGACGAGACCCACACCGACGGCAAAGCGGAGCATCAGCTCACAAGAGAGCAACTCCAGGAAGCCATCGGCAAGGTGGAGGGGCTCCAGGGCCAAGTCTCTGAGTACCAGCCCAAGATCCTCGAGACCGTCCAGGAGGTCATGTTGGTGCTGGCACAGCACTACGAACACCTCAGAACTTCCACCATGGCCATCCAGGAGCGGGTCGAACACCCAATGCTGCCGCCGCCACCGGAGAAGTACGACGACACTGTAGTGATTGAGAAACTGGACGCTCTTGTTGGCCATACTCAAGTGGCTGACAAGGCGTTTGGGCACCTCGAGACGTTGGACCAGGTCCATGCTCAGGTCAAGGTCACTGCAGTGGAGCTGGCCGCCTTCCTCGCCGCCCAAACTCAGCGCATCGCCGATGAGCATGAGGATCGGGAGAAGACGCTGCAAGAGAATACCATCGCCCTTGAGCGCCGCCGTGAAGAGAAGGAACAGGTTGAGGCACTCATTGCAAGCCTCCGGGAAGAGGAGGCGCGTCTCAAAGAGAGCATCACTGTCACTCTTCCGGAGGAGCAGAGCAAGATGAATGAGCAATTCCTTGCCAACTTGGTGGCCGAGGAGTCCCGGCTCAAGGAGGCAACGACTAGTCTAATCGAAGAACAAGCGCAGCTCAAGGAGACCTTCTTTACGGCTATCAAGGAGGAACAAGCACGGTTGATGGAGACGAACGTCGCTGTGAAGGAGGAGCAGGACCAGCTGAAGGAGACGTTCCTTGCGACCATCAAGGAGGAACAAGCACGGCTGATGGAAACGAACCTCGCCCTGAAGGGGGAGCAGGACCAGATGAAGGAGACGTTCCTCACGGCCCTCAAGGAGGAGCAAGCGCGCCTGATGGAGACGAATGTCGCTCTGAAGGAGGAGCAGGATCAGATGAAGGAGACCTTCCTCGTCAATCTCAAGGAGGAGCAAGCGCGGCTCATGGAGACGAATGTCACGTTGAAGGAGGAGCACGACAAGTTGAAGGAAACGTTCCTCAAGAACCTCAGCGACGAAGAAGCTCGTCTCAAGAAGATGAACGATGCTCTCCGCGACGAGCAGCAGGTTCTCAAGGACACCTTCATGGCCAACCTTCGGGAGGAAGAGTCTCTTCTGAAGGAGGTGAATGCTGGCCTCCGAGAGGAGCAAGAACGGCTCAAGGAGACTTTCCTGGCCAACTTCAAGGAGGAAGAGCAGCGACTGCGCGAAGCCAACGAAGCCTTGAGAGAAGAACAAGAACAAATCAAGGTCACTCTCAAGGAAGAGCAAGAGCGGTTCAAGATCGAACTCCTTGCCAACCTGATGGAGGAAGAGGCTCACCTCAAGGAAGCCAATGCCTCGCTTCGCGAAGAGCAAGAGCAATTGCGCGCGGGCTTCCTCGCTACACTGAAGGAGGATGAGTCGCGGGTCAAGGACAGCCTGCTCTCTCTGCGCTCGGAGCAAGAGAACCTCAACCGCCAAAAGAGCCGCCTCACGGCCGACCTCTCCTCCCTCGACACGGCTCTGCGTCTCCGTCGCGAGGAGCTCCACGACATGGAAGACCGCGCCGAAAGCCTCGAGCGGCGTATCCTCGAAGGCGTGATGGACCATTCCCGGGTCCTCCTCATGGCCAAGACCAACCGTGCGGCTGGCAACCATGGACGCGACTCGATGAGCCGGAAGCGCGTTTCCTCGGCTCAAAAGTCGGCCGACGCTGCTGCTGCCTCTGCCAGTGGCATGAATGAGAAGCCCCGCAGCGCTATCAACATGGCCATGTCGGCGAGGAGCAAAGCCGGCACGCCTAATGGTGCTCCCCCGTCCTCAGACCGGCGGATCCTGTCGCTGAGCCAGATTACGAACAATGTACCGGCTGGTGGCATCAAGAGAAGCCAAAGCGTTAGGACCGCTGGCGGGGCTGCTGGGACGAGGGGGACGAGGGGGGCGAGGAAGAGTAGTTGGGCGCCGCCTGCCGCTGCACCTGCCTCAAAGGGGTATGGCGATCTGGGAGGTGGGATGGGTGACGACAAGGAGAATATCGGGATGGATCTGAGGGAGGGAGACGAGGATGCTTATAATGAGCGGGAGATGTCGGAGCCCGTGCCGCCGGTGGATATTGTCATCTCGGCCGTGGACTCGGCCGTTGACCTTGACCCTGGCGACATCACACCTGGCGCTGAGCATGACGAGGATGATGGCTATGCTGTCCCCGAGGAGCTAGCTGATGAAGACGACCGGTTCAGCGACTTGGGAGAAGACAGAGAGGAGGAAGACGCCAGAAGTCTGAGGCGGTCGAGCCACGGTACGACCGTGATCACGCCTGCAGACGAGCTTGAGCGTGAGGAGGACTGGTCTGAGCACGGCGGCGACCGGGGTGGTCACGAGAGTGATGTCGATGATGCGGCCAGTGACTGGACTGAGAGTGTGGTTGGGCGGGAGAGTGATGTTGGTGCGCTCGAGAAAGAGATGGAGGCGAGTGTGCCGGTTGCCGCGGCGAGCTGAGCTAGCCAGAGGGCGGGCGGGGAAGGAAGGGTATGGGTTTGGATGAGACATGGGGGACATGAATAGGGATGGATACTGTAGGCGTACTTTCGTTTGTTGGTTTTCTTATGTTGTTACGATTACGATGTCTTGTTTGAGTAGTAGTTTGTTTTTGTCGCAGGGCGTTTTTGGGATGCGCGGAGCAGGCACATGGTGATGGTGGGATTTTTTGCTGTATGGATAGCTCCCATAATGAACATGAATTAAGTCTGGCTTTTCTACTACGCCTTTTGGTACACTGCATGCAACAAGTGATATACAACAAGTGATATACAACAAGTGATTTACAACAAGTGATATACATCCTAACGATGCCTTGGCCCAATCTTCTCCCTCCCGTCCATCCACGGCCGCAGCACCTCGGGGATGGTAACGGCCATCTCGCTCTCGTCCCACCCATTCTCCAGAATGGCCGCCAACACGCGCGGCACCGCCATGGCCGTCCCATTCACCGTCCACGGATACACCAGCTTCCCACTGGCCAACTTGAGGCGCGTCGCCAGCCGGCGCGTCTGGTAGTCGGTACAGATACTCGCGCTGGTGACCTCCCCCCACCCGTCGTTGCGGTCGCGGCGCGACGGGAAAAACGCCTCGATATCGCACTTGCGCACCGCCGACGCGCCCAGGTCGGCCGACGGCATCTCCAGCACCCGGCAGTGCAGGCCCAGCGACTCTAGTAGTTCCGTCTGCAGGTCGACCATCTCGTCGAATAGCTCCTGTGCCGCGCCGTCCTGGGGGTGTGTCCATGCGAAGAGTTCGACTTTGGTGAACTCGTGCACGCGGTACAGGCCCTTGGTCTCGCTGCCGCGGGAGCCGGCTTCGGCGCGGTAGCAGCGGGATGCGGCCACGCGCTTGAGCGGGAGGAGGGCGGCTTCGTCGAGGATCGTGTCGGCTTTCATGCCGGCTAGGGGGATCTCGGCTGTGCCGGCGAGCGAGAGCTCGGGCTTGCCGCGCGCGGCGTCCTCGGGCGGCTGGGTGATGGTGTAGATTTGGGTCTCGCCGTTGGTGTCGCGCGGCTGGAAGCCGCAGGCGCCGGCGATGTGCGAGTAGACCATGCTCGGCGGGCTCACCTGGCGCCAGCCGGCGCGCGTGGCGGCCGTGAGGGCGTAGTTGACCAGTGCCTGCTCGAGCTGCGCGGCTTCGTCCAGCAGGTAGTACCACCCCCACCCGGAGGTGGAGGCGGCGGCGGCGAAGTCGAGGATGCCGAGCTCGGCGCCGATGTGCACGTGGGAGCGCCACACGCGGTCCGAGGAGGCCGCGCTGGGTTCTGGGTGGTCGTTGATGTAGCTCAGCACGAGGGGGTCGGTGCCGCGCGGGGTGGCGTCGCTGGTGAGGTTGGGGATGGCCAGCGCGAGCCGCTGCATCTCGGCGGCGAGGGACGACTCGGCGGCTTCGATGGCGCTCAGGCCCGTCTTGACGTTGCGGGCTTCCTCGAGGAGCTGCTCGCGCGAGAGCGAGCGGAGGAGGGCTGCTGCGGCTTGCTCGTCGGCGTTGTCGTCGGCGTCGTGGCTAGTGCGCGGGCCGGCGAGCTCGCGGCGGAGCAGGTTGCCGCGCTCGCGCAGGCCGCGGCCCTCGCGCTGCTTGGCCTGCCATTGGGCAAAGAGGTCGTTGATGCGGTGGGGGTAGGCGGCGGCGGCGTGGTAGTTGCGCTCGCGGCAGTTTTGGGCGTAGAGATCGGGATTCTGGCGTATGTGTTTCAGGTCGAGGACGGCCTTGGGTGCCGTGGTTGGTTGCCGCGCAGAGGCGGGCGGCGGTTGGTGCTCTGGGGAGGTGGAGGTGGTGGTGGTGGGTGCGTCTTGTCGGAGGTTTCTCGTGCCGTGGTAGAAGGCGGACGGCGCAGTCCGTGGCTTTCGTAGGCGGTCGAGGCAGCGCACAGAAGAGGCGGCGGGCCGTCTCACGGGGGGTTGGAGCAGACATCGCAGGCAGGTAAAGGGCCTGCCGGCGCGGGCAACGGGTGGCCTCATCGCGAGCAATTGGTGTCTGTTCTTTGGGTTAGACAAATCTTGAGGACGGTCACGATCCGACTGCGATCAACGATTCGATATTGGATAGATGTGGGTCCTGGCGGACATCGCCAAGCCAAGATTTGCGGGAGCTATGACCACTAACTCTAACTCTTCAGCGCTCGAGTACGAATACCTACCTCGACGATAATATTTGCAAGCTCCAGGAGGTTACATTGGGTGCTACTAACGAACGCGTTCTGTCATGTCTGCCTTTACCAAAGATGGGCTGATTGTAAATTCATCTGGGCTTTTGACTACCTAGGCCCTGGAGGCCTTCCCCAGACCGGGCCCTGGTAACTCCAGATGGAGGCCATCGGGGCCTTCAAGGGACCGACAGCCCGCCAGTTCTCGAGACCGAGAGCGACACGTTTGTGGAGCAAACGACCACCGGATAACCGCAGGACGGGCTCATGCTTGTTGTTGCTCTTGTCGTGTGGCACCAGTTGGTTTCAGCGCTCAGGGACAAAGATAACTGCTTCCTGCAGAACATCAGATGATCCTCTCCGTTGGCCTACCGAGCGGCACCTGGAGGGGCGCAGCGCGAGGTTGTTCTCTGGCATGTCTGGCTCGACTGGCCTTTCTTTCAGTCAAAGATCCTCAGCCAGGCGAGGGGTTGGAAAAGGCTTGCTCACGAGCTCGCTTGTTGCAGCTCAAGTGCAGATCGACATCCCGCTTGTCACTTGTGTTCCATGCGCACAGTCTGGAGCTACTACATACCTGAGTTGAACAGGCATAGGGACCCCAGCGATGACGTAAGCTTTGCCTTGTGTCCAAGGGGGCCATGCAACTTCCATCCTTTTCATACAGTTGCAGGTGCACCGGAACTCGGCAAAATCATGGCCAATGGCGGTACTTTGTACTCACTGGATACTTCAAAATAAGTTGTATCAAGCAAGCCCGGAAGTATCGTGCCGGCCGTGTTGCCTTGACACGCAGTGACACGTCAACTGTTGAGAACTTTGATCAGTCGAGAGGCAAGCGAGGCTCGGCCAGGCACCCGCAAATGTGAATGACATCGGATGGATCAGACAGGGGCTTGAGAGGGGCCCTGGGGCCATCCGATCGAGAACCATCGAGCTTTTGCCACGGTCTCACTTCTCTCCAGAATAGGACATTGCTCGAGGCCTATGAAGTTGCCGGTCGCTGAATCGGCACTGTGCCCTCTGATCTCCCTCGCTCCTGTCCCTGCAATTTTACCAACGACACGCGCCAGGGCTTGCAGCGCGGTGGACCCTGAGCCGTCCAACGGCCAATGGGCTAGGCAAAAAGCGGCCCGCAAACAGGGGTCATGCAGCTGAAACAAGAAAAGCTGTGGGTCGGGCGTCTTTGGTTTCCCCAAAGAATCGCGCTCAGTGATTAGAATTTGATGGTTCCCCCTGCGCCGGGACGGGGGCCTCAGCAGAACTCCCGGGTTTCGTCGTTCCACGAGGGTTCGATAGTTGCTGACATGGAGACTTGGCCCTCTGGCCCAGCCGGCGCCATGCTGTTTCCGTGTTTCGTGACAGCGCCATGCGGGTGGCTCAGAAGGAAAGGGGTCCCATTGGCTTCCTTCCCGGACGTGCAGTTGGAGTGGCCGCTCGGGAGGGACTGAAATTTCCATTCAGACGCGATCCGACAAAGACTCGACCTGACAAACTCGACAGCGATCTTCTCGCCGAAGAAAGCTTTCCACTCTCTCCACTTCTCTTTGTCACCGTTCCTCTCGTTCCCACCCAGGGCGTCTCCTCTCGCTGATGTGACATCCCGCACATCCCCATCCTCTCTTTTTGTTTCCCTTCCCGAGTCCTTTCCTTTTTCTAGACCCTCGTTTGGCCTGGCTCAGCGTCGACACCACCCCACTGGTTGATGCCATCAACGACCGAGGTCTTGTTTGTTGTTATTCGGTCTCGGAGTGCTGTTAGCGGCGTCCAACCAAGGTCTCTTCTACCCTCGTTGTTCCTTTCTATTCCGTCTTAAAATCCCTGGGAAGCCCGACTTCTTCTGGTTTCAAGATTCGAGACTCGATACTACACCCCACATACTTCAGCACATTCCTTGTAACCCCGCGACTGGGACAACATCTACAAACCCTCCCGCCCACGCAGGACTGACCAATGTCGTTACGGTCGCCGAGGTCGCCCCATCAGAGGGGCTTCGTGCCCATCTCGGGCGACTCGAGCGCCGCCGACATGATGCAGGACATCCCGCTACGCACCATCAAGTCCAACGCCAGCGAGACGGGCACTCGAAGGGTCAACACCGAAGGCATGGACGAGAAGCATGCCCTCTTCGACAAGGCCCTCGGGGGCCCCGCCGGCAGGAGGCGCATCCGGAAAGACCTGCAGCGCTCCGACTCGACGGGTCTGTCCGAAGACGCCAAGCTCAACGCCATGGGTCGCTTCTACAATAAGATTGTTGGCTTCTCTGTCCTTACCCGCTATCTCGTCTACGTCGTCCCCGTCGCTCTCCTGCTCGCCATCCCGCTCATCGTCATCCCGCTCACCGGCGATATTGGCCGTGTGCAACTGGGCGAGAAGCCCAACCCCCACCACAGCCTGTTCTTTCTCTTCGTCTGGATCGAGATATCATGGCTGTCCCTCTGGGCCGGCAAGATGGTGGCCCATGTCCTGCCCTTCATCTTCATGTTCTTCTGCGGCGTCATCAGCTCCGGCACGAGAAAATACGCCACCGTCCTGCGCGCCCTCCAGATCCCGCTCTCGCTCTTCTTCTGGGGCCTCGCCTCGTGGTTGTCGTTCAAGTTCATGTTCGCGGGCGCCGACATGCAGTGGGAATACGTCATCGTGCGCATCCTACTGTCGCTCTTCATCTCGTCCGCCGTCCTGCTAGGAGAGAAGTTTCTGGTGCAGCTCATCAGCATCAGCTACCACCAGCGGTCCTTTGCGAATCGAATCGTCGACTCCAAGCGCGAGATCTTCCTCCTGGGTCTCATGTACGAGGCCTCGAGGACCCTCTTCCCCATGTACTGCCCCGAGTTTGCCCACGAGGACTACATCATTGCCGACAGCATCGAGCTCATGCTGAACGGCGGCAAATCCGCCAACGGCAAGAAGGGCGTGTCGGCCGTGCCCATGAAATTCGTGGGCGGCGTGGGCCGCCTGGGCGACAAGATCACCTCGGTGTTTGGAAACGTCGCCTCCGAGATCACCGGAAAGCAGGTCTTCAACCCCAACTCGGCCCACTCGGTCGTCGTCGAAGCGCTCGAGAAGATCCGCAGCTCCGAGGCCATGGCTCGCCGCATCTGGATGTCGTTCGTCGTCGAAGGCCAAGACGCCCTCTCGATGGATGACATTGTCGAGGTCATGGGTCCCGCCCACCACATGGAAGCCAAAGAGTGCTTCAACGCCATCGATGCCGACCAGAACGGCGACATCAGCCTGGACGAGATGATCCGCAAGACGGTCGAGGTTGGCAAGGAGCGCAAGGCCATTGGAAACAGCATGAAGGATATCAGCCAGGCCCTCACCGTATTCGACAAGGTCCTTCTCTTTGTCGTCCTCATCATCGTCATCATCATCTTCTGTACGTCAAACTCGGGAGAGTTTTTTTGCGACAAGTTGAACAAATTTGCTAACACAAGTTCCAGTGGTCGTCTTCCAGAGCAGCTTTGTCACCACCCTCGCTACGGCTGGTACTACGCTTCTCTCGCTGTCCTTCGTCTTTGCCGTCACCACCCAAGAGTTTCTGGGTTCTTGCATCTTCCTCTTCGTCAAGCATCCGTATGATGTGGGCGACCGTGTCGATATCACGGGCCCCGAGAAGGAGCAGCTGATTGTCGAGAGGATTTCCCTGCTCTTCACCGTCTTCACGCGTATCGACAAGATGCAGATCGTGCAGGTCCCCAACATCGTTCTGAACAATCTCTGGATCGAGAACGTGACGCGAAGCAAGGCCATGAAGGAGACTATCGAAGTCAACGTCTCATTTGGCACGTCGTTTGAAGATATCGAGCTGCTTCGCGCCGAAATGGAGCAGTTTGTGCAATTGTCCGAGAACAGCCGCGACTTCCAGCCCGATATCGCCATTGGCGTCGGCGGTGTGGGCGACTGCGACAAGCTCACGCTTAGGGTCGCCATCAAGCACAAGTCCAACTGGCACAACGACGTTGTCCGCGCCACCCGCCGCTCCAAGTTCATGTGCGCCCTCACCCTCGCACTCAAGCGCGTGGGCATCAATGGTCCCGGCGGCGGTGGCGACGCTCTCGGCGGGCCTGCCAATCCGACATACAGCGTCGCTGTCACGGACCAGTTCGCCGTCGACGCTCGTGCCAAATCGGAGGAGGAGAAGGAGGCCAAGAAGCTGGCCAACCAGACCGCCGAGGAGTCTGCCAACTCGAACACGGCCGCCGAACAGCGCGCAGCCGAGAACATCAACGCAAGCAATCCCGTCATCGAAGCCCTCGATGACTGGGGCTACGAAAACACCCTCGCCAGCCGCGACCCCTCGGCCGACCGCAACCGCCTCTCGGAGCCTGGTGCCGATGTCACCAGCGGCATCAGCACCCGCGAATCCCAACGCGGCCGCCGCAGGGCAGGCGACACGCTGCCGCCTCATTCCCTAGGTGGCGGTGGCGACAGCGGCATGCCAGCCGTCCAGCTGACGCGGACATCCTCCTCGGCCCACGGGGGCAAGCGGTCGTTTGACGTCGAGGGACAGATGGGCATCCCGCCGCCCCCCGGGTCGCCGTACACCACCTGGGCGTCGTACAACACACAGACGGCTAGTCCGGCGCCTGGCAATGCCGGTGTTCACCCGCAGGGGGCCACATACGGGTCGCCGCTGCCGCCGCCGCCGCCTACCGTGAGCGGGCCGGCACATCTTGGTGTTCAGCAGCAGCCGGGTGCGTCGGGGAGGCCGTTGGCGGGCGGTGGTGGTGGTGCGAGGGCGAGGGGGGCGAGCGTGAGTCGGCCACAGGAGGGAGGTGGTGGTGGCCCTGCTGCTCAGGGGCCGGGTGGTGCTCTAGGACCGTCGGGTAGGATCTGAACGTCTGGTACTGCCTGGTACGGGAGCAGCAGCAAACCAGGGAGAGAAAAGATGTGGTCGGGTGGGGTGGGTGTCTATTGCGTTATTGGGGACGGAAACGGAGAATGGGAGCCACAGGATATGGCCTGATGAAGAGGAGGGTACGGGTTGGTCATTTGGGGTGTCAAAAAAACAACTAATGGCGTTGGGGAGGATTACTATTTGGAACGTCTTGATTTGTGTTTAAGATTTTGTGGGGGAACACTCAGTTCCGGATGTGGCATCAAGATTGGGGAAAACAGGCATTGCATTTGCATTGCATCAGCATATTGCATGGCCGAGCAGCAGCAGCAGCAGCAGGCCTTGATATTTAGTTCTGTATAGACCTTCCAACTCTAGACAAAAGAGTCTCGTCAAATTTGACGTATTCTGAACAAACTTTGAAACTACCAGTCTCTTATCCAAGCAAGCAAGCCCCTTTTCTTCTTCTACCTATTTATTTACCTCCTATACGGAGTAATGAATGAATGACTCTCTCTCCCAACTCAACAAACATGCTCCACCTTCTGCACCTCCCCATCCGCCTCCCCCAGCTCCGTCCGCAACACGCGCCCAAACACCTCGAGCAGCACCTCGAAGCAGGCCCGGCTCACGGCCGGGTCGTAGCGGCCCTTGCTGAGCTCGTCGCGGATGAAGGCGTGCTGCGCCCACGCGAACTCGTGGAAGCTAAACGTCACGCCCGCGGCGCGCAGCTTGTGCCGGATCAGGTCGCGCCCCGCGTCGGGCACGTGGGTGTCTTTGATGCCGAAGATTAGGGTGGTCTCGCCGCGGATCTGGGCGAGCACGTCCAGGGTGTGTGGGCTGTCGGGCGATGGGGGGGTGGCGGAGGTGTTGGGCCCGGCTGGGTGCGGGCCGAGGGTGCGGCTGTGGATGTCGGTGGGGAAATAGCAGACGGAGGCGGTTATGCGGGGGTCGAGCTGGGGGTAGATTAGTAAATAAATATGGAATAAGGGATGGGAGGGGGAGAGGGAGAGGGAGAGGGAGAGGGAGAAAACGGGGAAGGATAAAGGAGAGCAAGGGAAAAGAAAAGGAAGAGAAAAAGAAGAAAGAGAGAGACATACGCTCGCGCGCAGGGCAAGGTGTCCGCCTAGGCACATGCCGGTTGTGCCGATACGTCCAGTGCAGGTCGGCAGGGAGAGGAGGTAGTCGACTGATTTCCGGGAGTCTTCGTCGTACGACTCAAGGGTCTAGACAGGTTCCGGGCAATCGGTAAGTCAATGGTTCACAGGCTCGCTATAAGCTCGCGCCCACCTTGGTTATCTTCCACTCGTTCCCCTGGTCTGTCCCCGGCACATCGTACGCCAGGGGCTCGGGGCCGGTAAAGTCATGGTAGCTGCTTGGGGCGGCCACAATGTAGCCCTGGCCGGCAATCTGTCTCGCGAACCGAGCGACGGGTCCAGTGACTACGACAGTAAGTCGCCGGTCTCTGGTGGTGGGGTTATGAAGCCATATCTTACCCTGGTAGATCTCACTGAAAATTACAACTCCAGGGAACCGGCTGATAGGAACGATGTTCAGTTGACCGACATACGGAGTGATCACGGGCTGGGATGCTCACGCGTTTGGATATCCGGGAATTGTGGGGTGGAACAAGAAGATCCCTGAGGTGGCGGCGTTAATGGGAGACTTCATTCATTTCGAGAGCTTCATTTCAGTAAAGGAACCGAGTGAAGGCGAAAGAGCTTACTCATGGAGCTCTCCTTGCCATTGGCACTTGTGTGCACATCGGCAAAGCTCTCCTTGATCAACATGGCGGGCAGCGATGGTCTGAAATTGGTAACTTTGAAGGATGAACGTTCCCTCCCAAAAGCAAGAATGACTTCCGACTCTGCGGTGAACTGAAGACGAGTCTTGGGACCTGTTGTTCCTGCCCCTGAAAACAGCTAACGTTACATAGCTCAGGCCCGGGCCCCGCGTCGTCAGGGAAGAATCGAGTGCGGGGCAGCTCCCAGGGCCTTATCTTATCGGCCCCCCAGCATGACTTCATCGAGTGGTGGCGGGGAAATGACGCTGACGAGAAGCACTTCAACTGCTAGAAAATGGCTATTGGAGGAGGGAATGGATGGTTTGAAAAACTACAGTTCGTCCCGAGATGGCCGAGGCAGCTCAATGGCAAGGAACCAGGTGTCCCACATTGGGCGTTGCAAGGGAGACTCCGACCTATCCATCAGAATTCTCGTCATGGCTGTGATTCAGGCACCCAGACCGCCGAGCTGGGCCAAGACGCTGAGAGATCGTGGGTGGGGCTCGCGGGGTACTTGGGGGTACATGTTGGATGCATGTCATGCAGCAGTGCCACCCACCCAGCAGTTTGATTGCGGTTGCCGCGCCGCAGCCCGTTTGAGAATGTGCAGCATATCGTGGTATTATTCGACGGAAACGGCTCTCTGTGACTGGAGTGAGAGAAACAAACAGAGGGCGTGCAGCTCTGCACATGGACAAGAGTCGGTTCCAGAATTAGGCACTCACAGCCTGGCCACACTCATGCCTCCACCCAGCCTAGGAGCCAAGGTAGGGTATCGAAGTTTGCAGAACTCTCTGAGGGGTTGCTTCTCCCAGACCGAGGGTCGTTCGTGTGAGAACCGTCAAAGTGGAATCTGCCGGGCAAAGTGCCTAGGTCGAGACGTCATGGTGGAAATTTGCAGCGGCCAAAATCAAATGCCGTGGCAACACAAAGAATTGCAAGGCTGCCGGAAGAGCCTGGGAGAAGATTCCAGTGCTGTGTGGAGGGATCGGAAGGCTGCGCGAGGTTGCTAGGCCAATCGAGAAGTATCTGGCCGTACCCGCGGGTGGTGGGGTGGGAGAAACCCACCGAAGGTCGTGGAAACCGCGCCCAAATCACTGCTGCACTTAAATTCTAAAACCTCCTCTGCCCCTCCTTCCACTCCCGCCATCAACCAATTCTTCTTCCCGCAACCCGTTCTTTTATTCCCACCACACTTCTGGGAATCATTCAACGAGCGTCTTCACACTGCACTACTTCGTTCCCACTTCATTGTAGAAAGCGCACACAGACAAGATGGCTCCCGCCGTCGGTATCGACTTGGGCACGACCTACTCGTGTGTCGGTGTCTTCCGCGAGGATCGGTAAGCTTGAATCCCCTCCTTTTTATTGACTCAAACCAGACGCGGTCGGAATGACGATCAGTTTGACGGCCTAATTTGGTGCGGTTCGCCGGCATGCGCATGCGCTGCGGCGGTTCCATTAATTGGTTCCCGAGCTGTCGGGTCGGCCCGGCCCCGCGTCTCGGTCTAGTCGCAGTATGACATCGTCGGCAGCATGCTAACTAGTTTCTGTGCAGTTGCGAAATCATTGCCAATGACCAGGGTAACCGCACAACCCCGTCGTTCGTGGCCTTCACGGACACCGAGCGTCTCATCGGAGATGCCGCCAAGAACCAGGTCGCCATGAACCCTTACAACACCGTCTTCGACCAGAAGCGCCTGATCGGCCGCAAGTTCGCCGATGCCGAAGTCCAGGCCGACATGAAGCACTTCCCCTTCAAGATCATCGACCGTGCTGGCAAGCCCGTCATCGAGGTCGAGTTCAAGGGCGAGAAGAAGACCTTCACCCCCGAGGAGATCTCCTCCATGGTCCTGACCAAGATGCGCGAGACTGCTGAGGCCTACCTCGGTGGCACCGTCAACAACGCCGTTGTCACGGTCCCTGCCTACTTCAACGACTCCCAGCGTCAGGCTACCAAGGATGCCGGCCTCATCGCCGGTCTCAACGTCCTCCGCATCATCAACGAGCCCACCGCGGCCGCCATTGCCTACGGTCTCGACAAGAAGGTCGAGGGCGAGCGCAACGTCCTCATCTTCGATCTTGGCGGTGGCACCTTCGATGTGTCGCTCCTGACCATCGAGGAGGGCATCTTCGAGGTCAAGTCGACCGCCGGTGACACTCACTTGGGTGGTGAGGACTTCGACAACCGTCTTGTCAACCACTTCGTCTCTGAGTTCAAAAGAAAGCACAAGAAGGTAAATAGAGACTCTCCTACTCATTCCCTTCGAGTTTCGAAAGAAATTTCTCCAAAAATTTCCAAGGAGATTTCCTACGAGATTTCTCAACGGGATTTCCCATGAGATTTCCTACGAGATTTCCTACGAGATATCTCAACGGGATTTCCCATGAGATTTCCTACGAGATTTCTCAACGAGATTTCCCATGGGATTTTCTACGAGATTTCTCTACGAGATTTCCCATGAAATTCCCGAAATTCCGGCCATTTTCAAGTTCCGGCCATTTTCGTGTCTGACGTCGCTAACATTTTGCCAACAGGACCTGTCCACCAATGCCCGTGCCCTGCGTCGCCTGCGCACTGCTTGCGAGCGCGCCAAGCGCACCCTGTCGTCGTCGGCCCAGACGTCGATTGAGATCGACTCTCTCTTCGAGGGTATTGACTTCTACACGTCGATCACGCGTGCCCGCTTCGAGGAGCTCTGCCAGGATCTCTTCCGCTCCACCCTCCAGCCCGTGGACCGCGTCCTGACGGATGCTAAGATCGACAAGGCCCTGGTCCACGAGATTGTCCTCGTCGGTGGCTCTACCCGTATTCCCCGCATCCAGAAGCTCATTACCGACTACTTCAACGGCAAGGAGCCCAACAAGTCCATCAACCCCGATGAGGCCGTTGCCTACGGTGCCGCTGTCCAGGCCGCCATTCTGTCCGGTGACACCTCGTCCAAGTCGACCAACGAGATCCTTCTGCTCGACGTTGCTCCTCTGTCGCTTGGTATTGAGACTGCTGGTGGCATGATGACGAAGCTCATCCCGCGCAACACCACCATTCCCACCAAGAAGTCCGAGGTCTTCTCGACCTTCTCCGACAACCAGCCTGGTGTGCTCATCCAGGTCTACGAGGGTGAGCGCCAGCGCACCAAGGACAACAACCTGCTCGGCAAGTTCGAGCTCACGGGTATCCCGCCCGCCCCCCGTGGTGTTCCCCAGATCGAGGTCACCTTCGATCTCGATGCCAACGGCATCATGAACGTCTCGGCTCTCGAGAAGGGCACGGGCAAGACGAACCAGATTGTCATTACCAACGACAAGGGTCGTCTGTCCAAGGAGGAGATCGAGCGCATGCTTGCCGAGGCGGAGAAGTTCAAGGAGGAGGACGAGGCTGAGGCAGGCCGTGTCTCTGCCAAGAACGGCCTCGAGTCGTACGCATACTCGCTCCGCAACACGCTGAGCGACGCCAAGGTCGACGAGAAGCTCGATGCGGCCGACAAGGACACTCTGCGCGCCGAGATTGACAAGATTGTCACGTGGCTCGACGAGAACCAGCAGGCCACTCGCGAGGAGTACGAGGAGCACCAGAAGGAGCTCGAGGGTGTCGCCAACCCCATCATGATGAAGTTCTACGGTGCTGGCGGCGCTCCCGGTGGCATGCCCGGCGGCATGCCCGGCGGTGCTCCTGGCGGCTTCCCCGGCGCGGGCGGCCCTGCCGGCCATGACAACGACGGCCCCACCGTCGAGGAGGTCGACTAAATGGGTTGATGACATTGGGTTGGCGTTTCTGCTTTTCGCGCTAGTAGATTGGATCCGCATCAATGAGCTGCGAAATGCGCTCTCTTGGGATGCGGAGTATCGGGTATGGGTTAACACCTAGATCTGGTTTCTCTTTGATGATCATGATACAGGGGAAAAGTCAGGGGAGGGAGGCTGCATGGGCTGTACTTTAGTTACGATTCCCGTTTCCTTGCGATGAACAAAGGAAATTACACAATTCTTGATTTTAAACTGTTGTTTGTGTCGTGATCTGCTTGCTTGCCAACTGTGGTGCCCTCTTGAGATTTTGACACTTGGTGACCCCGACACTTGGTGACCCCGACACTTGGTGGGCCCGACACTTGGTGGCCCCGACATTTGGTGGCCCCGACATTTGATGACCCATGACGGATGACGGAAAGAGTTTGTGGTTGGGTATCTATAGTAGAGATGGTAATATCGACCTAACTAAAAAGCACGAAAGTCCTACCCAGGGAGGATCACTCCCTTACTCTAATTGTCCTTCCCCCCCTCCGCCCCAACCATCTCCCGAATCCTCCTCCTCCTCTCAGCATCCACCCGCTGAAACTCGGCGTCGTCCACAATGGGCGGCTCAAACTTGGCCTGGAACGCCGTGCCCGGCGCCACCCGCTCGGCCCGGCTCTCCCACACATCCTCGCTACTCGGCCGACCTGGGGCGCCGTATTTGGTCTCTTCTTTCGCGCGGTAGTGCGCCTGCACCGCGGCCGCGCGCATCTCGGCGGAGAAGGACTTGGTGCGCATGCAGAACCAGAAATCGTCCCACAGCTCCGAGCACGCGCGCACCGAGCCGTAGCGGTAGACTGCGTTCCATTGGGAGCCGGGCGTGTGGCAGTGCCAGGCGTAGTCGAAGGCGTCGCGGCAGGACATGGTTGTCGGGAGGAGGTGTTCGGACATGGCGAGGGATTCGGGGGTGCGGGTTGGTTTTGGTGGGGGGGGTTGGGTTTGGTTGTTGGTGGGGGTTGGGGTTGGGGAGGAGGAGGAGGCCCATCCGGGAAGCCAGGAGGAGGTGGTGGTGCTTGGTTTGGAATCGGATGATGCGGAGGGAGGTGGTGGTTGTTGTTGTTGGGTCTTGTTGGCGTCGGACTGGGTGTCTTTCATGAACATGTTCATGAACATGGCCATCTCGCGGTCGGCCGTGGCCGAGTTAGACCCGGCGGGTGGTGTTTGGGTTGACGGTGCTGCTGCTGCTGCTGCTGCTGCTGGCGGTGGTGGTAGGGGAGTGGTCGAGGCTGCGGATGGGCTGCTGTCGCTTGCGCCCTCGGGCTTGGGCGACGATGAGGACTGCCAGAACCAGCTCATAGTGACGGCTTCGCTGTTTTGTTGATCCTGAAGGGGTCAGTGGTTGAGACGCCTTAGTGCTGCTAAACAGACGCGATTTGTTCAGTAGCCTGGTCTGGAGAGGGGAAGTGAGGGGCAGAGTGCTGTCCGCGAGGGTGTGTCGGACGGGACGTCGCGTGGTCTGGATGCCAAAAAGGACTTGCATCGGGCCGGCAGCGATTGGCGCCGTCTGAAAACAGGGGTGGGGAAAAGCTTGGCTAGAGCTAGCTTGGCCTGAAGGGCATGCCGGACTGCCTAAATCAACTGTGTCGGTCCAAATCAAGAGACCACAGTGCACAGTGTAGAACACACATTAGAGAGGAAAAAAGAGAAACAGGAGAAAATAAAAAGAGAGAATTAGGATACGATAAAAGTAAAAAAGTGAAGAAAGAAAAAAGGAAAAAAGGAAAAAAGGAACGAAATGATGAACTCTTAAGAGAGGACAGTAAAAAGAGGTCAAGTTAATGGCTGGCTCCATGATAGCATGGTCCGTTTAGACAGCTCGACCAGACACAGCGGTTATGACCTCATTGTGGCAGGCGCGATCGCCCATCTCGCGTCGTCGCACGTGGGAATTGTCAGACGAACAGCAGCTTGGAACCGCAAGGTTATGTGCACTCTTCTCTCATCGGACGAGATCGTTTAACTCGGGTCCGCGCGTTGCAGCTATTTGGAACACACGCGGACGTGTCCACCGCCTTGTTCCCCGCTCACATCGTCCCAACCTCTCGGGCATCATCACATTTCCCAAAGGTCTCGCAGTGCCAGAAAAACCATCACCTTCGTCTCATCTAGGGCTGCCATGAAGCAATGATACCGGGACGAGCCCTGTTTCGGCCGGCCGCTCGGCATGGCTCTGGGCTGCCATCCCTGGCTGCGACAGCCTCCGCCCTCAGGCATCGGTCGCCCGCAACTGCAACTGCAACCGCAGCTCTAGCATTGGGTCAGCGGAGGGGTCCAATCCGGAGATGGGAGAGCAGCGATGTGGGTAGCGTGGGCAGCGACAAGACAGGCCATATTGATGCCGCGCCCAACGAGTCGATCCTATTCTTTGACAGTCAGTCCCCAGCCTCAGCCAGCGATCGAATGCATCGGGTTGCCAGCCTCTAACGTTCCGAGTAGACCTCTTCCCTCTCAAGCTTGGCTCAGTGATGCTCTGGCAATCATGGGAGACCAGCGAGCTCCTCAAGCGGTTCAACAGCACGTCCTTGAGCTTTCTTGACCCCATCAGCCTCGTCAAGCGGGCCATCCCCGAGAGCGCCCCGATCAAGGTTACTGAAATCATCCCCCGTATGTGACCCTTATGACCGCCTTAAAAGCTCAATGCTGCTCTCAAGCCGCCTCCGATATCCCGTATAGCAACGGTAGACTGACATTGTTTGGTTAGGGCTCAAGGAAGGCGGCGCATATGTCAAGTTCACTTATCCGGAGAACATGTCCGCTGCTGAAATAGAAGGTACTGCAAGGGGCTCATGCTGTTTCGACTAGACAACACTGACATCCTGTCAAGATAAATTGATGGAATCCCTCGAGAAGAAGCCCATCAAACCGTGGTTCAACCCCTTCCGCGGGATAAGGACGGGCCTTGTCCTCGGCCGCCCCTGGTTGGAAGACCTCTATCGCCTCCCAAAAACCCGTCTTAGGATTGAGTTCGTGCCCGCAAAAGACTCGGAACCACCCGCTGAACTGTCTCAAGAGTCGTTGTACTCTCTGTTCCGCCGCTATGGGAAGATTTCCGACATCATATCCCAGCCCCCCGACTCCAAGACCCTGCCCAAGTTTGCCTACGTCGACTTCGCTGGCAGCGGCGCCATCATGGCTAGGAATTGTATGCATGGCTTTGTTCTTCAAGAAGAGGGCAGCAAGAGCCCAACCCGGCTCCGGATATCATACGAACAGCGTGTGAAGCCGCACCACGTCTGGAACTGGATCACGAGCCATCCAAGGATCGTCATCCCCATCATTGCTGCCTTTCTAGCCGCCTTTACAGTTGCCGTGTTCGATCCTATCCGCGAGTTCTTCGTCAAGGTACGTCCCCGTTCTCGCACCTCATTTAGAGTCGGCGTGCTAACTTGCAGCCCAGATCCATGTGCAAAGATCGTTCGAGTTTACAAACAGCAAGCTGTACAAGTGGCTGAAACGCCAGACTTCGGACATTCTCGCCTTTCGCAAGCGAGGGGACGATGACGCTGGTCTCAGTGCCTTGTTTACCCACCGAAAGGATCTGATTGACTCGATACAAAATAACCTGCTCGAAACCGTCGACACGTTTATCGTTGTCCAGGGGCCACGCGGGTCTGGTGGCCGGGAGCTGGTCATGGATCAGGTCCTCCAGGGGCGGCGTGATGTACTTGTCGTGGACTGCAGACAGATTGTGGAAGCACGCGGTGAGGCAGGGGCCATAAGAAAACTTGCTAATCAGGTTGGCTACCGTCCTATCTTCTCTTGGGCCAACAATATGAGCAGCATGGTCGACCTCGCCATCCAAAGCACTACAGGGGTCAAGGCTGGCTTTTCCGAGAACCTCGAGTCACAAATCGTCAAGATCCTTCAGACCACCGCCGCTGCCCTCAAGGACGTCTCCCTGGCCAACAGGAAGAAGCACGACAAGGACGCAAACCTCACAGACGATGCTTACCTGGAGGGCCACCCCGAAAGACGACCCGTTGTCGTGATTGACAACTTCTTGCACAAGAGCGAGGAGAAGGGCGTCATCTACGACAAGCTCTCGGATTGGGCTGCTGCGCTGGTGCAGTCCAACATTGCCCACGTCATCTTCCTGACTACCGACACGTCCTTCTCCAAGCCGCTCTCCAAATCACTTCCGGATCGTGTCTTCCACCAGGTTACCCTGGGCGATCTATCCCCCGATGTCGCAAAGCACTTTGTAGTCTCACAGCTCGAAACAGATGAGGAGGATTCCGACGACGAAAAAGAGAAAGAGAACCCCCTACGCATAACCGAGAAGCAGCGCCGCAAAGACCTCCGGGAGCTTGACGAGTGCATCGACGCGCTCGGGGGCCGCCTGACCGACCTGCAGGTCCTGGCCCGCCGACTCAAAGTCGGCCAGAGCCCGAAGAAGGCCGTCTCGGACATCATCGAGCAGAGCGCGTCTGAAATCCTGCGCATGTTCCTGCTCGCCAACAAGGGCGCGGCCGGCGGCGGCGACAAGAAATGGTCGACTGAGCAAGCCTGGTATCTGATCAAGGAGATCGCGTCCAAGGAAAACCTCCGGTACAACGAGGTGCTGCTGTCCAACACCTTTTCGTCGTCGACGACGGCCGGTGCCGGCAACGCCGAAACCGCCATCGAAAGCCTCGCCAACGCCGAGCTCATCACGGTCAAGTCGCGCCACGGCCGGCCCGCCACCATCCGCGCCGGCAAGCCCGTCTACCAGGCGGCGTTCAACCGGCTGCTCGACGATGCCGTCGTCAGGGCGCGCATGGACCTGGCCCTGCTGACGGAGCTGGCCAAGGTGGAGGCCAAGAATATCGACAAGGCCGAGACGGAGCTGAGCCTGCTCGGGAGCCTGCCATCGCAGCCGTACCAGGCGGCTGACCGGGTGAATTACCTGCTGGCGAAGCTGCAGGGGAGCCAGCAGAAGATTATGGCGTTTGAGAAGGAGATGGCCGGGTTGAAGAAGGTGCTGGCTGAGAAGGCATAATGTGGATTTAGGTGTTTGCTGCGCGAGATGATGATGGTGGATGCATCGAGTTTGCTTGAAGTTGCACTGGATGGATAGATACCCTTCTCAATCTGTATATGTCGTGAAGCTCCTCAATCAACATTCAGTCGAAACCACAACCGGCCCCAAATTTCGACATCTGAGTGAATACAGTGCATCACGTTGGAAGCCTGTGTTTTGATCGTTCCCTAGCCAGCTTGGTTGGTTCCACTGCCACGCCACGAGCTCCGTTACCATAACCCGACACCAAACAAAAGCACAAACGCTCCTCCTCCTTGCCCTAGTTACTCCTAGCCGATTGATTACACTCTCCGGTTCCGCATACTCCTTCCTCCTCCAACAATTGATCGCACAAGTTTACTCTTCTTCGCTGCCCTCCTCCTCCTCGTCTTCCTCCTCCTCGCCTACAGTGACCTCCACCTCCTCATCCACGTCGTCCTCCTCCTCTGCAGCTCCTTCCGGCGGTGGATTCGCCGGCATTTCTTGCCCTTGGGCGAAGAAGATGCGGGCGGGCTGGTCGTAGTCATTCTCTACTGTGTACTCGTTGTCTGAAGACGACGCGCCGCCAGAATTAGCAAATTTTCCCAAAAATGAAACCAAAGACTCTGAAGAGGGAGGGGGGACTTACACCTGGGCACGATAAAGATCCCGCCCTTGCTGATGCGGAAACTCGTCTCCTGAACGGTCACCAGCACCCGGCCGACGTGGACAAAAAAGATCATAAACACCTTGCGCGAGTTTTTGAGCCGCTTGATGGCGCCCGGCGGCAGGTCGACGACGCCGGCGCCAATGAAGCCCTCGCTAAACACTTTGGCGTAGCGGAACTCGCCGCCCACCACCTCGGTCGTCTTGATGGCGGCCGCGCTGATGGCCAGCTGCTTGTCCATGACGCTGACGAGGTCGTTGGGTGCGGGCGGGCTGAACTCGTACTCGGGCTGCCAGACCACCACCTCGCCCGTGACGGTACCCGGATCCAGCTCCCACACTTCGGCAGGCCCATCGTCTTGGTCTTCGTCCTCAAACCCGCGAGAACTCCTCCTCCCCCTTGGCCGCCCGCGTTTCCCAGTCGCCCCCCCCCCCTTTTTACTACGATATGATTTCGCCCTAACCTCCGGCTCCGGCTCGTCCACACGCACGACACCCTTGGTGCTAGGCAGCACGAAGCGGCCCTTGCGCGTGCGGCCGCGGAAGGCGTCCTCGGCCTCGTCCTGGTCGCACTCGACGCGCTCGTTGCGCCAGTAGGCGAGCGGCTTGAACGACGTGCGCCCGGACCGCGTGCGGTGCATCGACGAGCCCGGGTCGCCGTGGACTTCGCGGCGGTTGATGAGCAGGCCGCGGGATTTGGGGAGCGGGGGCCGGCGCGCGATGGCGACTTGGGAGACGTCGCCGGGCTCGTTGTCGATGGGGGAGGATTTGCGTTTTCGGCCGCCGCCTCGGGGTTTTGGTGCTGGTGCTGCCGCTGCTGGTGGTTTGGCAGTCTTTTTGCTTGAAGCGGCTGGCTTCTTAGGCGCCGGATTCTTGCTGTTGGTAGCGGCGGCGGCGGCGGGCGAAGTGCGCTGGCGCTTCGGTTGGGGCTCGGGTGATGGTTCCTCGGCTGACGCGGCGGCCTCTTCCTCGTCCAGCGATCGCCGCTTCTTGGAGCTACGGGCAGGAGGCTGCGGTGGTGCAGCTGCGGCTTTGCTAGCCTTGGGTGGCCGCCCGCGTCTCCCCGGCGTTGGCTTCTGTGGCTTCGGTGTCGGCTCCTCTTCCTCTTCTTCGACATCTTCCTCCACCGCAGCTGGTCCGGCAGGTTTCTTCTGGGGCTTCGCAGCTTTCGCTGGTGCGGCCGTCTTCTGCTTCGGTGGCCGGCCGGGCCGCTTCCGGGCAACAGGGGCCGGCGGATCCGCGTCCTCGATAATCGAGGTCTGCTCCTCCTCACCTTCACTTTGCGCCGGTTCAGGCTCTGGTTCCGGAAGGGTGTAGTCGTCGCCCTCGTTCAGCATGGCCATGGATTCCTCGACAAAGTCGTTAACCTCGTCGTCTCCCCCCCCATGTTCGGCTTCCTCGCTTTGCGCCTCTTCCTCCTCCTCGTCATCAACGTACTGCACGGGCTGCAAGCGATGGCTATTAGCGAGACCCTTGCCAGCTCCGAGGCGATTCCCCGCAAGGGGCTGCGATAGCGAGTGTGGCCCTCCGTTCGCGACGCTTCGGAAGTCGAGCCGGCGTTTGGTTGCGGTGTGATCGCCTGTCGGCTGGCTGCTGGACCTGGAGCCGTCGTCTCTAACGACGGCACCGCGGGCGGGCGACGAGGAATGGCGTGCTATAGACCGGATCCGTTGAGCCGGAGAGTTGAGCAGCGTTTTTGTTGGCGACCGGACGCGCGACACAGACACGGGTAACCTACTCCCATGTCCGTTGAGCAGCGCTGCTGGGCCAATTCCTGATGCTGTAAAGTCAATGTTAGGGTCTGGAACGCTCGCATTACGCGCCGCCATGGATGGAGGCCGTACTTGTAGTGATGTCCATTGCCTCTTCGCCACTTCCATACTCGTCGGAGACTTCTTCCTCCTGGTTCTCATGGTCCGACTTGCCGGGGGACGAAAAGAGGTCCTCGATCGGTTCCATGCCATGTTCGTCGCGCACGCCCGAGTCGGGAACTGTAACACCGGTTTTCCTACTCGAGCATCAGCATACCCTTGTTTCCCCTATTCGTGCGGCCTTGACGTACCTCCCCACCACGCCGAGGTCGTATATGTGTTCGCCTTGCGGCGCGATAGTGCGACGCGCCATGGATGGTCGGGGCGCCATTTTGGTGGTGTTGGTAGTTGTTGAAGGGCGGCGAGACGCGACACGCGCCTAAGCTTGGATCGATCGCAATTCGGAAGATGGGGCGAGCAAAATCGGGTTGCGGATCCCCGAGGCGGTGCAGACTACGGCGTGCGGGGGTGGCAGGATGCATGCAAAATGCAAAAGCCGTTGTTGTTTACTTGGCCCAGGGAGGTGGGATATCGGGTCGCGTTCTGTCTTTTGCAGCATTGTATTGTTCCGGATTTTGTCGTTCGGCACTGTGCTCGTTAATGGTTGCCCCACTCTGATTGGGTGGAACCGTGACGCGCTGCGTCTGCAACCGCACGCGTCAAGCTCGGCCCCCTCCAAGACACACCACACCGCAAGACAGGGGTGTTGGACGCTACTGGTATTCATACCTTTCACGGTTGTCTGGAGCATTTTTTTGAGGACCAGAATCCAAACGAGGAACAGCTCGGTAACAAGACGATAGACCAAGGCAGTCGCAAGAGAAGAAGAAATAAAAGCCACCATGGACGACGACTCCCAACAAGCCGACGCCATGGCCCTCGACAGCCCACCCTCCTCCTCCTCCGTCTTCATCCCGCCCTCGATCCACGAACCCGCCCTTCTCGCAGGCGACTCCTATACCCACTTCTCCCCCGTGCCGGCCTCCCTCCTCCCACCACCCAACGCCACCACCCCGGGCAGCACCACCACGGGCCCCCCCTGCGCGCTAGGCGTCGACGAAGCCGGCCGCGGCCCCGTCCTCGGGCCCATGGTGTACGGCGTCTTCTACCTGCCCGTCCCGCTGTCCGACCCCCTCCTGCGCGACACCCACCACTTCGACGACAGCAAAGTCCTCACACCGGCAGTGCGCGCCTCCCTAATGCAGACGCTCTGCACGCCCGGCAGCGACCTGCACGACTCCTGCGGCTGGGCCGTGAGCGCGCTGTCGGCGCGCGACATCAGCGCGGGGATGCTGCGGCCGGCCACGGGCACCACGGCGGCGGGGGCATACAACCTCAACGCGCAGGCGCTGGACGCGACGGTGGCGCTGATCAAGGGCGTGTACGCGCGCGGCGTCAACGTGCGCGACATTTTTGTCGACACGGTCGGCCAGCCGGCCGCGTACCAGGCCAAGCTCGAGCGGGTCTTCCCGACGGCCCGCATCACGGTGGCCAAGAAGGCCGACAGCCTGTACCCGTCGGTCAGCGCGGCCAGCGTCTGCGCAAAGGTTACGAGGGATGTGGCGTTGGAGACGTTGTGGAAGGCGAGAGGCCAACCTGGAGCCGGAGAGGAGGAGGAGAGCATGATGGCCTGGGGCTCGGGCTACCCGTCAGACGGGCGATGCGTCGGCTGGTTGAAGGGCAACGTACACCCCGTCTTTGGCTGGGGGCCCGAGTGCAGGTTCAGCTGGGGAACCGCCAAGGATATGCTCGACGCGGCACCGGCCAAGGGAGGGGGCGTCAAGGTGGAGTGGCCGGTCGACGAGGACGCCGACACCCATCGGGTGACCGACTTTTTTGTTGCCGCAAAGGACCAGGAAAAGGATGCAGACGAGCTAGGGACGTGGTTTGGCACACCAGCCGGGTTAGAAGCTTTTTGAGCATTTTGCTGTATGTATTATCGGCACTGGCGTTGGAGGAATTGGGAGGAGGGGTAATAATAGTGATATCCTATGTGGCAGTCGACAACTGCCCCTTTCTTTCTCTTAACTATACAACAATAAACAAAACAACCATGTAAACTAAACACCGGCGCGTGCGGTCCCTTTACACACCATGTTCAAATCATGTCTAAATGTCATCGTCGTCTTCGGCCTCCTGCGCCTTCTTTCCCCGGCTATCCAACCTGTCCATGCCGATCCCGTTGCTGCTCTGCTGTCTGGCCGGCATGGCGATGGCTTGTCTGACCGTCTCGTTGCTCTCCAGGAAGTCGCGCAGTTTCTCCTTGCTAATCTCGAGCGCCTGGTTGGACGCCGCGTTGGCCATTTGCATCATGGGGCCGAGGAGGTTGAGCGTGTAGGCTAGGTACGTGCCGCCGCCCATGAGCAGGATGAGTACGCAAAGAATCGGGTTGCGCAAAACTGATCCATGTTAGTTTAAAACTGCTGCTGCTGCATCAAGAGAGGAGAATGCTTGCTTACCCATCACAATCTCGTTCCAACCAAGGACGAGGAGGACGACATAAAAGTAAAGCGGCACCTGAGTGATGCCCCCGATGGCGCTCCGCTTCGCTTCCACATAGACTCCATCGGCCATCTTTTTGAACCGAACCACCATGTCTTGCCGCTTGCTCTCGCTGAGAACCGTCATCTCCTCTTCGAGACTCTTGCCCTCCTCTTCATCGATGCCGCCGATGGGAGCAAGGTCCTCCTCGTCCTCGGGCTCGGCACCGGCAGGCTGAGGGCCAACGAAACCTGGCAGGTCCGGGGGCGCGTACGTCTCGGCCAGCCTGAACCTCGACAGGAGAGGGACCAACCCCAGTGTCGATTCGCGGGCGCGCGTGTAGATGCCCTCGATGTCGTCGGTCGGGCGCCAGATCCGGGGCACGCCCTCCTCATCGTAACGGAACTTGTCCTCAAAGTTCTCGCGGAGCTTCATGAGGATATTGCTCTCCATCATCTCCTCTTCGATCCTTTCCCGGAGCGCCACCCAGCTCTTGCGCCGCAGCCGCCACAGGCCAACCTCGACCTCCTCGGCGCTCGCCTCGAAGCTCTTGGCCCTGTCGCCAAACCGCGTCTCCGCCTCCCTGACAATGCCGATAAAGGCATTCCAGACACGGTCCCACAGGTCCTTCTCGGTCGCGGGCTTCTCGCCGGTCTCGGGCGCGCCGGACCCGCCCCTACCAGACCCAAGTTTGTTGAACTCGAGACCAATGGCATCACCAAGACGCGACTTGACCCATCGTTCCACCCGGATCGCGAGCCGCCGCATCTCCTCCTTGCGCAGGCGCGCGCTGACCTCGTCCAGCTCCTTCTCAAACAGGCGATACTGCGGCTTGAAGTTGGTCCACGCCACGCCCTGGATCAGCAGGCTCTGGGCCTCCTTCTTGAACAGGTCGAGCGTCTTCTTTTTCTGTTTCTCGACAATCTCGGCAAACTCGTACGAGCCGCCCGCCTTCTGGCCCGCTTTCACCGCGCCCGTGACGGCGTCGCTAAACGCCGCGACGCCGGCCTTGTGCGCCGCCGACAGCTGGCTCTGATACAGCGCCTTGAGCCGCGTGTCGATCTTGCTCTCGAGCTCGCCGCGCTTCATGGTGTACACGCCCTTGTGGTACCGGCTGGCCTGCACCTCGAAGGCCTTGACGCACTTCTCGCGTGCCGAAGCGCCGGCGGCGCCCAGGTCGGGCAGGACGGTGGGCTTGCCCAGGCGGGTGGCCTCGCCGTGCTGCTCCTCGAGCGGGGCGATGACGGCGTCGAATGCGACGACGACCTCGCGCGAAATCTCGTCGCAGCGGAACTGGGCGAGCAGTTCTTGCTGCGTCGGCAGGTCGAGGTCCTTGTTGTGGACGATCTGGTCCCACACGCCTTCGGCGTAGATGGACAGGCCGTCGGCGGGAATCCTCCTGTGGTATTCGGGCAGGAAGACGCCCCCCAAAAACTCTTGGTCCTTGGCGGAGCGGTGGCCGGCTGTGAAGCGCGTGCTGAGCTTGTCGATCTCTTCTATGAACTTGTCCGGCTGCAGGATCTTGTGCGGTAGTGCTGCGAAAGCAAAGTCAAAGTAGTCTTCAATGTTGGAGGTTTCGAGTCCCTGAGGCTTGGAGATGGCCGACCAGATCTTATTCAGGTCCTGGATCAGCGTGTCGCGCAGGTTGGCCAGGGGCGTGTTTCCAATGTGGTCGCGGATGACGAAAAACAGCAGTGACCTAGTCTGTGATCTGGGGGGGCTCATGTCAGTACTTCTACAAGCCAAGAAATAAAAAGGCGAGTCGATAGCTGGCAGGCTCGCTTACTGCTTGTCCTTCAGGAACAGCTGCAGGTTGACCTCAAACACGGTCTTGAGCAGACCCATGTTTGCGCCCTGATACAGGCCGACCTGGTGCTCCCAGATGTTGACGATCAGGACCTCGCTCGTGGCCAGCGCGAAGAGCGCGCTCTTGCGCTCAAAGTCCTGGTCCTCGCCGCGCTCACGACCGTCGGTGCCCTCGACGTCCATGACGAGGATGTTGTCGGCCATGGTGGCGGGTTCCCCGGCGGCGGCGGGCCTCTTGTTCTTGGACATCCATATTCCCTTGGTGGTCTGGCGGCGGGCCGTCTCGGACATGACGCTGAACTCGGTCTTGAACAGGTGGTTGAGCAGGGTCGACTTGCCCGTCGACTGCGACCCGAAGACGGAGATGAGGTGGTAGTTGAAGCCGGCCTCGGCGACGCGGGTCTCGGCGAGGTAGTCATTGAGGTTCGTGCTGCAAAAGGAGTGCGCTGTTAGTCCCGTCCCCCAGTCCCGTCCCTCACTCAGGCAGCTTGCGGATTGCGGACAGCGTGGCGGAGGGATGCGACAACGAACTTGAATGATTTGTCCTCGTCGACGACCTGGATGCCGTGTTCGTAGTGCTGAGCAGCCGGCCCGTCGCCGACTGCCGCAAAGTGGCCGTTCATCGCGGCGTGCTTCTCTAGCTGGTGGCTCGGCTCTGAGGCGCGGGAAGTAAGAGGCGCTGTTGTGGGTGTTGTTGTAACAATTGCTCACTTAATAAGTTTGGCGCGGCAAACATGCCATGATGCAGCCGGATGCAGGGCAGCCAGCGTCACCAGGTAATTTCGGGCCAGCGATGCGCTTGTGACGCGCCCCTGCCGTGGTGCCCCAGTGGGCTGCACCCTTGTAAGGGGGCTCGGGGGGCTCGGGGAGGCAGCTAACGTTAGTCCCAATGAGGTTACCGGATTAATTTTGGATAACCGGGGCGAGGTCCACGATTGGCTGCCACAACCGGATCAGGTGTGCTCGTCGTCCCGGACCACCACGCGACTCGAACGGGAGTCATGACGTCTTCCTATTATTGGGTGGTGAACCCATGGGCCATGAGCTACCTTATGTATGGGCCGGTCATTCTCTCCCTATGCCTCGCCCAGGTCCAGCAGCACGACGCCAACCTCCACGCGATGGTCAAACGACACTTATCGAAATTATCGAGGAAATAACATGGAACATCGCTTGGCCGGGAGAGAGCTGCCGGAAAGCTAGTCGGCCAATGCATGAATACCCATCATCGTCAAGGTCCAGCGTCCCTTGCACCGTGACCTAGTTCGATTTCAGTCTGCTGATGCCATCATGCACATACTTGAATATCGCAGTCAACGGGACTAGAGGTTATAATAGTCTGAATCTTCTTGGAACGGGTTTCAACGGGCTGAACAAGCTTCTCAGCAGTCGTTGTGAGTCGCGGTATTGTAGTGGCAATACTGTCCTAAAATATAAAAACATGAGTATTTCATCGAAGGAGGCTACAGTTAGTTCCCGTCATTCCACAGGTAAAAAATTCAAAAAGCTCACTGACTAACCCTCTTCGCCGGTCGAAGAGCGGTAGCCAGCTACGAAAACTCCAGAGGAATTTTACTTCGCAAGGGCTGGGAGTCGAACCCACGCCCTCTTTCGGTCGTAATACCCTTCCCTCCTCCCAATCTTACCACCCAGCTAAACTAGCTGGTGCAGCGTCGACTCGATTGGGAGGCAGTGGTGACAGTGTGACCTGCAGACCCTCTTATATAGCACCGTCAGGAAACGAAGGTTGGGATGAAACCGAGGCCGAGACCAGAACTCACCACAACCACTTACATTCTCTTCGCGTACCAGCCGCACTTGCAGCATCTGAGGAACTCTCTGCTTTCACGACATACCTAGTTAGGACAGCCAGTCAAGACTTATTGCAACCAGTATTACCATGGCGAGCAACGGTTTCAAAGGACGGAGAAACGACTGTGTGTACGTGACTGAAGCTCAAAGGATCGTGAAGGGGCGGGAGATGGGCATACTGTGTAAATTGCCAATTTGTGTGTTGGATGCCACACTTATCCGCCGCTTTGGCACTGTGCCCGTTGAGCTCACCAATGGCACAATCACATGGAACTTGAACTTGAAGGTTCCCCTCCCTCTGAGCTTCCGAGTCACCAGCCCACAAACCACGCCCGGGTACCGTACACTCTATCTCTTGCGCCCATCCAATGGCATTACACCTTATCAACGGGACTCATCTTGTGTGAATTAGCAAGTATGTGCCGCGAGTCCAGCCCTTTGCGAATTCAAAATCCCAATGCACTCAGCTGACGTCACATACCTTACCTAGGTACATACAAAGTTTTGTTGGAACAATGGCCCCCAACGTTGACCCAGCCATCCTCGAGGCCCTGGGCCTGGAAGCAACCAGCTCCAAGCTGATCGCTCACGGCGACTCCGGCTTCTCCTCCACCTACAAGCTGACGGCCACCCACGACGGCCAAGACTTGATCTTCTTCGTCAAGACCGGCACCGGGCCCGAGGCCGACATCATGTTCCGAGGTATGTACCGTACTATAACTTACCCCCCCCTTCATGATCCTATATTTAATTAATATAGACTTTCG
>MU856869.1:0-29433 GCA_033296705.1 Chaetomidium leptoderma | reverse complement strand
CCCCCCCCTTTTCTTTATGATGAACTAACCCCCCCCTTAGGCGAACACGCCTCCCTCAACGCGATCCACTCCGCCTCCCCATCCCTCCACCTCACCCCGCGCTCCCACGCCCACGGCGCCCTCCGCTCGTCCCCAGGCAAGTTCTTCCTCGCCACCGACTTCCTCGACCTCGGCTCGTCTGCTGCCACAACAAAAACCGGCACCGGCACCGGCACCGGCCTGTCCCTCGCCGCCAAGCTCGCCAAGCTCCACACCACGCCCGCGCCGGTGCCCAAGGGGTATTCCAAACCCATGTTTGGGTTCCCCGTGCCGACCTGCTGCGGCAGCACCAGGCAGGTGAATACCTGGACCGAGTCGTGGGCCGAGTTTTATGCCGACCATCGGTTGCGGGCTGTGTTGCGGGAGGGGGCGAGGCAGCAGGGGCATGACATGGAGTTGGCCGACGCCGTTGAGAAGGTGGCTGGTGTTGTGGTGCCGCGGTTGCTTGGGGATGGGCATCTCAAGCAGGGCGGCAGCGGCGGGGGGGTGGTGGTGCCTGTGGTTGTGCATGGGGATTTGTGGAGCGGGAATCACGGGCGCGGGAGGATCGCTAACCAAAAAGGGGTGGAGGAGGTCGTGTTTGACCCGTCGTGCGTGTACGGCCACTCCGAGTACGAGCTGGGCATTATGCGCATGTTTGGCGGGTTTGGAAGTGGGTTCTGGAGCGAGTATGAGAGCTTGGTTCCCAAGGCCGAGCCCAAGGAGGAGTGGGACGACCGGCTTGCCTTGTATGAGCTGTAGGTTGCCTGCCTGTTGCAGGTGGTTTTGTGACGTGAGAAGGAGAGTTTGATTGCTGACGCGCTGGCAGGTATCATCAGCTCAACCATTACGCCATGTTTGGCGGTGGATATCGGAGTGGTGCCATGTCTATCATGCGAAAACTGGTCTCCAAGTATGGGGGCGCTTCTGGCTAACGCCGCGAGTGAACGGCTTCATGCGATCAACTCCATTCCAAATAAGCTTGCTTCATACAAAATGGGCCCGATCCTCAACGCTCGCCTATTCCGGGCGTGCTGGTCCATCCCTTATACAATGACCATCTCGGTATACAGCCCCATTTGAAGCCGATGATGAGCTGTGGTGGCCACATGGATCTCAGTGTGATGTATTCAAATCCTTACTTATCCAACACGCTGCTCATCTGCCAAGGAACCTGCGTGGCAGGAACCAGAACACCAATCAACACAGCCCCGCGAGGTTAATAGGTGGGTTGTGGAAACGCATGGAACTGGGTCCTATGCTTGTTGGGTATCTACTCGGCGCGGCCAGGCTCTTTGAGGTGTATTCCCATCCCGCGGACAGGGGTTCTCTCCTTGAACCACGATCCGATCAGCAGACTTGCTGCAATGATTTTGATCCGAGGATCGCCGCCCCCCCGATCTTATCCCGTAGGCCTTGGCGATGCACTTTTTTGCGTCGCAGGGGACATGCTCTCTGGGCTGAGGGGGACAACCATAGGCCTCGAGCTGAGTTCCCAACTCCCTGGAGATTGTAACGGGTCTAGGGACACCGTCAAACCATCCTGCCGGATCATCATGGAGGGAAAACGGATCTCAACCTGGATATAGTCAGATCTGGAGGAACTAAATCCAAGCGACGGTTGAACCTACCTGGTTGACAATATGAGCGTATTTCAGCCCGACCTCGTCGGCGATGAACTTGAGGCGGCCCTTTGCCCACACCCTCTGTTCTTCTGTGGCAATATCGTGATTCTTGACGCAGGTCAGCGACCAAATCAGAAACAGGGCAGGCAGGGCTTTGCAAGGCCCCTCCTCGCCACATGCAAAGGCCGACAGGCCTGGTTTGTTCGGCGTCTTGCCATTATTCATATGCCAGCCCAAATGGTATGGCACCGACGCGATGATGTCGGAGATGGCGCCCTCGCAAATACGCCTCGAGCTCTCGTACTCTGGCGTCGTGCGGTAGTCGGCTGGGCGGCAGTTCCAAGCCGCGAGCCGGATGTTGAGCGAGGCTAGAATAAGGCGTGAGACACGCCCAATGTTCCAGGCCATGGCCGTGACCAGATCCGGGTACACATCGACGCGGCCTGCAAAGACCTCGGCCTCGCCAAGATTACTATCGACTTTTTCTTGGGGCACCCACCACACTGCTTTGAAGCAGAACTCATCCGCGATCGATGCCATCCAGCTGGCTATGTCGCCATCCAGGCTTTGTACTCGCTTTCCCAACTCTTGCGTCTGCGCGAGGGACTCGGGCGACCGTGAAGTGTTGGCCAAGAGGCGGGTTGTTTCCGCCCTCAGTTCGCTGAGCCCTAGCGCGAAGCGTTGACAGCCTGCGAAGATAGACTCGGTATCGCCGCCCGACATCCACCAGTCGGCGCCGAAGGGTAGCGGTAACCCGGAAGACAGAACGCGGGACACCTGGCAGCTTGTTAGAGAATACCATAGACACAGAAATAGCACCCAAGTAATAATAGGAACACCCTACCAAGTGCTGTCTTACAGCCGTGAATAGAAGCATCCCTGCCCGGGTGCGGCACATCTCATCCCGCCCTCGTGCCTTGACAATGCGGACGGCGGCGTCAATATGCGTGCGCCACGTCAACATCCTACTCTCCTTGATGGCCGTGATGCTCTGGTGTAAAAAAAAAGAGGAGAGGCGCGTGAGCATAGGTAGGCAGCACAGTTTCCGCCGGGGCGTTTCGGTTGACAGGTAGACATAAACTCACCTCATACAAGGACAACAATAGAACCGCGGCCAGAGTCGAGTTGGTACTGGCAACGGCGGCATGGCCGAGTGCCTTGTGCGTCTGGGCCAGGGCTAGCGTGTGCTCTTTCAACGACAGCCGGGCGAGATCCACGCCATCGGCCCTGGCGCGGTTGCCGAGCAGCGCAAAGGCGCAGGCGTTGAAGGCATAGCGCAGTGCGCTGCCGGGGGGTTCGCTTTCGATCAGCGGGACGAGATAATCCATGAATCCGTGCGGGGCGGCGCCCATGGGCAGCAGGATGAAGTTGCAGGCGAAATAACACGACGCTCGGTGGGCGAGGGGAACCGTCAGTGCCGACGCCGGGGCGAGGTTAACGTTAACTGAGCTCCGTGGCCGCCGCCACGGCTGTGGCTCTTCCTGGACAAATACAAAGGGGCGAGGCCCCGTAGGTTGGACCTGTTGGAGGTCGCCGGCCGTCTTGCGCAGCCGGCGCACCGTCGACCCGGTCTGGTCACGGTGGACAATCTCGAACTCGGTTCGGTATCCCCCACACTCCCTCCTCGACTTTTCGCACCGCTTGCACGTCGGCTTGCCCTCGTCGCACTAGTTCGTTCGATTGTAGTAGTTAGGATCTCACCGAGACGGACCCGGGTGCCGGTATTCAAAAATGAAGAACCCACCTTGATCCGGCGTGCACGGCAGGTCCGGCAGCCCCGGGAGGGCTTCCCGCCGTAGACCATCTCGGGCGGGCATGTAGCATGTAGCGAAGAACCACAGCTCTTGTCTGCCCCTTTTCTCGCCAAACGTCAACGACTTGGGTTGCACGATTCCGATTAGTACTCGTCAAGGTTCGCGGGGTTGCCTCGCCACCCGTCGAGATGTCAAGTGGTGAGTGAACCTGTCACACATGCACGGGGCGCGCGTCTAGGCGAGACGTTCTCTCCTGAAATGTACCCAGCCCCACTGCCGTCCAGGGGGGTAGGTAACCGGAAAGCCAATCGGCTCACTCACCTGTGTTCTCGGCTGGGCTTTCCGGGAAGTGGGAACGTAGGGTGTCAAGAAATCTTTCGCTAAGAGCCCCTAGACCGTTGTTTTAGACAGGGGTTTGAAAAGAGAGACTCGGAGCAACTCCGGTGTACTGCTGTACCTAGAAAAACAATGTATCCTAGCCCTAATCTAGCCTCGTCTGATCAGAAACGGGATCCAGGGGTTTAAAGGCTGAAGGAGTCTTTGGACTCGTGTCGCTGATCATCGATATTAATCTGTACAAAGTAGATCGTGACCCATCAGCAGAACAAATCCAACTGTGCCCCTGCACCCGACAGCACGAAGGCATTGATTCGCCCTTGTTAAGGTAGACCGCCCTGTGACCCCAACCCTCACGAGTCTTGGCCAACGCTTTCCTCATGTTCCTCAACTTCACTCCCCTCGGAGCGTCTGCCGTCATCGGGATCTTCGGGGTAGTCTTCGAGGGGAATAAATTCTCCATCTGATTCCGGGGTGGCCCGGGTGTGTTAATGGTCGGCATAATTGGGCAAGTAATCTAAGTCATGCGCAGGGTCGATATCTTTGAGACGATCTTCGATGGAGGTTAATTCTCCACCTAGGTCCTGGGTGTCCTGCCGATGATGGTTGTCGTACGCCGCTCTCGAGTCGCGGGCACCGACGGGATAGTTGGGCCCCTATGCCGCTCTTGGTTCGTGGATCCGAGGGTCGCGGCAACGGCGGTCAAATATCATGAAATTAAATACATTAACCAGCTCCTTCCGCACTCGCTCCAGGTGCCCTTGGCCTTCTGTCATGCGTTGAGGTATCGTAGCGGCTGGGAGGGAATCAACGCTGGCGCGGACGTAGAGGATCCAATGCGGGCTCACGGGTTCGAGCACCGCCAGGTTGGGAATCTGCCGGGGCGCCGCAGGATCGGGATCCAGCGTAATGACGAACATCCGAGTTAGAACATACTCGATGCCGTCAAGCCACCAGTGGTATGACTCCTCGATCAGGTCGGATTTGGCCCTAATTAGTGCAGCAACGATTAGAAAAGGAAACGAAGGCGGCGAGGGGTCCAGTGCGTGCACGAACCTGAATTTATTGTCTGCGAGGGTCGTTTCAGCCCTTGGATCCGCGATCTCAACAAGCTTGCGCTGGGTGATGTAGGGGAGTTGCGGGATCGGGGGATCGGGCAAGTCGGTCCACCGGAGAGCGCAGGGCTTGCCGATTGGGATATTGATAAATGGAGCTTCTCCCCTGGTCGCACGCACACCATGTTAGCGATAGCGCCAGGAATACAAAAAGAAACAGTGCCATACCCCCCCGCAACACTCATGGCATTCTGGGCCTCCACCTCTTCGGTGATGTCGGTGCGCAGCTCCAAGAAGGACGGTTGCTTGACGAGGATCTGGTGCAACTCCTGCCATTGTGGCGTTGTCGGTCTCCGCTCCTTCTGCAGTTGCTTGATGGTAGAAAACCCCTTCACGGCCGAGTCTCGGGGCTCGTGATGCTGGATGCGCGTGAAACGGTGCTGCTCGTTGATCTGGGTGAAGCCGCTGAGAATCGCCCGGGCCGTGGCCACCTTGGCATCCTCGACCGAGTCGGTGAGGAATATCTCGTACGTCATTGTCAATGGCGGAATATTATTGCGAGTGCTGTTATGAAAGTATGCTGGTGGCCGAGAGGATGGCGATGGCCGTTTGCGTGTGTCTCAGGTTGAGTCTCGGGGTCGGATTTGAGGTGCCTTTGATTGTTTGTTTGGGAAGTGGCACCTAATTACTACCGTAGGTGATTTCGCTGTGTTAGCCCTGAATTTATAGCGGGTAGAGAGGTGTCACGTGGCCATCCACGGCGCTGGTTGAAGGCCTTTTGAATCACATGAGACTCGAAATTTAGTTCAATGCAAGTTCTGCATCGGTTTTCTTCCATGTCAAGGTGCAGATTACAGCCTCGTATGCTATGGCATTATCAAAAGCTTGCTCACCTGTTCCAAGTCCAACCCCCCCAACTCTATCCATCTTCTGCAGGAGAGTAAAAACAGGCCAACAGGGTCTCTCACAGTGTTTCAGAAGGCGCCTTGTAGAACAGGAAACTGCAATCATCTTTGCGGCGCCGTAAGAGGCACGATTTAAATACAATTGGTAAGGTACCAAGGTATGTACCTAGAGGTAGATAGATAGATGCCTTGCCTGCCCAACCCCGCCTCACTGCAGCTTGCTTGCAGTAACACAGTAACACCTGCAAACACTTTCCCAGCCCTCACCCACTGGCAGTTTCCCACACATTTCGATCAGGATATCACTCTTTGTGAAGAGATACAACTCGGTGTTGAACAACGCTCTGTTTTTTCCACGCCATGGCTCAACCATCAAAAGCTTTTCTCGGACCCATGATCCATTCTCCTTCCCCCTCCAAGCTCGAGATCATCCCCCTCGCTCTCGTCTCGGTCGACAGCAACGGGAAAATTGCTGGCCTCGTCAAGAACGTCAACGCTCAGTCAGCCCAAGATGCGCTCCAAGCCCTCGACTTCCCCCCCGACCTCATCACCGTCGAGAAGCTCGCGCCGGGCCAGTTCCTCATCCCGGGCTTCGTCGACACGCACAACCACGCGCCGCAATGGGCCCAGCGCGGTCTCGGCCAGGGGATGCAGATCCTCGACTGGCTCGACGCCATCACCTTTCCCAACGAGGCCCGGTTCCGCGACCCGGACTACGCGCGGCGCGTCTACGCGAGCTGCGTCGACGGCTTCCTGCGCCAGGGCGTCACCACGGCCTCGTACTACGGTTCCATCCACGGCGAGGCCACCAAGATCCTCGCCGATCTCTGCCAGGAAAAGGGCCAGCGCGCGCTGGTCGGCAAGTGCAACATGTCGCGGAACGCGCCCGACTACTACCTCGACGCGTCGGTCGAGGAGAGTCTGCGGGTGACGGAGGATTGCATCGCGCACATCCGGTCGATGGAGCCCGCCGGGGGGCGGGTCGTCCAGCACGTCCTCACGCCCCGGTTCGCCATCTCGTGCGGTCCCGACCTGCTGCAGGGCCTGGGGGAGCTTGCCCGCCAAAACCCGGACCTGCCTATCCAGACGCACTTCAACGAGGCCGAACAGGAAATCAAGGCGACCCTGGCGCTCTTCCCGCAGTTCATTAACGAGGCCGACCTCTACGAGCACTACGGCCTGCTGGGCCCGCGGTCCATCCTGGCGCACTGCTGCCACATGACCGAGTACGAGCTGGACCGGCTCCGGGCGCTCGAGTGTGGCGTCGCGCACTGTCCCGTCTCCAACATGACGGTCGGCGGCGGCTTCATGGCGGCGCCCGTGCGCGCGTTCCTGCGGCGCGGGATCAAGGTCGGGCTGGGCACCGACAGCGGCGGCGGCTTCTCGAGCAGCATCCTCGATGCGATGCGCCAGGCCATGATTGCCAGCCACGCACGCGAGGTCATGTCCGAGGGCCAGGACAAGGGGTTGTCCACCGAGGAGGTGTTTTACCTGGCTACGTTGGGCGGCGCGCAGGTTTGTGGGTTGGGAGACAAGGTCGGCAGTTTTGAGGTGGGCAAGGCGTTTGATGCCCTTGTGGTTGGGACGAGGGGGGCGGAGCAGGGTATCATGACCATGGTGGAAGAAGATGACAGTCTCAGGACGGTATTTGATAAGTTTATAATGACGGGAGATGACAGGAACATTGTCCAAGTGTATGTGCAGGGTCGGCTGGTGAAGGGTGCGTTGTGAGGGGCCCGGTGGTTGAGGGGCTCAGGGGTATTATTACAAATTTCAGGACAAAGAAAACGACACTTGTGTTCCGTCTCCTTGTCCACTTTCCATCGAGGCTACAGCTCATCAGCGTTTGCCCTAATATGCTCCCCGCCCTTCTCTGCGTCCTTGCCGCTGTCAGGTTCCGTTCCCTTCTTTTCTTCCTCTAGACCAAACTCTGTCTCCAGTTCAGTTCTGAGCGGCACCTGCTTCTCAAAGAGGATGATAAGAAAGTTGATTCCCGAAAAGACGATGGAAAGCTGCCAGATCAGCTTGAGGGCGTCCGCGTACGTCTGCACGATCAGGTCCCTCACGTCGGGCGGGAACGAGCAGACAAAGTGGGCATACGCATTCTCATAGGCGCGGTTCCCGCCCTCAAACAGCGCGCGCACCGCCGGATCCGCAATCGTGCCAGCGCTGATCTGCGAGAAGCGGTTGTTGAAGACGGCCGCGGGTATCGCCACACCCCATATGCTGCCGAACGAGCGCATAAAGGACCAGGCGGCCGTGGTGGCCGCCTGGTGGCGCTCGTCGAGCTGGGCCTGGACGGCCGGCAGCAGCGTGTTGAGCACGAACCCGCTGCCGATGGCGGCCACGGCCTGGAAGACGACGTACTCGGCGAGGGTGGTGTGCTGGTCCAGGAGGGTGAAAAGACCCAGGCCGATGACGCTCACGGCAAAGCCAAACAGGTGGAGGGGCTGGTATTTGCCAAACTTGGTCAGCAGCAAAACGGCGACGATGGCGCCGGGGATGCCAAAGGGAATGGCGGGGAGGAGGAGAACGCCGGCGCGTGCGGGCGAGGTGCCGAGCAGTGAGCACCGCTTGGAAGTAGACGGGGAGGAAGAAGATGATCCAGTAGAGGAGGGCCGAGTTGAGAAAGGTGGCGGCCAAGATGATGCTCGCCGTGCGGTTTCGGAACAGGGCGGGCGGCACGACGGGCTCTGCCGCCTTGGTCTCGTACCACATGAAGACGACGAGACCGGCCAGACCGAGAATCAGGGGGGAAAGGACCTGGGCGGCAGACCACGGGTATTTGGTGCCGCCATAGGTGAGGGCGAGGAGGATTGCTACCGTCGACCCGATCAGGATGAGGTTGCCGGCATAATCGATACGGAGCAGCTTCTGCATGGCTGTCTGACTTTGGCGGCTGTGTTGGACGCGGAGGAAGAGGAAGATCATGACCATGGCGGCTCCGCCAATCTGAAAGAAAAGTATGAGAATTAGCGTCAATATAACACAGTAATAGTAGCACCAAGTGGCTGTGTCAACTGAACCAACTCACGGGAAGATTGATGTAAAACACCCAACGCCAGGTAGTCGTGGCGATGATCTCCCCGCCAACCCACGGGCCGAGAGCCATGCCGACCGTGTAAACCAGCAGGATGACGGCCATGTAGTTGCCCCGAATGCAGAGCGGGACAAGGTCCGAGACAATGACGTCGATGATGATGTAGATGCCGCCAGCGCCAACGCCTTGACGGCACGGCCAGCGATGAGCATGGCGCCGTTCGAGGCACCGCCGGCGATGCCACTGCCCAGGGTGAAGAAGGCAACAACGGCCATGGTAACCCATCTTCGGCCGTAGATGTCGGCCAGTTGGCCAAACAGTGGTTGGACCGCCGCTCCGGTCAGGAAAAACACATTGGTGACCCAAACATAGTTCTCGCCGAGCTCGAATTCGGCGACGATGTGGGGGAGTGCCGTAGTGACGACTGTGTTTTCAAGGGCGCTGAGAAGCCCAATGACCGAACACGTGAGGATGATTGCCCAGAAGCAGCCGTTGGGCTGGAACCTGGGCGGCGGTGACGTCTTGGTGTTGATGTCGGAGCTGGATTCAGAGCTGTGTACAGCAGGTTGCTCCTCCGGAGGCACTTGCTTGGTTTCGGCCATATCACAGTAAGAAGTTGGCTGCTAGTAATATTACACGTAAACGTAGAGGTGGATTAGTTGGCCTTTTGTGTGTTTTCCCCTTTATTTTCAGAGAAGAGAACAAGAACACATCAAAGAAGGCAACGGGGGACAACACTCGGGATATTATAAGTGACCGGGCCGGCCTTCGCGGTGTTGCGCCGGGGGTGCGCCGGGGGTCCGCCGGAACGGACCGTTGGGCCAAACATGTGGCCGACGGGACCGCGCCCACTGAATCCGGCCCAAAGGAGCGGGCGGACGGTTGAATAATATGATAATTGAACGTTTCGGGGCAAGCCGCCTCCATCAGGGGGAGCCGTTTCCACATTGGGCGGGCATCATCCTACCACGCAAGGCAAAAAGACATAATGCCCCTGCCTGGTTTGAAAGTGGTTCGTTATTGTCTATACTTCCGACCCGTGGGCTAATTACATACTGACACGTCCCTAATAGTACTAGTTCTTCCGAACCGGACCGCTCCCTTTTCTTGGCGACGATCGTTTTGATCACGGCACGCGGTCGTTTGAACAAGAAGCTCTTGCGGTAGCAGTTCTTGAGAAAGCCTGTGCTGGATTACGCGCCTCCCGGTTGCCTCTCCAGGTCCCCAGAGAAATGGGATCTCGTTCCAGTACCCTTCAAACCCTATAAGGGGTACTTCGGCATTATTGACGAATATATACCTCCCGATACGGGCATCCCCAAAGGAGAAACTTGAAGGTAAAAAGAAAAAGCCCTAATGATATAAAGGACGTCAATATACAAAGCTTGTATTGAGACGTCGCTTGCAACGGTGAACAATCATGAATTCTCCCAGCCCTTAGGTATTCTAGGGCCGAGCCCTGGGACTTTATTCTGTTGCCTGCAAACTGGGTGCTGGTGACGCAGTGCGTGAGGCTGTGTCCACAGGTGCTTCGCCACGGCTTCTGCTCCTACCTGGCACTGCCAGCGACATGCAAGGTCATCATCATGCAAGGCACGCCACATGATGGTAAAGCTGTGTTTAGATTCAATGTGATGTTCTGCATGTCACTTTTGGGGTGCGGCAAGGTGTTTCACATTTGTGTGTCACGAGGCTAGTTGTCTCTGAGGACATTTTTGGTGACTGGTAAAAGGGACGACCTAGTATGATGCGAATGAGTATTACATGTACTCCGAAGTAGCTATAAAACGACAGCTGTCTAAAATGACAATGGAAAAAAAACGTAAATAGCCTCCCCAACAATGCGCTCTCTATTCATACAATACAATGCTGAAAATCCAACCCCATCCATGATGCAACCGTGTTTGTCCTAAAAGAAGAAGAAAAAGGGTGTAGGTCCAGCCCGCACACTATATTATCAGTAGTCGTAGTATTGAGATCCTTTGGCCCTTCCTCCGCTCTAGGCGAGACGGACCGTTTTCGTTTCACAGCCGTAAAAGAAGCCTTTCCTGTTGGCGTACCCAATGGCCACCCCAACTCGCCGATACGACTCGGGCTGGCCCCATTTGCGGTTCGGTACCAGCAAGAGCATAGCCAACTCGCCCAGCTCGAGACACACAATCTCCTTCTCGCGGCCTTCCTGAACATAGGGCGTAAATCGATCCCTCGGTTTGTCCTCGGAGGGTACGACATAGTCCAGCTGACCGACCACCTCGCCGCCGTGGGCATCCTTGGAGGTGATCCGCCCGTCGGCCTTGTTGCGGGCGTAGATGGGCTGGCCGGAGAAAGCGCCAAAGTCAAAGCTTAGACGGCCACCACGTCTCCACTCGATGGCGTCCCACGAGACTCCTTGTGCGTTCTCGGGGATGAAGCGGCGGAGGCGCCCTTGGACTTGGATGACCTTGACGCCTCTGCCTCGTTCCTCGACGGCTCGACCGCGGTTGACGTAGTCGGTCAAAGGGTCGCCGGTTTCTGTCCTGGTGACATCTTCCTTTGAGCTGGCATGGGCGGGTCCAGTGTGCTCGACGGCAATGAATTTGAAATGCTCGGACGGCTTGAACGGGGCTTTTGTCTGAGTGTGCACCTGGAGCGGTAATGACGCCCATGACCATGACGGTGCAATATGTTGCAGGTTCTGCCGAGAGTCGAGTGCGCTTACTACGGACCAGGCGAGGTGCCTAGCAAAGTTGTCCTTCCACAGGCCCGCGAGGTAGTCTTCAGTGACGGCTGTCCCGCCATTCGCTGCCTTGGCGTTGTAAAAGCGCACGGCAAGGCCAGCGATGGCTAGGAATCGGTCTTTGGGCGCGACGAGGTCCCGGCGGGTGTACGCCTCGACGATATCGAGCCACTCTTCATGGAGCTGGTGTTCATCCCCCGTACGGCAGAGCTCCAAGAACCGCTGGGGACAACTCCGAGACGTCGTGTCGTCAGCTGTGGGGGAGATGCGTTCGGGTTCGCCCATCTCGGCAACCTGGCACTCGGGGCAGGACCAATACCACCGCTGGCCTGCCCAGTAGACAACCCTCGGCGAGAGACGTTCTTCCTGTAGCGTCCACGCTCGCCGCGATACCGGGGATTCAAAACGGACCCGGTCCAAGGGCATTTGGGCGTTGTGAAGCCACCACAGCTCGCGCAACTGACAGGCTTTGCTGCGGTGTGTCCAGGCTAACCTGTCGTGCAGCAGATGGTCTGTTGCCTTGCCGCTCGAGGATGCGACGAGCGTGAAGGCGGAATTTCCGTAGACTTCATGCATGAGAGAGGCTTCTGTGTCCCAGTTTGTGCCCTTGGGAATGCAGACATTGTCGATCCAGATGTAGAAGAATCCGAGGGATGCTGAGACCATGATGGCGTCTTGCATCGTTTCTGGCAGTTCCCGCACCCGGAAGGGGTTCAGCCGTTCAGGGACGGGGCGGCCCTTGATCGTCTTGGTGCCGGCACCCTTGATCCTCGCCCATTCATCAACGGGCATGGTCGTCGGGTTGCCCCAGGAGTAACTCAGCACGACGTAGTCGACGGGTGTTGGTGGTCCTTCCACCAACTGGACGAAATCATCAGGGAGAATTTTGAGGAGCCAGGTTGGGTTCCGCCGTGACCAACGGTATCTCGAAGAGCATTCATGGTTGCGGTGGCAGTCGTCGACGACTCGACGCAGTTCGCTGAGATCGGAGCGCAAGCTAGGGGCTCCTTTCGTCAGACTGTGAGGTAGAGGCCGTGGTTCGTTGCTCAGGTGGATGGTTGCGGAAAAGAGGACGTCTCTTGGTGATTCGATGGCGAGTAGCAACCGACTGTCGCCGGAAGAGCCGAGGCTCAGAACGGCATGTATTGGGAATTGGTTGTTGGGGTGCTCTAGGCGCTCTGCATCCTGTCCCGTGATTTGTTCCAGAAGAAAAGCTCGGCGCAAAACACGGCAGGTGTCGCAGCCTGACACGCCAGCGCAAAGGTCGAGGTCAAGATAGCTTCTGTGGACCATGCGGGGGGGCGAGGAGCCGTGATAGGCGCTGTCTCGTCTTCGTTGCACCTCGCCCCAGCGTAGGAGCTCGCAGATTTCGCCGCATCCCTTGCACTGGGAATGTGGATTGGATTTGGCCCACAGAAAACCGGAACTCGGAATTGATGCTTGGAACAAAGACCGCACAGCATCCATCGCACGCCAGGTATGGCTTTCGGGCATTGGTTGTTTCAACATCAGCGGCATGGGGTTTCCAAGTAAAAGGGGGTGATGGTGAGCAGATGAGGCATGAAGTTGGCCAGTGAGACGCCTCGTCCGCATTATGTATAGCATCGGGCCTTCAGGTACGTACCGTCGGATTGCTGTGCAGGACCCCAGGCCAGGCAGGGGTTTTTGAGGCTTGGTTCGTCCGTGTCTCGTTGCCCGTCCGGGCCAGGTTAGGTACCAGGTAGTCAACAAAGCAGAGCTATCATGCATCCATTTAGGTTTGAAGTGCCGAGGCAACTGCAGTAAGCCAACTCAGCTCGGCGGGCGCAGGGACAGGTTCCCATCAATGTAATGGAGGGCGGGGTGGTGTTTGGTCAGCCAACCCGGGGGTACTGTGCTGAAGCATGGAACCAACGCAGAAGCGTTGTGATGGATGCTTTGTTGCCGACCTTGTTTGAGAATCTGCTCAAATACGACCCACCATTGCCCGGGCCGTCGCGGCTATGCAACGGCGGCCTGCGGGACCCAACCGTGTGGGAGTGAGGCTGTACCTAGCCTGTGGGGTCTGGTGGCACAAGCTTCAAGCCGGGTAGGGATCCCCTGGTCCCGACCGACCCGACGGCAGCATGCTCAACCATTGTTCGAGACGGGCTCGGCCCGGACCCGGTGTTGTTCGACAAAGTCGACGTGTTGGGGCCGCGTTCCAACCAAGCGACGAGCCGGTTCAGTAACTTCAGTTGGGGCAGGCGGGCCATGGGTTCCAAGACGACGGCGTAATCTTCAGGCAACTTGAAGACTCTCGTCACGAGGCTCGAGATTCCAGTGGCGATTCCGTGTTTCGGAAGGACCCTTTTTTTAGTGTGTTGGGGAGTGTGTATTTCGGTCAAGATTCAAGAATGTCCGGTACCTGCATCAAACGCCTCTGCGCGGCAGCGGTGTGCGCACTGCAAATGCTGAGCGCGCCGGTGCCCTGTGTCAAAAGGGGCCCTGTGGTGCACAAATCCAAAGCGTGCATTGTGCCGGTTGCAACATCGATTGCTGCGGCTCGAGAAATCGGTAAGCTCTCGTGTTCGTCGAGATTGGCGCGAAAGGGAGCCCCAAGGTGACATCACACCTGCCGGTTGGAATCAACCGGTGACACAGACGGACGGTTAAAGACTCGGGGCGCGGTAACAGCGCTAAATTAGGCGCTGGGGTCTGTCCCGGTCTCAGCCCTACAGCTTGCAGTCCCACCCACGGACGCTGGTCGGCGTTGGGCGGTCACATTCCGCGCCCCACCAATTAGGTAATTATAGTCCATTTTCTTCAGCTTCCAGGTTCCAGTTTGCTTGCTCCGGTCAACCTCCATGTCGCTCCACTTGGCATTTTAACCCCCACCCGGGCAGTGGGGGAGAAGGTACCTTATCCTCCCGAGTCCCTTTCCCGTCTTTCTAGTCGTGTTTGATCCGGCCGTAAACAGAGCAAGGCGCAACGCGTGCAAGCCGAGGATGAGAATGAGATGACCGTCAAACCCAAATCCCGTCTGACAGCACGCCCACCAATCAAAACCCAAATTGGGTCCCAGAGATGCTCATTGGATGATCCCCCGACACCGAAAACGATTGGCGGCGAGGCGGTGCGGCATGCCCGCGGATGGCGCCGAGAACGGATGACGGACAGATCGAGCGATCAAGGTGACATCCATCGGCGTCGGATCCGAAACAACCCAGCGACGGACCCCAACGGCGCATCACGTGTTTCGCGGCTTTTGCTCACCAGAGACCACCATTCACCGGGGGGTGGCGCCCCCAAGACGCTAGCAGCGATGAGCTAAGGCTGCTAAGCGAACCGGTGCCTGTGGCTTGTCCTGCGGCGAGCAAGGGACTATGGCAGAGCAAGCGGCGGCCAGAACACAAGGAGGGGGCTGATGGTGGTGTCGACATGGCGAAAAGTGGCAGCCTAAGTCCACTGTCCTCGACGCCCGGTGCCGAAGGATTCTCGCTCAAGCAATCGGGCAGCTATGACTAATAATGGGACACCAAGCCCAGGCATCTTCAGCATGGCGAGCAACTGCGCGCGGAATCTGTCGACAGTCCACATATACGAGGCAGATTGTGAAAGACACACACGGCCCATGCTAGAGTCTCCTGGACATTGCCCGTGTGGTTGATATAACCCACGCCCGGGTCTGGCATAGCTTCATCCTGCCTCCTGCTTCCAGCCAACCCCTTTTCTTCCATCATCGTTGACTTTCATTCATTCAACCGACCACTCCACTAGGATCGCTCGTTTACAGAATCCTCATCCCGGTATCCGCCCTCCCGTCCATCACTCATCGCTCCTAGTGACGTTCCGTACAACCCCTCCAACATGTATCGGACAAGTCACTTCAAATGGAAGTTGATGCACGTCTTGAGCATCCTGGCTCACCTGGGGCTCGTCGTTGCAGCGTCTGCCAGCTTTCTCTACGATATTGGCAAAACTACCGGGCCGGTCCGAACTGTCCAATGGAGCCACTATTACCCAACAGGTGCCGATGTGCACCCTTGTAGCCTGGCAGTGATGAACGGGCTCGGGAACGGGTCCACGTTTGACATGGCAACCCAAAAGTTGCTCAAGACCTGCCTAGTCGTGGTAAGCTCACTTCCTTTTGCCCGCCCGCCCGGCACTGGCCGAGACGTGGCCATCATTACATCCATCACATGCTTACCTTTGCTTAGGGATCTCTCGGACTTACCCTCAACGTCGCCCTCCTTGCCTTGCTCTTGGCCGTGGAGCCAAACAGGATCATGTTGACCGAGGGAGAGCAACACTGGCGCAAACAGATTGTGACCTTCTTTGGCTGCCTGCTTAATCTGCTCTTAGCGGCAGCGGGAATCGGCCTAGCCGTCACCTTGGGCACCAAGGCGGCTGATTCCAAGGCATTGATTGCTCCGCTGATATGGGCATCCATTCAAGCGTATGTCCAATCTCTTCACCTAGGCATTCCGAAACTGACCACTTGCAGACCGCTGGCGTTCGCAACAACTGTCTGTGACGCCGTCAAAAACCACCGGGAAGGCAAGGATCTTCTTGACTAATGAAATGGTGCCGGGTGGACGTACCCGACCCGGTATGGGCGGTGGGTGCATAATCCTCCGAAAGGTCGGGGTTCGTGGGTCATGGTATTTTTATTGCATTTCTGAGCGGCATACACGGGAGCGACGGAGCATTCGGGCCACTATTAGACATTGGTCCTCGCGGGTTCTAGCGTTTACGGTTGGGCTTGCATAAGGTATCGCCGAGGATGGCGTTTTTTCTCGGGGGTTGGGTTGGGCATTCATGATGCATTTTCGCACACGTCTTCAGGAATATTACACGTCTATCATAGCTCGGACATCTAGGGTCCTTCTGGACCAACAAGGGCCGACGAGAAACGAAGCAACCAGGGTCTTGTCACTTTCTGCACAGTCCTGCCTTAGTCAAGAGCCCGAGAATCCGGATGATGCAAAGCAAACCACGTTTGAAGATCCGTGCTGCTATGTCGGTCTCTGGAACCGAGCTAATAGATGCACGGAGCTTGCATTGTCGATTCGAGGCCAATCACCGGGGACCCGAAGAACGTCCAAACACAGCAAATGTCTGTCTGTCCAGACCTGGTCGACAATGAATGGTTGTAAGAGTTCGCACAAGCTCATCGAATAATTCGGTAATAATTAGGCACCCAGGCTTCCTTCCCGCGGCACCACCTTCCTGAATATACCTACATATATTGCCTCCCACCCAGCCTTACCCTCTTCTCTCGGGATTGTTTGACCCGGGTTTCTCTGTGTTGCGTGAACCTTGGAAGGAACCCTCAGCTCCGGCTTCTCTTGTGGGGCATCCATGGACGTGTGTGTCCCCGCCTGGAGCTGAGTGGCGGCCCCAAGGGCCAATCAGGGATCAGCCGATTCGTGGCAGCCTAGCAGGGGTGCTTATTAGGCAGCTGCAAGGTTCTTCTTGGCTCGACGGCCTGCCAGTGCTCGCCTTGGTGCTGTGCCGCAAATCCCAACTTACCTTAGTTATCCTCGGTCAGCATGCAGCAGCGGGCCTCTGCGGGCCACCCCCGCTCCAATGCCGAGTATTTGAGCGTTTTGTCCGAGAACTAACCTGGCGAGCCTGGCAGGATTTGCGCCTGGCGTGCAGCATGGGGCACAAGCGTCCGCCCACCTCCACTTCCCTCGCTCCCGGTGGGTTCCCGGCGGGTTCCCGTACAAGAAACAAAACCAACCCGCCGCGGCGTGCTTGCCACGACCATGATCGAGCCCGAGAACCGTGCAGTAGCGCCCGTCTGGTCGGGTCCCTCGAGCACTGTGCTTCCCAGGCTGCCCTCAGTCTCGACTGAATCGACGCCCCGTACGCCGGCTCCGACGCCGACCCCCAATTCCCCTGCCATGCCGGACAGCAGCGCCGTCAGCGCGGCCATGGAGGGGAAATCCCGCACGCTGCAGGGCCCTTCTGCGAAGGACTGGGAGAGGCACCGCGAGACCATCGTCGGCCTCTACAGGCAGTACCCGCTAAAGCGGGTGAGTGAGATCATGAGAAGACAGTATGGCTTCTCGGCAAGGTATGCGTGGCCGTCGCGCGCTTCCATCTTCTTGAAACCCAAAAAAGCCCCTTCAATCATGGCCCGGGGGTCGTCGTCGGAGTGGACCCCGAAGCACAGCATCACAGGCGCCGTCGGGCGGCTGTCCGTCCGTCCGTGGGATGCTGGGCGCGTCTCTCGGTCGTGTCGCGACCTGCCTGCACCTGCACTGTAATTACCGCGCTGCACCTTACTCAGTCAAATCCGAGACTCGACAGTCTTTTCTGGTCTTGGTGGGCTGGACTCGGTCGTTTAATAACCCCCTCGGCCGTCCCATCTTCTTTTCCTCGTACCCGTCTTCTCCGAGAGACACTTTCTTGTCGTATTCGTCGTCATCTTCCCTTAAGTCGTTGTCCTCCCTCCTCCCATCTTCAGCTCAAGTCAAACTACACTGCACTGCACCAAAGCCTCAACTCGGCGCCCCCTTGTTATCTTCTTCCATCATGACTTTGATCCGTCTCACTGATTTCCCCGACAGCAAACGCATGTATGACAAGCGGTTTCGGGAGTGGAATGTCTTCAAAAACATCAACAGCGACGAGAGAGTGCGGGCTGTGCGGCGAGCCCAGAGCTCTGTGTCGCCCACGGAGCAGAGGCACCGTGAGAACAGCTTCAGCCAAGAAGACCTACGCAGGACCATACGATGTGCTAGGACTATTCAGCAAGGGGTACGGCGAACATCGGCAGCCAGCCCTCCACCCACCCCCGTCGAAACCCAAAGCACTCCTGTTCCTCAGCCTGGCCGCCAGGCTAGACGAAGTATCAGCATCTCGGACCTGATCAAGCAGGAAGATGACCCGCAGAGCATCACCGCACCCGGGTTTCCCAGCCATGGGAAGTTCCCACAGACGCCCTTCTCGCCAGTCGATACCCCCGCCAGCACACCCGGCTTAAGTCCAGGATCTCTGGATGAACCCCTTCGAGAGCAAAACAACTGTGCTGCCCTCATCGTGCCTGGTTCCCCAGACCCAGGCCTAGACACTTACAAGGCTCAGCTCCAAGAACTATTCAAGGGCCCTCCTCGTGCCATATCCGCGGATTTGCAAACACGGACGATGGGCACCATCACGCTGAAGCTCCGCGAGTATTACGACTGGCAGCTCGACCACATACCGCAAGGTATTCTTCCGGACGATTACCTTGGGAACAGGTCTTCTGACCAATCCACGCGGTACTGGAACACGATCAAGCATGCCATCTATCTCGTCAAGATCTCGGCTGGCTCCGTGGAAGACATCGACACTCGCCCGGACAGGCGGGCGTGGTCTGCTTTTTCTGACTCAGGCACCCTTGCGGCGGGAGCCATGACCACTCAGCCGTTCGACTTTCTGCGAAATCTTTTTGCTACTCTCTCGCCGGTCAACACCAGCGCCCGCCCGGAGCTTCGAGGCATCCTCCTCCAACTCCTCACCAGCGAAGCTCAGACCAACCTCTCATCCAACCACCCCATCACCCAGATCTGCAAGGAACTGCAGAACGACCAAGGCTGCCAGGAGATCTCTCAGCGTAGCCTGCAATGCATGCTCGACATTTTCAACAGTCGGCTCGGACGGTCCAGGGCCATCACCTTCAAGCTTCTCGACTCTCTCGCGACCCTTCTCCGCCGGAGCGGCGAATACCAAGCGGGCCTGGAGATCGTCACGGAGATGCTCAAGACGTCCCGCCCGGCGTTCGGGCCGGAATCGGACCAAGCACGCTCGGTGGAGAACGAGCTCGCACATTTCTACATGCTGACCGACAATTCGGATGCCGCACTGGGTCACTGCATGTCTGTGGTCACGCGGCCGCCGGCGCCGCCGGCGTCGGCGTCGGCGTCGGAGTCATTGGACGGGGAACCGACCTTCTACCAGGACGGCATTGCTGCGCACGCGATGGAGGACATTGCCGAGATACACCAGCGCCGCGGCGACTTGGAACAGTGTATCACCTGGCTGGAACGTGCGGCTACGATAGCAATGGCTGTCTGGGGACCCAAGGCCATTGCAACCAGCCATTTGATTGACAAGATGACGAACCTGCAGCGGCAGTTTGGCCAGGATTTACTAAGGAGTGCAACCTTGTGGGAAGCTGCGGTTGTTTGAGCGCGCCAGGGTTAGCTTATTATTCGGTAATTACTTGGCTTTGTTAGGGTCACGAAGCTACATTTAGCTTACGACTTCATGATCATGTCACAAATCATATGTCATCGTTGACTAAACCCTCCCGTCGAGTTCAAGAGGGTCCTCCTTCCAATCGTGGCTTCCAACTGCCGCCCTTCCATTCTTCAGCCCCAAGTCAATCAAACCTCCTTTGGGTTGCGTACCGACCGGTGACCCGACCCGACCTTCCTGATGTGAACTTATGTAACCATGGTCGTAAATCATGCCAGTCTCGCACACCCACCCGCAGCCCCCAAGTCGCAGCGCATTCTCACATCCAGGGTGTGTCCTATCGGAGTCCGCCCAATGAGGCACCGACTATTTCTGTAGATCGACTCTCGGACTCTGGTAACTAGAGACAGCGACACACTTTTTGCTGACCGTATGGCCCCCAATGATGGCGTGCTGGGTTGATTTCTGGGCCCCCCCGCGCACCCACCAACCGACTGGCAAGTTTCCACATCGCCACTGATGTCACGGTATCGATAATCGAGCTGATCAGCCAAAAGGGTGTTGGCCAAGTGCACAAATATCGCGTGTTGTAATATCTATATATGTAGTGCAGTCCGAAAGTGTGTCAGAGCTGAGCGCGGTATACATGCGAGTATTATCGGATTGAGAAGTCCCCTTCTTCCCGAACATGTGAGCTGATCAGGTATGGAGCGGCTGTACTATTATCTCTCGTTGGACACTCTCAGTGTTTTGTCGACAGTAAGCGGAGCTAGAGAGGGTTGGTGTGCCACACTTGACACGATCGAGCACAATCTCCCCTTGGGTTTATTTGAGGTTACAAAAGTGAGTGAGTGGCTTTCCTCCGGTGCAAAAAGGTTCCCAAGCCGGGGCTTGTAACTTTGATTATTTACCTAACGTTAGGTAAGGTAGTTGAAATACCCCCCCTCCCCCCCTCCCAAGTCACGCTGCATCCCTTGTTCGTGCTCTTCCTTCCTTCTCAGTTTTCACCCCCTTCTCCACATCACATCGTTTCTCAGTGCCCCTCCGCCCGTTCTTCTACCCCCCCAAAGAGTCCCCACCCCACTGACTTGTCAACGAACAGGCGGAGGTGGTGGCGGGACCGGAGGTACATGTACCGGCGCTGTCCCCGAGTACGGGGGATAATAATACCCTGTGCTCGCTAAACCAACTGGCGGCGGGACGGGCGGTACACCCTGCGGCGGAGGCGCTGGGTACGAAAAAGCACCAGGGGGTGGGCCAGGAGGAGGCAGCGGGCCTGTGGTTGGACCCAGCCCTGGAGTTGAAGCACTGGACAGGCTGCTCTGATATGACGTCGTTGATGAGCCTGGCGAGGAGGGGGTTGGTTTTGACGTCGAGGATGTTGTTGTTGATGATGATGAGCCGTGGGTTTGGCGGCGCATGGCGATGGCGAGGCGGATGATACAGACGCAGACTACGAATCCCAGGGCGGCATAAGCGAGGATGATGAGGGCGAGGGCATCGTTGCTTTTCATCTTCGGTTGGGCTTCAGTGGTTTGTGGAGGGAGGTAGGTTGTTGGATTCCTGGCACTTCGTATCAGTCATGCGATCGAACTGCCTGGCTATGCCGAACAAGCATAGAACTGAAGTCGGGTATACAATCAGGGTACAGGATGACTCACGGCTAGAGTAGCAAGTCCCTAGCAAGAGGCTGCGAGTAGACTTTGGTTGTTTGGGAGAGCTTGGGCCCTGGGGAGATGCAAAACGAAAAAAGATGGTCATCTAAAGAACTCATGTTCCCACGCTGGTTCCACAAACTCTATCACACAGTTTCTCAGGCAACGCCAAGTTTACTTACATCGAGGTTGTTCCACCGTTGCAGCGGAGTGTATTGTATACAGCCAATGCTGCGCAGCGGACCGAGGTCACAGAGTGACACCGACATTGGAACAACGTGTTGCAGATGCGCACGGCAAGGGGATTTTTGTTTCCTGGTGTTACCGTCTCGGAAACGTACTGGCAGTGTACGTGAGTCCCAACGGAAGCTCGCATGAGAGTGATTCAGAGTTATGTTGATGCCATTTACGTGCGACGTCAAGCAACATCACTACCAATAGCACGCATGCCATAAATCTCTCGAGGGCAAGCTCTGACCATATTCTTTCTCTTCAATCTTCGCCTTCCGAGGGGCTCTTGTTCTCCTGTCTTTGTTTTGCTTTACACCCTTGCTCTCTCCCTCAGGTTCGCCTTCCCCTCCGTAAGCAACTTTGTTCTCGCGACTCCTCCCTAGAGCCTGTAGCGTAGGGTTAGCACGGTCAAAAACGGGGTTGATGCCTAAGAGTAGAATACATCCCACGTCCTGGACGAAGCGGTGCGGCTCACGGCTAATCTGCAAAACACACAATCGCACACCCAGTGACTAGTAGATTGTGCTACCCTAAAGTTGATACTTTAAGGAAGGCTGTGTACTGGTATGTGTGTTGGATGCCCGGTCAGTAGTCCATGCACAACACTGGACCTCGTTGGTAACTCCAGTGCTGCTCTCCGTCTCTGTCAATCACATCACACGCCGCTGCACAAAAGAGTCCCGAGACAACCTCAGCCGCTCCACACCGCTGGGCCGGGAGGCTTGTACGCGTCCGCCTGGATAACGTTCAAGTTGACCAGGATTCCCGGGTCATTGCTCTTGTAGGCCCCCGGCAACGCAACGAGCGGACCCGGAGTGCCGCTGCCGCCGCCGGTTATTTGGATCTGCGAGCAGGCAAGGTAGAACTGGGCCTTGTTGGCCTGCATCGCCATGTGAAGCGCGATCTGCTCGACCCGGAGCAGGTACTCGCCGTCGGGTGTGTTGGCGGGGATAGTCGCCTTGATGGTTTCGTACGTGTCTGTAGTTTAGTAGTTAGCAAGGTACTACTTTGAGTTCTTGACAAAATGACTTACTCTGCCCCGGCCAGACCAGCTGTTTGTTTGCGTCCATCGTGGGCATCGCGGTCCCGATCTTGAACCAGACAGCCCCTGACCCGTCAAACGTCTTGGCTGACGAGCCCGCGGGGACCTTGGCGAGGTAGTATTGCACCGGTCCCGGGTGGTTGATCTGCTGGGTCGACACGTAGTGGATGGTGGACCCAGCAGGCACCGTTGCCACGTTGGCTGCTGTCTGCGAGGTGTAGCAGCGGATGTCGGCGCTGGTTGGGTTCTCAATGCCCTGCTTGCTCTGCGCATTTTTGGTCATGCGCGTGACTGACCAGTCCTTCTCCTCGGGTTTTCCATTGACGACAAGTCTCGGGAAGGTGTCTGATGGGGCATTAATACTAGTCTACATTCCCCAGATTCGGGGGGCTAAAGGGGGGGGGGAGGTGACACACAATGGGCTTCCACAGCCGTAGCTGCAAGCAGCAAGCCCGTAAGAAACTGCATTTCAACTCTCAATCGCGTGTTTTGCTATGCTGTCTATGGTCCGGAGGTGTTGTGTAAAAAGGGAAAGGAATACTGCTAGTACGGAGGAACAAGACTTCCTAGCGTCTTCGTCTTCTTATGATACTGAACAAACGTGACTATCAGCTATAGGGCCGGCATATCAGGTCCGTTAAGCCAGTAGATACACCCAAGTTAGTCCTCGGCGAGGCACGGGGAACCATTGGGCATGTAGCATTACTGCTTTGGGGCGCCATGCCCAGTGGGCCTTAAACGGTCGGTTCCGAATACAACTGCCGAATCCGGGGGTAATCTCGAACTCGCGTCTTGGAAAACCGATCACACGGGGCGCTGGATATTAACTTATATTTGACGCTTCGGCATACGTTCGGGTCCCTCCGGGGTGCTTTCTCGCGGCCGCATGGCTCACGGGTTCCCTACAATGTACGTACATACATACACTCCGATGCTCTTGGTCCATCCTGATGTTGTACCATTCAGGGGCCAGCTTTGGTGCACTGCGAGCGCAGCAGAAGGTTTGAAATGCCATTGCCAGTTGTGGGCTATGTTCATGGCGAGAGATATGTACAGATTATGGTTGATGATCAAGGCTGATACACGCGGTAACACGACGCGTTTGATATGCTCTCTCAGCGAGCTGTGAAAAAATCACCCACACCAGGCTCCCTCCCATCTCATTCCTCAGCACTTGAAGACAGCCGGGCCGGGGTTCTTGTACGACGTAGGGATGGGCCAGTTGATGTTGATGAGAATGCCGGGGTCAGACGCGCTGTAGGCGCCCGGGAAGGAGACCTTGTTCGGGGGATCGGTGCTGCCGCCGCCCGTGACACCAATCTGGGCGCACGAGACGTAGAACTGGGCGCCCCCTGAGCTCCCGGCGGAGTGGATAGCGATGTGCTCGGCACGGAGGAGGTAGTAGCCGGACCGGATGCAGCTAGGAATGGGCACGTTGAACGAGCTCTTGCCTAGAAGCCGAGAATGTCAGATACTATGAACCAGATACCTTACTCGCCGGTTGTGGTGAAATGTATCCTTGAATTGAAAAAAAGGGGCATGCATACCAGTGCTAGGCCATGTAAGCTGAGAACCAAAGTTGGGCTGCTCGTGGTACACCTTGAACCACACGGCGCCATCGCCATTCCACGAGTTCACGCTCTGTCCGTCGGGAACACGGGCGAGGTAGAACTGCATGGGGCCCGGGTGGAAGACGCCCTGGTTGGAGTAGTAGGTCACCGAGGAGCCAGCTGTAGTGTTGAGCGATGCCGAAGCGCCAGCAGAGTTCGACTGGAAGCATCGGATCTGTCCCGAGTTGACATTTCCAACGAAGCCGTTGTCTTGCCAGTTGTCGGCCCTCCGGACCTGCTGCCAGTCGGAGCCACCCCCAACTTTGGGGAAGGTGTAGTGGCCGCTGACGCCGAGGGCGGCACCCAGGAGAACGAAGGCGGAGGACAGCATGGTGAAGATTATGTCTGTTTCGTGCTGAAGTTGGGTTTGTCCAGGGGTTGGGTCAGATCATTTCTGTCCCTGGGGGACCGTCTTATACTCGAATCGCGTCCCAATCGAGTTGCTTCCGTGGATGGGGCCGAATCAGTCTGCTTGGCAAGTGCCATTCCCGGATTCCACCCAGCCTTGCCCGTCCTGGGGTTCCGGAAGCCGGCGGCCGCCTCGTCCCGGCCGGTTAAAATACAGCATGCACCACTGACAAGAGGCGCCGATATTGAAGACCATCTTTATCCGGCCGACGGCACTTGGCTCCGCCGGGACGTGGCCCACGGGTCACTTGTGGGGTGCATGAAAGGCGCACAAGCGGTTCGGGATTTGCTGTTCTCCAGCTGGAAGCCAAGAGACTCGGCTCGAGCCCGCGTCATACCCCGGTCTTGGGCGCGAGCCCATTCGGGAGTCTATCATGCGCCTCCTCCATTCAGTAGGAGGGATGGGCTCGACCTCTCCACAAGACCACAAGAGACACTGACGCTCCTCTTCCTGTAACCGGTCCGATTCCTTGGATCTCTGTCTGCCCTCCGGGGCTCCGACTTGGCCTGATGAGCGAGACCGGAGTGTGTCAAGGATCATGATGACATGGTATGCGCCTTGTGCTAGAAATAGAAATAACAAGGAACAAACGCGTTAGTGTCGTGCCCGCCCGCCTCTTGCGGCCGGGCTATGTCAACTATTTTCATCGCTGGCTCCTAGTTTTATCGGCCCCCGAACTGAGTCTCACTCGCCGTTTACAGAACGAGTAGAGGGGCGATAAATGTCGTCTTTCTCCAAAAGAAAACAACCGCAGGATCCGACAAACCAACGAGAGGCGGATGGTTGATTAATTAATAACCCCAAAGGCCCGAGACGGGATGATGCTGGGCAACTCGAGTTCCAGGTTGCAGACTTGCGGTTGCAGGTTCTGCAGGAAGGCCGGAACGTGAACGAGGCGAAAAATGGCGCGATGGAAAAGAGGGTCAGAGGGTCGGTGCTAGAGGTGCCTTCCCGGAAGTCCTCCCGTTCCTACCGAGCGCCGCGCGTAGGTACCTCAGGTACGGTAGGTACGGCCGTCAGAGAGAGAGAGAGAGAAAGCGGTCTGACCAGGTCTCTCCCAATCCTCTCTCCTTGCTGAAACCCGGATTCTACAATTTCTCCCTCTCCTGTCTTAGTTCCGACTTCCGAGCTGCCGCTTTGTTGTCGCCATCTTGCAAACAGAACATTCAACAATCCGGTTATCAGCCATTTCAAGTTTGCAACAACGGCCGCAGAAGAGGACGTGTGCTTGCTTCATGGTTCGGTTTGGCACATGCAGCTCGCCATAAACATACGCTTCAGTTTCTTTCTGTCTGAGCCACGTTCCGGACCACGGCGGCAACCTCCATCGGCCCAACTGCCCTCACTCAGTGCAGTCACTGCAGTGCACCCGACCAAAAGCCAACGGCAGCAACAAAACTACTCCTCCTGAGGCGCCGGTGGCGCAGGCAGCGCCATGATCTTGGCTGCCGCGTGTTCAGCCACAATGACGATAGCCGCCGACGGGTTGCCCGTGATATGACCAGGGAAGATGGAGGCGTCAACGACAAAAATGTTGTCAGTTCCGTACACCTTGGTGTTCAGGTCCACCACCGACGTGCCACCTGTCCGCCCGTCATCGGTGCCAATCTTGGCCGTGCCTGTCGTGAGAAGTTGTCAGAGTCCCTTCTTCAAAAGCTCAGGTCACAGGTGCGTCAATATGTCAGTAAGACTTACCAATCCAGTGGTTGGCGCAGCGGCGTGCCGGAGTGGCGGGTATCTATTACTCCCATGTAAGCATCATGCTTTCCCACTGACCAAAGAACACACATGATAGGCTGTTAACTCACCGAGTCCACAAACTTCTCTACCGTGATGTTCGAGGGAGGCGTAATCCACGTCAGGTTAACCACGCCTTTCAGCGACTCTTGGAGGTTGATGATGCCCTGGATCACTGCCTCCTTGTCGTGTGCATCTCGGAGATACGGCGGGGTAGAGACGATGGTGTTCAACTGCCTCGTGATGGTCATCCGGCCTCGGGACAGGGAGCCCGTGCCCAGGTACTGGGTGACGGTCATCGAGGCTGTGCCGGTCAGTCTAGTCTTCTCCGCTGCCACTGCAGCACGCCGCCCACCACTCGGACTCACTGTTGAGAGTGCCTTCGACTCGGGCCTGCCATTGGAGATGACGAGAGATGCCGTCGCTTCCCTTGATGATCTCCCAGAACTGAGCCACGCGGTTAGTGCCAAAAAAAAGCCACAGCCGCCATGGTGGGAAGGCTAGGTAAGTTTGACTTACAATCGGCCCAATATTAGGGGCAGCTTGTGCCAGCGGACCGATCCTATCGGCTGCGGACTGTCAGCTCCTTTCACCACTTGCTCATGTAGCTAGAGCTTTTCTTTTGATGATAACCCACCTAGATATAACTCGGTGTCGCTAACGATGGGCTTATTCCAGGCACCGTAATAATCATAAAAGACGACGTCCGGATGGGCGATTTCGATATCGGTCTATTCAAGCGACCGGTCAGCAACGTCCAGCTCAGTTCCAGAAGGCTTCCCTTACTCCGACGTGGTCATTCAGGTTATGGCCAACCGGCAAGTTGATCCACTGTTCCGAAGAGATCATGGTAGGCCCATCGGTCGAGTTCTTGACGATGTTGAGCTGGTCCGTCGGTCCAATTCCGCCTGCATTCTGTGTTAGCCCAACAACCATCTAATACTGCACAATGCGCAATAACCCCAGGGGGGCCTTACTTCGGAAGAGCAGCTTCGCGGAGCCAAACGTTCCAGCCGAGATGATCACGCGACCCGTGTTCGGAGTGAGCGAGACGACACCGGCATGGCCTGCGCCGTTACATTGCACCTCGACGCCGGTAGCATGGCCACCCTCCCGTACAACCCTCTTCACCATCGTGTTCATCCAGAGCGTGAAGCTCTTGCGGCCACTGGCCGAGACGAGGTAGGTGGCCAGGGGCCCGCCTCTCTCGCCCCCGGAATACATGAAGGTGCTCTCTCCGTAGGTGCGATTCTTCTTGTCTGGGTGGTCGTTGGGCACGAGGTACTCCCAGCCCGCTGCCTTGAGGCTGCCGCCCAGCATATCGAAGCCTTGCGACAAGTACCGCTTGCCGTCCATCGAGGGCGCGATGGTGCCGGGGATCAGAGAGAAAACACGGTCCGTGGCGGCCACCACATCCTTGCTCCGCCAACCCGCTGGGAAGTTGACGTCCCAGTCATCAGGGTGCGGCTTCCACCACAGCCCTGCGTTAACCGCGGTGCCACCGCCGAGCATGCAGCCCGCCATCTGGTCAACATCCGTGCAGATAGCACCAGTGGGGTCAGCCCATATCTGGTTGCAGAGACCGGGAACGTCAAAGCGAGTCAGGTCGGTTTCGTTCAGCCAGCCTGGCTTCATCTTTCCACCCCATCTTCCGGTAGACGGCGGGCCCTTCTCGATCAGGAGCACCTTGTGGCCCGCTTCACTCAAGCGGTCCGCGATCGGGATACCGCCAGCGCCGGACCCCACGACAATGTAGTCGTACGTCTCAGTCGAGGAGACGTTGGCGCATTTTGCCTGTGCCGCGACTAAATGCGGCCCTGAAGGGTGAAAGTGGGGGGGGGAGATCAGTAGAGGATTAGAGGTGCGAGGTGTGGCTTGCCATCATCATCCCGGGGTTCACTTACAGAGCGCTAGGGCTCCCACGGCAGTCACAAGCTTTGAGAAGGAGTGCATACTGCCGACTCAACTCGGGATGCGGGCGGGTGGAAGAAGAGACACGGAGTGGAGGTCCAAGAAAGGGCAAACACGAGTCGCTGGCTCTCTCTCTCTCCTGGCCTTGCCGAGGAGGAACCAGGGCTTCTTAAGCCTTCCGAGTTTCAACCCAGGCTGCTACTACTCCAACACATTCCCCCTGTCCCAATCCAGGGTGTTTGCCGGTGAGGTCTCTCCCCCCACATTTTCCCCAGACTCGGGGTGCGCCTCGGTGCGGAGATTCATTTCCCATGCGCCGGCGACGTCTGGGGGAACTTTATTAGCCGAGACCGCGGGATCCGCCAGAACGTGGGCAGTAAGCACACGCGGCTCGGCCGAACGAGCGTGTTCTGGGCTCCTGGGGTGCATCCTCTCAATCTGCTGGAGCGGGGAACCCATCCAGGGAGTTGGGGAATATATTATCGTCGGATTCCGACCTATATTGCTAGGCCTCGGCCTGACACCTCGTGATGCTGATGGTTCAGTCCGGGGTTCCTTCGTCGGCGTTCCCTTTCCTTCCATTGGTAGATCGTGATCCTTGACTCAGGAACAGGAACAGGATCGCAGTGAGTGACCAATTGCTACTTCCTTGCTAGGGGGGGCGCTATAGCACATGGCAGCCAACCAACGCGGTGTGGATGGCAGCCTGTTTGAAATCCCCTTTTCCATTTGCTCAAGGAAGAGTCAAATTATCCTGAGGATCCTAGCCTGAATCTTCAAGCTGTAACTGTACGGCACATCTTCTCCTGGTTGGGGGGGGCCAAGAATCCAAGCCATGAAAAAACAAGGGCAACAAAACTGACCCTGGTACCCCCTGGTGCTGGTCCGGCAGCTGGATCTACATTTTGGTGCCATGGATAGGGACATAGGGTGGGGTAAAGTTTACATGGAGGATGCCGAGTTTCGTCGTATTATACCTTTCGGACTCTCCGGCTGAAAGGTACGTACCCTAGTATCTGCTCATCTACGGCAGATCCCTCGCGCTGGGACAAGATGCCTCCTCAATCCTTTGACAATTACTATGTACGTGTGTAGGAGGCGCAGCGACCGGAGTGGCACAACGGGTTTGATTCGGTATATTGGGTGGTGACAATGGCAGCCATGCAACTTCCATCCGAGGACGTAAAATACCCGAATAGTGCCATGCTTCGCCTTGTTTATGCCACGATAAGGTGAAG